>JAHLJT010003656.1:31580906-32131265 GCA_031308135.1 Acheta domesticus
TGGTCGTGTAGTGCCTGTAAGTGTGCATGTAAATAAGGGTGATGGTAGAGCAACCGGTCGCTAGAATTCTTCTCCACACAACAGCTGAATTGCTAACTAGTTACTGTTCAAAATTCTGCACCCGTCGTCCCAAACTCTAGAACCTTCCAGTTAGAGGCACTGCAGTGACATGAGTTAATGCCCTGAGGCCCTAAACCAGTGAAATTATATGGGTATTGGGTACATGTAATGAGTTCAATTAATCTTTCATCAATTTTATGTTGGGTTTATCAGATTTTGAGTTATGTTTATCAGTTCATGTTCTTATTTAAAAAAACGAAAACAGCATCATTGACCTTAATGGAATATATATAGTAAATAATTCATTTCATTTTGACGTCATTGTGTAGGACAATCTAAGTCAGTCGAACTCCTTTCAGGGAAATTATGTATTATATTCCTCTTCTCGTTACGAATTCAGGATAGCCGAATATTGATAATCAAATCAAGAATAAGTAAAAAGCTACGAAGAAAGTAATATAAACAAATACTTCATCTGATCTGATATGGTCAGTCCATACTGCCAGGTTTGTCAGATTCCTGGTCCGATACTGGTAAGTCACATCCGCGAATGGAGAACTAACAAGGAGAACCCAATTGGGGAGAACCTGCTCCGATAAAGAGCGTGCTAGCTGAAACTGGTACTGAAATTCTACTGAGTAATCAGGGCTTATAATTAGTTAGAAACTAATAATGGTTAAAGATTTTCTAAACTATTTTTGTCATATTTGTCAAATCAATTAATCGAAGAAGAAATCATATTTCCAATTTTTCGGGCGTAAATTCAGTAACAAAGTAGCACAATTTCACGGTATTTTTGGGTTCAATAACTATGTTTTGAAAGGAAATAACAATCATTACCGAATTACGTAGGAGATTTTAATTACTCTCTTTCGAAATAATTTCGGGCATTTACGAACCCCTTAACTTGAGGCACCATATGAGGAAAAAGCTTCTTTCAAGACAAATTATTGACTGTCGTCAAAATTACGTGGTTCAATTTTGAAAAGCAGGGACCGTTGCCATGGATAGAGCGACTGGGAGTGTATATGTTCCTCGGAAATACAGTTGTTCTAAATGTAAGAAGAAATTGGACCTATTAAGTATCCATGCGACTCTTTGGAGTCGGGTGAGAGTTACAATGTAAAACATTTATATGCATTATCGTGAAATGTGTTATTTATTTGACACATTTAACTGACGTTTGGATCAATGAGGCCTCGCAGCGTTCTTAAAATGAAGATATCTTTTAAACAACGCAAAATATCGCTGTGGCATGTCATGTATTTCAACATTAGACCTTCCTAAAAAGTAATACACTCTTAGTTTTGCTCTAACATCTTCCGTATAATTGGTTTTGGAATATGTTTCTATAGAGGACCTACCAAATTGATCTGAAATCAGCCCAAAGGGGCCAAGTAGAAAAAAAATTGTATCAAAAAATTTCAGCGGTAGTTATTTTTTATTTTTATTTTCTCCCATATTACTTCGTAACATACAGGAAATACCGTAATAAAACAGAGAAACTCGTTTTGTGAGTCCTTGACACAAAAAGGGGGTTTTCTTGCTCCTAGTACATTTACTAAGTGGTACATTTCTTTTTTGATCTTATAGAGCAGTAGAAAATCATGCATTCTGGGTCCTTAACGGTCTTTTTTTTCGCTTTTATTTTCAGTGCAGTGAAAAAAAATATTCATGTGTGCTCTAACAAATTAGTTATTAAATATTTTATTAAAATTATTAAAATTAGTTATTAACATTGTTTATTTTGTAGAATAATGTCTTTAATGCGGGAGATCAAAGAAACACCATGGTACTTTTGTCTTCTTTATGGTACAAGAGGCGACTTAACTATCTTCCTCGTTGCACCCGATCTCCACCTGCAGGAAGTATTTGATCCGACATTTTATCCCGAGTTCCTTCCAGGTGTTTGTGTCACACGATTTTACGTGTCATAGAAAAAAATATTTTTATTGAAGGTGTAGATTTTTTACAATTTGCTATAAACTTTGCTGAGACAGTGTAAAACAGTGTTTCACGCATTTAAAAGCATGATAATGAAAACATTACACGAAACAAAGTAATAGTTTGTAGATTTGGATTTAGTACGGGAAAATGTGAATTGTAAATAAAGAGCATTAAAATTAGAATTGCATATCTATTCCTTTTTGCACCGAATAAAAAAATTGCAGAACAATCGTATTTCCGATTATGTTATGTAATAGCAACTATTTATTTTGTTCATCGTGAATTTGGGAACAATCGATATGCATACAGAGCAGTTAATTTGAGTTACAAATTCCAATGCACAATAAAATAATATATTGAAAGTAGCGGATTAACTAAAATCTGACTTTATTACTTTCTCGCTTTGATTGCAATCGTGATTATTCATGTATTTATGACTGAAACATTCCATGTTCAATGAGTTAACAAGTACAATATCAAGACGATAATGGATTAGCTGGAAATACCGCTAATTTGCAAACTGAAACACAAGTAGATACGAACAAAAATGAGTCATTAGGCATAGAATATCTTACTCAGGAAGCGGCTGCCTTTTTTTGACTTACTAACTAAATATGAGTAAGGAATAAATTCCCAAAACGAGGTGCGGGATCTTGATAAACAGACTGATATTGTAACTGAATTACTGAATGACTTATCTACTCCGACAGGATTAAACATCCATTACACACCATCTCTCCATTCATTCGTTATCGCGCTGTCAATGGAATATTACACTTCATTCCATACGTCACAAAATTTACATAAAATGGACCTGATGTTTTCTGTATAACTTTCTCAGAACATGTATAAGCGCCCGATCTGTGTTTCACTGAGAAGAATGGACAGGGCCAAGAAAAGAGCGATATAAGCGAAGATGAGTATTTGCGTACACGCTACGTGTTTTACTCTGAATTTACTATCGTTTCCCCATGCGTCAGCAACTTGTATCTATCTTGATAAATTAGCGTAAATTTATGGAATTTACACAAACCGCAGGCTTCCTTTTTTATAAATCAACAATTTTATATAATTCTAATTTGTTAATTAGCATGATGCAATTATGGTAAAGTACCTGAAACGTTACATTTCATGTAATAAAGTAATTTAATTTTTTTCTTAAGAAAGGTAGATATTGCCGAGCATTTGAAAACTGCAGTTGTATTACGCCTTGTAATTATTTCGTCGTGCGAAGGAGAAGAACAATTCTTCTCATCGTATCAAATTATTAACATAAGTGCTTAGTGAGAAAGTTATTCATCAGTATGTGTCTTTTATTAATGAATTGAACATGTGACATGGAAGAATTAAGTTGCAATTTCTAAGAAACTGTTCAGTCATTTGTAGGGTTGCCAGAAACGTTTTCAAAAAATAGTGAACCGGGAGGGGGCGGATAATTGATTAATAATGACACATTCTCTTGATTATTTAAAACACAGCCAAGTGTGAAGTTGAGTTTTGCATTTCCATAAAAGAGAATCAATATTTTATACATTAGTTCAATTCTTCGAATAAAATTCTCTGTGGGCATTAGGGCCAGCACTTCAGGAGTTCGTTAAAGTAGCATACGCATGAAGGCATTTATGAAACACACTACTAGCTTACGTTTGCAGTGCTGTGCACTTAACAAATTCAAACATATTACGAATAGTTACCAAGCTAACATTACAATACATGAATTTTTCAATAGCCAGGATTGGCTCCAGAGTAAAGTCAGCTCTAATCGAGATTAAAAACTTGTCATAATAAACCCTAAAAGCCCTATATTTGTTGCTAATCTTGTTCACTTATACAATAATTTTTTTCGTTATAAGATCATTTTACAAGTTCAGTATTTCCATTTTTAATTAGTGAATTAGAAATAGAAATAGTGAATAGTTAAGTCAAATAGTGAACACCTTGCAACCCTACATTTGACGTATTGATTCAACACTATAGTTTTCACAACAGAAAAATCCTGAAATATCCAGACACTTCCTAAAACTCTAATACCACGAACTCCTCCGAGAGAGGATGAGACAAAGAGAACCGAGTGCAGTGCAAGCAGACCGTGAGCAGCTGTTTATCAAAGCGGAACCGCAGCGCCAGCCACGCAATTCGCGCGCTTCGGAGAGCGATGGGGAGGGGGAACCATCCGGCGGGACACGTGCCTAGCGCGTGGCGGCCGCGAACAATGGCTGGAGGGTGCAAAATGCTAGTAAAAATAATCAAACTAATAAAAAGTGAAAATACTTATATTAGCGTAAGAAGAAAAATACGTATATTAGTGAAAACAGCGAAGTACAATATCCATTCGTCATTTTTTTTAATTCACTGGACAATAATTCTGAACTTAGTGTGACTACTTTTTTGTAAATCATACCTGAATACTGAACAATTTCACTAAATACCCAATCTGCATTTCTCAGTCACAAATTTAAAGAAATTTAAAAATTCTGTAAAGCTGACTGTTTGATATTCTCTACAATTTAAACGCACGGATCCCAGAATTTCTATTCGTTATTAAATGCTTAGCGTGATGAAATTTTATGGAGGATGTTATGTCTGGTTTTACGGATGGTGAAAAGATACATTTCGGGTTCAGAAACAAAACGAATAATAAACTAAACATTTGCTCAAGAATCGAAGAGGTACTATCTGAAAACTGAAAACAACCGCTTGAGATAAATGCGATTGAACCCGAAAGTGATCACCATAGCTATTTCAATCGCATTCAGTACTTAAGAATTATGCAATACGAAAGGAAGCTAATGCATTAATACCCTTATTATGAAGCGTGAAGTAATGTACAGTTAGTTCAAGGATGCTCGTTTGATGTTGGGGATCCAGTACAAAGTTATTTCCATTTTGAAATCTTTGATTTACAAAGTAAGGGATATTAGCATGGGTCCAACTAGTTAAGAGTTTAACCCCGGCCGAAGAAGATGAAGAGGACGTCGTTATTTAAAGTGAAGAGATCAGTGACAATAATAGTATTTAGAATCGAAATGGAGCAGTGACTTAAACAGAATTGTAAATGATAACGACGATTATGAAGATATTGTAGAATAGCGCAACTTCCAAGAGGCGATAGTGTGGCTCCGCATCAGCTAATAGGAAGACTACTGAAGCTCTTCTTCCGCGTGCACTGATTGGGCTTCTGGCAATCGGTTGATTGATTGTTCTTGATTCCGGGTGCGTCAACTACTTAGGTCATTAGACCCGTAAGTGTAGTGCGTGTTTTTCTTGGGAGGTGGCGGTGAGCTTTTCCCCGCCGGATGACGATATCCGGCGCCGACCTACCGTCGACTAGAGGGGTTTTCCCCTCAACCAGATATCTCCCATCAGCGGGGCACCGCCCTAGATAAGCTCTAAGCTCCCGACTGGTCTCCCGGCATGTGTGGTAGTGTGCTGCTTGTTAGTGTGTGTAAGGGGGAGAGGATAGAACAAGGAAGAGGAAGGAAAGATCGTGCGCGGTCCGTGGCCCGTTTCTTAGGGTACTGCTTCGGCATTCGTCTGGTGTTGATCGGAGATGGCGATCCGAGACGAGGCGGCTGTTGAACTTGAAAAAAAACGCGTTTTTTGCGGTTGTGTCCAGGGTTGCCAGGTTGTGCGGAGTTCCGCTTTTTGAGCTGGAAAACGGCTCTCTTGCGGAACAAAAATTGGCTTCGCGGAAAACCGCCCAATGGACGGAAATGCATCAAAATGCGTGCGCTTTTGAGCGGGTTTCCGGAGTACGAATAAATTTTCAAAAATCAACCACAACGACGTTGACAGTGAGTTTGATTTTTTAGGTTTTTACATTTTACATGATTTTTCATTAATCATATGTTAATTCGTTCAAAATTACTTTGAGAAGTGAGTAATGTTAGACCTCTAGTAGTTTTTAGGCCTTTAATATAGGGAATGTTCGATAAGTCAGTGTCTTTGTCAAGCACAACATTAATATATAATATATTACATTGCCAATACTTGAAGTTAATTTTAGAACATGCCATTTTTAGCTGCCAGCACTTTCCGTTAAGCCATAAGAAATAAGTATGCATATGCAAGCATTTGTGTGATAATCTTTTTAAGCGCGGATATTTCAGAGCAAGGAGAGTGAAAATGAGAAAGTAGGGAAATTATTATCCCCTTTAAAGTATTCCTCTCATTTGCTGTAATCATAAGAATAGTCATAACTATTTTTTAAATAGTAAGATAGAACTTATTATTACGAAACGTTTAAGTTTTTGCATAAATTATTAATTGCAATGTTAAAAAACAAAAATATAAAACTATCAAGAATTTCACACAGTCACTACCTCAAAAAAACTGCAAACACAATTATTTTACTGCAAATTCAAATTTCCCGATTGAAAAGTTGAATTTTTCTTATTGGGCTAATTTACAGCCATCTGACAGCGGCTGTTTGTAGGAAGTATCTGGCAACCCTGGTGTCTAGATTGCTGTGCATGTCAATCTTTAGTGAGAAAAATAATGCTTACATGTAATGCTTATATCGTATTGATATTTTCGTATTAAACACATTTTCGAGAAAAATCGAGTTATTGTTTTCCAATTGTATATTCGTCCGTAGCTTTTGAAATTAAGGTGGCTCGTTGGATGCAAGACGGCTCACAGGATACGCATGAAGTTTGAAGACGTTTGAAGTTGCGATGTAGTCTGTCGGTTTAACGCATTATTAATATTTATTTATATCGATTCCTTATTAATGATTCTGATGATCCGCAAGGAAATCGTGGAAATGTTATTTTTACCGTATGAAAAGCCTTTCAGCCAATAGCGGCTCGCCAGATGAAGGTGAAAGGTTAATTTATCTTTTTAAGCGTGTTTCACATTATTTTTTCTTATCCCAAATTTGTTTTGGTTTCTTTATTTGTTCAAAATAGGGAATTCGATTTCTTGCTTTTGAAATGCGCACACTAGGTTCATTTTCCTTCACAACCATCGAGCCGTTAAGTCGGCTGGGCCTCATGCCGAACTGAGGAGCCACGCAACCATTTTCGTTTGTGGAGGAGTTACTCTAAGAAGAGAGCAGTTTGACAGGTCGGGAAACAAATGAATGTCACGTAGGGTGATAAGCATTGTAATAAATGATGATGAAACCATTTACGAATGAGCTAACTGTAAACGATCGCTTTGAAGAATTAAGTGCATGGACATATCCTGAAGTTATTTGTCAGCAGAAGCCAAGCAGTAGCTGACAAAGCGATCCCTAATAAAAATCTCTCCCTTACAAAAATCTGAGCAGTGGTTTGGAAATGGCTCGTTTATACATGTTTTTAATTAGACTGTACATATTAACGTTTTTTTCCAAAGCTAATATACTTAATGAACTATAATATATAATAACTTAATGAACATCTTCCTACAATGAAACTACAATGAATATCTTCCTTCAGCTTAAATTATCATTTCCAGGATCCCCGAGAGAAGGTACAGGGCAAAAGAAGCATTCAAGGTTCTCACTAAACCCAGTGATTGACATGCCGAGATTTGTTAATGCTTTCCTGAGTGCAGGTTAAAATGAATGAAACTCCACGAATGACGTTTTCAATAATGTGTTTTGTGCGTGAAGTTGTTATTACTTGAATTATGCAATTATAAGAAGTATACAATAGAATTAAACAATGAAATAAAATCGGGAGTTGACTGAAAAGTTATAAGTGGGGGAACACTTAATATTGTACTTGTATGTATTGTATTTTTTATTGTACTTGAAGCTCGATTATTCCAGTAATTTCATGGAGTGGCATGGAAAACTTGTCTGTAAAATTATATTTTTACAAGCAAATAAAGGACTGTTATGCATGAACGATACAGGAGCACTTCCTTTCAGTTTTGCCAGACGTACCAGGATCCTGGTATTTTTACTAGGATTTTAATGAAGATATCATGTACCAGGATGAAGCCATCCTGGTACGTTTAAATACCAGGATTTTAAGTCTACGTTAATTAATGATGTACGATTTAATATTTGTATAATTATATTTTATTCAGTTCTTTAAAACTAATACCAATATTACAAATACCTATATTTCTGAAAATACTGCGGTAAAAACATTAAGAGTGACAAAGAGTGGTCTTTTTTCAGCATATGCTGTAGTAGAAAAGAATATAACGTCTTAGTCTTCCATTTACTTTATCACTATAAAATACGTCAATACAGAATTAAGTTTAATGAACTTCCTGTGCGCATTAAAAACATAACAGTATTGTTGAAATTTGAACAGATTAAGTATTTAAATCGTCATAAATCGTCATAAATTTTAGTGAAAGTACCAGGATTTTTGAAAGTTGTTACTGGGATATTCATTTAATCATCTGACAACGCTGTTTGACGACGAGCAGCCACTGGTTTTGGCCCACTGTTTCTGCAGAGGCCGTGGCAATGACGCTGCCATTCGGGCGTTTTGTTTCTACGGTGTCAAGCTGTGACGCTTTTTCAGCAAGTTAACCGGCCCGTCGGCTCGTTTTAAGAGGGTTGGCAACCTGACAGACTGCAATGTGCTTTTTCATGGGTTGCAGTCACTCCATCTTACGATTATATGCGTTCAAGGCTAGGGAAAATGAATATATTTTGAAT
The DNA here is from genome assembly GCA_031308135.1 of Acheta domesticus. Classification (NCBI taxonomy): domain Eukaryota; kingdom Metazoa; phylum Arthropoda; class Insecta; order Orthoptera; family Gryllidae; genus Acheta; species Acheta domesticus. The sequence goes on from JAHLJT010003656.1 coordinate 31,589,521, forward strand.
GTTGGTCAAATTTTCTTTAATATGTTAAATGAATGCTCCCAATAACACATTTGATTTCTATACTTTGAAATTTTTATACTTCAGATGAGTAATATGTAATGTCCAATTGTTCAAAAGGTAAGTACATATCTCAAGAACTACTGATGCATTCTACGAATCAAATTAATTACTTTGTACGAGATAATTGTACAACTTAATGAAAATCCAATTACTAAGCACACCTATCACTTACAAAACTTTAAATTTTCGACAAATTCTAACTTCTGAAATGTAGAATGAATCATATCATGATTAAAACGTATAGTCAAATAACTTCAATGATTATATTAACTTGTAGCAGGGGAGATGATAACTAAAATAGGTACCGAATAAGTATATATTCGAGTAATTCGATTACAAAGCAATTTGGTGATGTGTAAAGATTTCGAGAATTTCTGTATCTCAAGGGAAAACTCATTGCTTACATCAAAGATAAGAGCTTTTAGCTTTACAACGGGTTATTCGCACATAGATAATCAACATAACTAGAACAGGGATTCCTGTACGGAATTTTCCTTTCTCGCTGAACTGCCAAGACTGAAAGGGGAAGCTAAATAGAGTGAAACGTGCAAGTTCAGAGAAGACCTCACATAAAGAACATTGCATCTTTGTAAATTGAATGGGTAGCACTCGTTTATCCAGATAATCTTATTTTAAACAATTACTTTTCCTTTTATTTCATATGTTTGAGGTGTGTGGGTGTGTGTTACATTTTTTACTCAATGTTCAAGTGATTGCTAATCCTTTTAAATGAGACTGATGTACTCCGTGATTATTCAAGACTCCCTGCGACCGATAACAAGTTCGACTTTCTCTGATAAGAGTAAGTTGAGGGTCAATAACCATTGTCCATAACAACAGTGTTTCCGTTATTTTTTTACTGTCAGTACTACACAATGACAACAAACACTCAATGGCATGTAGGCTTTTCATGTCGCTGACATGACATTCGTGCATTGCATTGAGGTTTTCCATTCGTATTTTGGAATTGTTCTCTTCTTTGAAAAGGGAGGTGATTATTTTACAATATTGAACATTTCTTATTTGTTCAACTTACTGACAAGATACATTTAATTTGGAAAAGAAATATGTTTAATAATAGGACCCTCTTTAACTTCGTAATAAACGCGCAAAATACTTGATATGTTGTTGTACTATGAACAGGAGGGACGTTAAGCCAATTTTTATTCGAAAAGGTTGAACTATTCTGTAAATTAAAAGCTATTGCTTATTCCTATTGCTCAATGATCAGAGTGAAAACAATAAGAAATCATGAAAATAAATACTATGTCATTCAAATAGAGATTGCTCAGCAGATAATATCGGTCAATTGGCGTTCCATTTCAAGATTAAAAATTAAGACACTTGTATAAAAAATGTAACATATAAGTCCTTTCAATAATGAGAATGGAGAAAGAGGTCCACACTATTATATGCAATGTTGCAGTATTTTTAATTTATATTCTCCATTTATGATTAATAGTTTGTAGTAACTTCAGCAACAAGAATATTGTATCAGACTTCATTATACTTCTTCAAACTTTCAAGATCATTATTAATGAACTTTCATGCATTCAGATTGCAATAGAATATTGATGTTCTCAGTTTTGAATTTGGTGCAAAATTTTCAGTACACCAATGTGACAGTATTGCAATTCCTATTACTCAAAAGGATTGCACAACACAATACATACATTTTCGTGAATACTATACGAATGTTGTCGTTTTACATAGGAATTTTTAAGCTCCAACCCAGGGCATTACTCTGAGGGAACGTCCAAACCAAACTCTCGCCGTTGCTACCTTCTGAATTGTTCGCACAGTTGGTCGAATTTCACTACAACCCTCACGTCGCAGATTCTACAAGTCTGTATCATCAAGCCTCGGTCAACAAGTCTGGCTCGTCAAACCTGGCTCGTCAAACCCGGCTCGTCAAACCCGGCTCGGCAAGCCCGGCTCGGCAAGCCCGGCTCGTCAAGCCCGGCTCGTCAAGCCCGGCTCGTCAAGCCCGGCTCGTCAAGCCCGGCTCGTCAAGCCCGGCTCGTCAAGCCCGGCTCGTCAAGCCCGGCTCGTCAAGCCCGGCTCGTCAAGCCCGGCTCGTCAAGCCCGGCTCGTCAAGCCCGGCTCGTCAAGCCCGGCTCGTCAAGCCCGGCTCGTCAAGCCCGGCTCGTCAAACCCGGCTCGTCAAACCCGGCTCGTCAAACCCGGCTCGTCAAACCCGGCTCGTCAAACCCGGCTCGTCAAACCCGGCTCGTCAAGCCCGGCTCGTCAAGCCCGGCTCGTCAAACCCGGCTCGTCAAGCCCGGCTCGTCAAACCCGGCTCGTCAAGCCCGGCTCGTCAAGCCCGGCTCGTCAAGCCCGGCTCGGCTGCGTTGCTGGTGGCATTCCCGCCTCTACCACCGGCACTCATGGAACGCGACGTCTGCGACCCGCTGCTACTCACCGGCGGCGCGCGTCGGGCGTGCGGTCTGCGTCTGCGGCGCGCACTGGCCGCGCTGGCGGCGGCGGCTGCCTCGGCGGCGGCCCCCGACCGCCACCGCCGCCGCCACCGCCACCGCCGCCACCGCTGCCGCCGCCGCCGGTCACGCTTTCGGCGGCAGAGCGCGCTGGCCGTCGCCCGCGGTGGTGGCGGCGGCGGCGGCGGCGGCGGGGCCGGCGGGGGCGGGGCGCGGGCGCGCGCGACGCGAGCGGCGCGGCGGCTTGCACGCGGCCACCACGACGCCGGGCGGCGGGGACGGCGACGGCGACGGCCGCAGCGAGAGCGCCAGCGCCGCGTGGTCGGGCATCGGCGCGGCCAGGGGAGGCGCCGCCGCCGCCAAGCACTCGCGTTCCCTGCGGCAGAACACACACAGACTTTTAGACGGCATTCCGGGATTTGTCCCATTTTTAAAGACAGAAATTTTAGTTATTAAAAACAATGCATTATTGAAATACATTTTACTGTCAAACTTGTTTACAACGTTTCGACAACCGTTGGTTGTCATCTTCAGGTTTTCAAGTACATAACTCTGTTGATATTGTATTGTTGCGTGAGATCCATGAGAACGGATGGTACACAGCTATATATAAGTTTCTACTTCATTCCAAGTTTTTGGAAAACGTCAGCTCAGTAGTCCTGAGCTCACCTTGATGTTTAGGTCACATTTTCGACGGCGTCTTGAACAGCGTGCTCTGATGCGATTCTTCTAACTCTGCCCCTCAAGCCCCAATGGCCACGATGGGATATCACACTGCACTTCGCGTCTTTCTGCGTTGTGCCGCTAGGAGTCGCATGATTGCAAGCACTGCTTGATTCGGTCGCGATCATGCGATATCTAGCGGCAAGACTGAGAAAGTGACGAAGTACCGTGACGTACTCCATCGTGAAGACGGGCCTTGAGAAGTTAGAAAAATCGCAGTATGCCGATCCCCGATGTCCGAGATCGCTGAGGCAGTAGTGCCGTAGAGATCTCGGACCGAAGGATCGCGGGTTCGAGTCCCGCCTCGGGCAAGGTTGTAATTGTGTTCGTCTTTTAACCCCCTATCATCGCCATATCATGTCATCTTCACAGTTACCATAACGTTAAATCGCTAAAGTTAAAACATCTAGGTCGCTAATGACCTAGATGTTCATGTAACCTTAAATAACAAACAAAATATGCTAAAAGTTCAATTTTAGATCTATTTTAGGCACAATGAAACGCGGTTACTTTTAGGGCACACACAGCATGCTAAAAGTTCAGTTTTTGTACTAGTTTAGCCACAAGTAAAAGCGGTTACTTTGAGAGCTTACACAGCTCATAAACAGTTTTATTTTTAGTACTAATGGTGAAAGAGAGACGATTTTTAAATGTTCAGATAAAACTGTATAATGGAACAAAGAAAACAAAATATTTCGTCTGATTGCATCAGCTACTACCGACTTTGATGTTACATAGTACTTAATTGATTTATATACTAGAATTATAATAAAATGAAAGTGGGTACATCTTCCTAAAATAATGTATGACGCACGTGATAAAATCATTGTATTTTGCTCGTAGGATTATGCCACTTCGCTTACTGGTCTATAGTCGCAATCTTTCCTATTCACAAAATAAAATTCTACTTTTAGCACTCGTAATATAAATAGCTTTTGGACAGTGAAGCGGACCGTAAAAACGTCTCTATCTCTTAACATATCAATGGCCGCTTGGCAGTAAATGCATCGCTATTTCATGGATAGAGATTGACATTAATTTTTATGAAGTAATATTGCCGTAAGGTCAGTTTTATATAATCCATTTTCGTAAATTGAAAAATCAAGAGACATAAATATTTTTTTAAAAATTTAACATGAATATCGTCGATGATTGAGAATTAAATGAAGTTGCGGGAAAATTAAATCGCGCTCCCCTGCACATTACGGATTTTTGTCTTATAACGGAATTTCGAAAAAGCGACCCAGTGTTAGACAACCCCGTTACCAATAGTTATTGAGCGTAAAAAAAGTTTCTGCATGGCATTTTATTTTGAATGGTAGTAGTTCGGAAAGGTATCGACAAAATATGTGATAAATTCTCCTAATTTCACATCCTCTTGTTTAGCATTGTTCGACACAAGCTATTCACCAACCAATGATCTGTTTATTCAATTATATAATTTTATTAAATAAATATAATTACTATTCTCATACAGATAATTATATATTCAAATTAATAAGGTTGCATTATGGAAATGGTAGGTTGCAGCACATTGCCACCACAGTTGGGAACAAATCCCATAAAGCGTGATCATGAACAAATTTCACTGGTTTAGAGACAAATACAAGTCACGTGATTACACGGTAATTCTAGTAGAATATTAATGAATTAATAGAATGGCTAATTAGAGTTCATGTATGCGCAAAAGGTGATTCACGCTGGGCAAATCTCTCCATTATATATCTAGCATGCCCTCTCAGGCGGATATATTAATGTTAAAAATGTTTATTTTACATATGCATATGTCATATACAATTCATAATGAAAATAAATTTTTAACATAAAACTTTTGCTTGTCTTATCCATCGTCGGGTATAGAAAGTCACAAGAAAGGTTAACCACTGATATATTCTAACACACTACATCACGACTATTTCAAAGGGTTGTGAGGTTACATTTTTAATTTCCTTATTTCTTTCGCGAGCGAGAGAAACAGAGGACTGAAACGCAAATAAATACGAGTGTGATGTGGACAAAACTTTATAACAGCATGGCAAGGCATGGGTAAAACGATGGTGTACTCAAAATTTTGAATTTCGCAAGTAGGGGTAATAATCACCATTATGTCCAACTTCTGATTTGCGATTTCCGACGTTTCGAGTTTTGGGCAAAATATTTTAAAGGCTAAACGAACTTAAACAAAACGATGGTGTAATCAAAATTTTGAATTCCGCTTGTGGGGTTGTAAGTCTTTTTTGGAGGTGCAAAATGTTTATTGCTTGGGCAAACGGGCAAAACTTGGCAAAACTTAACAAAACTCTGGAGTATGCCATTTGATTTCTCCACAACATGGGGGTGTCAACTTAACGCATCTCATAAGATTTGGTTCGTGTTCAACGTTCACTGTTACGCTGATCCGTGGTTATAATTTACAACAAAAGTGCATTTTAAGTATATTTATAAAACACTTGATAATTTTAAACTATTCTTGTGAGCGCCAAGTGATGTTTTCCTCGCTCAACAGTTTCACCAAAATGGCGGAGAAAGGACGCAACGCCCAGCCCCATTGGCAGACGCGCCGCACTTCTGTCTGCTATGACGCGGCAGCCGATTTGAACTTCACGCCCGGAAGTATCATTTAAACTAGATATTCTCGAAGACTTTTTACTTTCCCGTATACATACGTATATACGGAGTAATATTCGTAGTTTAGGGAAAGTTATGATACTTTGCAAAAAAAGGCGAATTTTCGGTAGAAAAAAATCATTACCGGCCCCTGATAACGAAAAAGTGAATAAAACCAGTTGCTAAATTAAGAATAAAAATCCCCTAACACGTGGTGTAGCCGGAATCCCTGTTTTGTGGGTCCTTGATGCTAAAAAACCAAATGAAAGCAAAACGTCCGTCTGTTCGTCAAATTTGTTCTTTCAACTTTTATTAAGGATAGTGCTAAACTCTATAAGATGTCATAAATGCCATATTGCTCTGTTCTTTTGTTGTTGTTTTTTATTGTTTTTTGCTTGAAAATTGCACAAATGTAAATTTTTTCAAAGATCCCTCACACCTTCAATATGCATATTTCCAACAATTCGTATATTTTATTGTGTTTGTGAGTTAAAGTGCTTCAAATGACTTCAAATGAAGTTTTTGGAACACTCAAAAATTTTCTGTGAAAAATAAGCTTCGAATTTCAAATTTGCAGTAGCATATAAACGCCTTTTTCTTAAAAACGGCTCTAAATGTTTTAAAGAAATTGTCATTTAGGACGAGGTTTTACTCTTCCTTAATATTCTTAAAATAATATTTCCGTTCTACCATTAGGAAATGGAAAAATTAAGAAAATGTCAAAAAAAGTACTTTGGGCGGCGATAGATGGCAGCAGACGATAGATGGCAGCAGACAAGATAATGTAGCAAGTCCGAATAGCTAACCAAAGGAAATAGCAGACCAAAGGAAATAGAAAACTAATATGGGAAAGTCTGTGCCATTCTGTAGCACCACTAGTTTTGTTTTTGTAACGGGGGCTTCCGGACACCTTCTATGTAGTACATGTACGAATATGTATGTTTATTGTTCAAATATACCACAGTAATTCACTTTCAAAGGCGTTAATGAAACAAAACATAAATATTTAGTAGCTCATACGCAAGCATTAGTCATATTCTAATTTATCCCGTGAAAGTTACAATAAATTATTTTAGTGTAATGACAGATTTCTTCTGATCATAATGGGAAGGAGCACAAAAAAACTATCTGGAATCTTGGTGAGCAAAGCGGTAACGTATAACGACGCAATGTGATCTCAATCTTATGAGTTGCTAAGAGTAATTCATTAAAACAATTTATAAATAATAATAAGAAGAGGAAGAAATAATTGTATTTAAAGGTCAACTTAAATGCTAATATTTTCTAGGAAATTATTTAGAAAAAATGCATATCTCCAATCCAAGCCTATGATCATTCAAAAGTGAAATAAAATGTCAGCAGTCAGGAACACTCATTTTCTCATAATTTACAAAAAGACTCAATTGAAAAGCCAAAAGAGCAAGACTAACGTATATCCGACTAAGATATTTACTTCCAAATTTTATAATATGCCGCTTTCGGAATATAAAATCCCATGCATCTATAAAATGCCCAATAAACGGTTGGAAGTTTTGTGACTTCCACGTGCATAGACTTTCATAAAAAATTTACACGTACGTAACCACTGAGATTATTTGAGAGATGATCAATAAACACGGCAGGATATGTTTGCTGTAAAACTCGATTGTGTTGGGATATTATTACACGAGAATCATAATTTTATGGTGCAACAGCTGCTATGAAAACTGTTCACCTATTTCAGTTTGTGTTTGTTGGTTTACTATCGCCTATACAAATAAACTAGTGGGGCTACAGAATGGCACAGACTTTCCCGTATTAGTTTTTTTCCTTTAGTCTCGGTTTGTTATTCGGACTTGCCACATACTCTTGCCAGCCGCTACCTATCACATCCCAAAATACATTTTTTGATGTGTATTTGTTTTTCTTTGTTTTTCGGTTTCCCAATAATAGAACGGAAATATTATTTTAAGAATATCAAAGAACGATAAAATCTCGTCCTAAATGGCAATTTTCTTTGAAAAATTTGATACAGCGAGAAAGTAAAAATGACAAAACCCGGAGAACTAATGTTGTGAAAGGCTGGGAAATTTTTAATATTTCAACAAACTTATTCGAAAATTGTATTGCATGAGCGGAGAAATTACCAATACCAATAATTTCATTTTATGAAAGATAAGCTCTTATATGAATACATATTAACTCATAGTTATATTATCAATATGTACAAACGTGTGTACACAATTATTGAAAACCGATCTGCAAGAAATACCAATGAAGTATCGTAACAGAACTAATAATATGAATATTTTCCCGTTTACTTTTGGTTAACATGCTGCAAGGACGTTATTTCGTTCCTAGTCGTTTTATTTAAACCGTGTGCTCTCGGGAAACAATCGCTGTAGAAAGTTCACTCGTGCTCCGACCAGGCGCAACCTTGTTCCATGCGCCTCACGTACTGTGGTCGTTGAATCGAGTCATGGCCACCCCGCGCCTCACATTCTCTCTAATGAACGTGAATACAGCTCCCGGCAACTTCAAACGAACGCAGGTGCTTCAACTAAAAGAGTAATGGGACAAATTAACACGTCCTGACAACACTCTGAAGAGGCCAGGGTTGGTGACTTATCTTAAATGAAGAACTCATTCACAAAACTTTAATATTTTTACAATGTTAATTATTTTCCAAAAGGACATTCATTCCTTTCAATTTTTTAAACATATTTAATACAAGTAACCTGTTTTCACGTTATTTCTGTATGATTTCTTTAAAGGAGTATTTTAATGTTTTATTTCAACATTGCGTAATCGCAATCACCATTTTTCCCCTAACAACTTTATATGGTAGTGCCATCATCCGGGTAGGGGATGCCAAGAACTTATCATCAAAGTAAAAGCCGTCCATTCAGTCTTCATGACTCAGAAGTGCGTTTATGATTCATAATTGTGCGGATAAATAAGTCATGAAACAACGAGTTTGAAAAAGAATTTGTCAACCCACGGCTTGAAGAGAAGAAGAAATATGAGGGGATTTTTACGTTAATACTGAATTAACCGTTCGCATTTTTAAATGTAGACTTGTTATGCAAAATGTACAATCAGTTACAAAGATGGAAAGAACTATCACTAAGGATATGTAGGCACAAAATACCTTACTAGTAACCACCACAATTGCATGCAAATTTCCAATCCCCAGTCGAGTATTCTCTCTGGCACATGGTACCAATATTCATCCTCAAAAATGGCAGAATTATATCTGTGCAATTAAATTGTATTACATACATGTTGTACCGAACTTCTTTGAGCTCGCCATTTCAAAGACACGTGAAGACGCCGACAGTGCTTTCCTAGCGACACACACTAGCAGCAGCATTGCCAAAGACGTAATCTACCCTTGTTACCACCAATTCGAAATGAATAAATGAAGGCGATGTCACAGGATTCTAATTACATTGCCGTAACACTAAACTTAATGTTTGGTCTAGTGCATGGATATATAAAGTGTAGATTGTATGATAAGCTACTTAGTATCGCATATTTTAGCCAAAACCGTAAGAGAGCTCAGTAGGGCAGGTTGAAATGTGACGTAAAGTACCTCCAAAAATCAATATATTTGCTTCAAATTCACAGGGCCTCCAGTTCAGAGAGGTTTATGGGGGACTATATAAGTATCAATTTTCAAGAAAATCTTGAGGACGGATTAGGTTGTAGCGTTACACACAGAAGAACGGATGAGCGGACGGACAAACCGACAGACAGATATACCGATAGACAAACCGATAGAAAGACAGACACAGAAGATTTGCAGACACACAGACACACACGGTATTAAGGACACACAAAACATGGAGTATGAGTTCACAACGTGTTAGAGGAAGCAATTTACTACATATAGGAACAAGATTTATCCACTTCTGCTATAAGAAGCTCAGACAATACGAGATTTTTCTGTCGAAAACCTATCGTTTTACCGTAAATTACAATACCTTCTTTACACTACGTAAGTATTATGCGAAAATTAAAAATAGATCATCATATCGAATAATTAGTGAGTAGAATGTAGAAAAGTAAATACCAAAACAACTGCAATATTTTTCCAACAATAATGTTTTACTGTGTAAATATATCGGTGCAGAAGACAATTTATTAATCTTTTTATAAGATTGTGTTTGAAAGATATTTATGATAATCGCAAAATATTCTGGATCATTAAAAAAATTGTGTATTAATTTTCATAACATTATCTAGACATTGTGTCCACAATGCCTAGACATTCCAGACATTGTGTTTTATGAAAATCAGATATTTATGAGTTCAGTGCTACATTGCAAGCCATGCAGCCGGAAATACTGTGACGAAACCTTTCAAGTTGCACAGAGTTGAAACCTTCCTAGTTTGCACATACCTTAATCCGTCAATTATTTCTACTCACGCCACTTTCAAGATTTACTCTATTTAAACTGCATTGCTGACTTGTCTCACGAGCAGTGTGAACAAATTTTGATATCCTTGCATTACAAAAATAAGTGTATCTTCACCAGCTATTTTCTTCCTCATTTGAATTTTTTATTGTCTACTACAACTCAAAAATTGATCAGATGTACTTGACGTAAGTACTCGTAAATAATTGGGAATGAGATACAGTTTATTCTTCTTCCTGAAGCTGTAACGGACAAACAGACGCACAGTCACAGATGGCGAGTCGTTAAAATACACTTTTTGGCTATCAAAACTGCTGCAAAACTGCTTCTATACAATTAGAGACTATACTGATCGTGAAAAAATAATGTTTAATGTAACAAAACAAAGATATATAATGAATTAGTTTATGTTTGCATTGTATACATTTTCAAAAAATATTTAATACGCCTGTAACAAGTAATGTACTTCAGCTTCCGGGTCAATGACCCCCATCTCGATCAGGTTTTTGTCCAGTTTCCCTGATCCATTGAGCAAATGCTGAGATGGCCCCTTGTTTTGCTTCTGGACGTAAATGTAGCTTCACTGTGCGCACGTTTTGTTGAGCACTCCTTTTGCTTGTAGTTCATTTACAGTTGAAATTGATTTTCTCTTACTCGGGAAAAAACATTTTTCAAATATCTTTATTTTTCTAAAATAATTATTTTCTAAATTCATTTTTTCGTTTTTTTTTTTTAATTCAGGCCCTCAAGAAAATGTGCGCAGATAAATTTCTTTCCCCACACGTCATATACAGTTTTTACTGTTTTTTGACAAATAAATAAATAAATAAATACTTTGAAAGAAAGTTTTGTCCAAATTACGACATTGTTTTTTTTTCTTTTTTTTTAGAATTGCGTAAATGTCTTTATTGCGCACCGTTAATGTACGATAAAGTAAAAACTAATTTAATATGCACTTAAATTTCATTTTCGAATAATTACATTTATATTTGTTATTTTAGATACACAATCTTGAATGAAATGCAGTGTACAATTTTTATTGTGTTTATATGAAAATAAATGTAAATGTTTCCGTTATAGCGAATGTTGACAGATATTGACATTTGTATATCACCTCAATAGTGAATTATATTTCTCAGTATTAATTGATATAAACAACTCTCATTGAAGGGCATATTGACTCACGTCATGATAATAGAGAAGCCAAGAACCAAAGCAATCACAGCAAACATTCTTATAGTCAATTCCCATTGTGTCGTATATCTTTTAACAGCAAGTAGTTAAAGTACCTGTTTAGTTTCACTGTAACCCTGGCGTGAGCAACTCGTATCCGTGGTGCGTGAAACAAGTTATTAACTATTGGCACAAGAGTGTTTGTTACAAATAAGTAACTGTTTGACTTGTCTGTCACTTCGTTATTATTTACATTAGCGATGATTTGTTCACATTATATTTATGAGTATATTTACTTTAAAAAAGTCTTGTAAAATTTTTCCAAAACTCAACCGTTTTCTGTGAAAACTAGAGCAACGTTCCGCATTTTCAGAGACGCTCAAACACTATTTTCTCATAAATGGCACCAAATTTTTTCTTGAAACTCTTCGAACGGATAGTGCAAATTGCACTCTTTATTATGACGTAAAGTTAATTTTGAGGGTATTTTTTGCTGTTGTTTTTTTTTTCAAAAATTACACTAATTTTTTGAAAGATTTTTCACACCGTGAATGCGCACATTTTCATCAATTTGTAAATATTATTGTATTTGTGAGTTGATGTACTTCAAATTCCTTCTAATGATGTTTTTTGAAAAATTTCATTTGAAAAATTTCGAATTTACAGACGCAGTGAAACGCCATTTTCTTAAAATGGCTCCGAATTCCAGAGATACAGATGCGAAAGATTAAAAGCCAGATGGACAAAAGTTTCTTCAATTTGGAAAAAATTCTGCGATGATTTAGGCGTTAGTGGTGTTCATAGATGGACAGAGGAGGGGACGTTTTGCCGTCAATTGTTTTTTCGGTATCAAGGACCAACAAAACAGGGATACTAGCTTTGTCACGTGTTAGAGATTTGTTTCTTAATTTAGCAACTGGATTTTTCCACTTTTCGTTATCAGTGCCCGAGAATGATTTTTTTTTTCTGTCGAAAATCCGCCGATTTTTCGCGCAGCATTACATAACTTTCCCTATAATACTCCGTATATATGTCTGTATACGGTAAAGTAAAAATAACTGTTCAAGTCACCGCCTAGAACAGTTTCATTATCTCATCTGACGTCAACCTACCTCAAGGCGAGATGGACGCACAAAATGACCTGGAAGGAAAAAAGATGATAGATTATCAGGTAACGGAAAGTTTAAAACTTTACCCTCCTTCCCCCTAAAAAAATTAGTCATAAAATTGAAAGTACTATTAGTTATCATTTGTTTAAATGTTTTACAGTATGTAACACAAGGGAAGGAACAAGAAAACGTAAAACTTGAAACAAAGCTGCAATTTTGGTCATAAATATCATGATTTAAAAAACTTACAAATGATTTTTGTTTTTTCAACAAAAAGAAATATTTAATAGTGTTACATACCATGTACTACCTTTATATCGCAATTTCAGAAAGCCCTTTGGCTTAAATTGAAGTGTAACACGATAAAGTTAATTACTGAAGGTCGTTCTTAAATACTGTACGATACGTTAACTCCGTAATGCACAGTAAAACAACGGTTAAGTTTAGAACAATCAGACACTTTACCTTAAAAAATAATTCTTTCTTCGATTTGTAATTGGTCATTCTCGAATTTACCTCAGTGACTTGTATCAAATGGAAAGTCTTTTTAAGCTCCACAAAGGGGTTTACTTTAGGCTCGTGACGATTTAAGCCTTATAACGACACTCACAAGGAATTGGGAGACAGTAATGTAATTGACAGATATTAAATTGGGTTCGTTCGGTTGGAGATAAACCAATTAGGGATCAAATATTGGAAGGGAAAAAGCACTGCCTGGGAGGGGAAGGGAATGAAGAAAAATTTCAAAAGGATTCAATTTCTCATAATAGTGAAGAACGAAGTTTTATTGGTAAATGAATGGGTAAGGTGCAGGCAAAATTGACGTCTGAGTAACAAACATGTCAAGCCATGAACCGGCCATGTTCTGGAAATCAACAGGAGGGTCGGCTAAGAGAGAACTGAATTGATAGCGAAAGCAGTGGTAAACAAATGAGTAACTAGGTAACTATTACGCAAGTTGTAGCTATTCGTCTTTTAACAATAAATTTTACTGATGGATTAATATACTTGGCATGTTTATATGCCTTTTCGTCATAATTTTGCAATGAAAACTATCTTACGAGAATTTCCAACTTTCAATCGTTGTATAAAAAAAATTTTACTGGAGGTGTTTACGCCATAGTGGTGAGTATTCTCGTTAGTAGAATCACACTATAGCACTATTATATCACTGAAGGTATATTAAAAAAACCATGTAGTGCTGAATGATACACAGTTCTGTCCGCACTCTTTATATATGTAGGAACTGTTTTGATGCAAACCTTGTATAATCGCCCCATTCAACATCTGCTTCGTTTCCTATGAATACATTTTTCAGACGTTTCTTCTCGTCGCCATCCACAGCACTTCTCCCATATTTCTACTACATGCAAAAACATAAGTAAACACATTTTATTGATATTCCACCACAAACCTCAACAGAAAGCAGCACTGCTAAAAGCCTTTCAAGCCATGAATTACGTAAATTCATTGACTTTCGAAGGGAAAATACCTGCTCATCAGCTCCATTCTTCTGGATCATAAAATTACTAATTTGCTACTGCATCGCCTGTGACAAAAACTGTATCGCCTGTAACAAAAGCAAAATATTTTTGCCGGTGAAAACCGCGTCGATTTCTTTTCAAATCTCTTATTATTTCTAGAAATCAAGATACGAGACAGTGACTCTGTAAATCCTACGTGTTTTTAATATCGCTATCTGGAGTGAATGATTTAATGAAATATGTGTTCTTTGTTTGTACAAACTTAGTGGCATATTTTCTGTAGCGTCATGATACACCCATTTGCTTTTATTGTATATGAAAGACAGAAAGCAATGCGAAGTGTAAGAAATATACATATATTTCAGAAGATATCCGAAGTACTAGGAGACTTTTATGAAAATGTTCTACATTGAAGTTGGGAGCTTTAGGATGGGGGTCAGTACTAAAACATTTTTCAGACACCTCAATTTTTAAGGCGTTGGAAATAAATAAAAATGGTGAAGTGTCGCGAAATGACAAACTTCTATCTTAGATGCAAAGAAATTATAAATATTTAAAGGGTACTAACAATCGAAATTACTACTCTGAAAATCTATCCACACCTAGAGGAATCAGTGATTTAATGGATAGATGATTGTGATAGAATGTAATTACTGATAATGAAGCCAAGGTGAAATAGATGCAGAGAAACGAAATAACATTGAGAAAAGATGTCGCAGACCCACTTCTTCCATCACATTTATCAAAACTATGAAATGAGATACGAGCCCCAGTGTCCAGAGATTGGAGCCAGAGTCCGGGCCGATACGCTATGGGTTGTCCTGTGAAAAATAAATATGAAGAGCTTTTTACAAAAACCATGGTTTCGAGTTCTCTAAAGTATTCTACGTTGCTCTCCTCTGGTTTCGTCTGTACTACATAGTATAGGAAAATCAGCCATAGTTCGGGAAATATGGAGCTTTGAAATATCACTAGTTTTGTAAAAAAAACTAATGTCCACTGTGTTTTCGGCAAAAACAGACTTTTTCATAGACAGTACAGGACTCTGGTTGATTTTTTCCAAAAAGGTTGGCTATACCGTTGTGTGTTGATTACGTTTCCGTTAAAATGGCTGGTGATTTAGACATGTTACCTTAAAAAAAGGTAAACTCTGGGGCTGAAAAGAGTTAGAATCCCCAAAATAAGACAAAAAGAGCCACATATTCTTCTTAAGTATGTATACTATAGTGCTGGGAATAAGATAAATATCAGAAGAAAGAAACCTAGTGAAGTTACTCTATAAATACAAGACAGTTGTTTCAGACACTATACAAAAAGTTAGAAACCTCTTCTGCTGAAACCAAAGAAACATGTAGATATTCAGATACTTTCTCAGTATCTCAGGAACGCTAAAAACAAATTCATCTATGACAAATTACTTGCGGACACAAGTGATAGAAGTGAAAACACCATTGAAGAAAATGGGGAAATACCTTATGATGACTACAGTAGTGGAGCAGAAGATCTGGGAAACATTTAATTTAGTACCTGAATTTGTTTGTAAAATAGCTATGAGAATAAAACAGTATCAACGTCGCATATGAAATTTTAATTTGTTTAAAATTATTATTGTTACAAATTTTATGAGTACTGAAAAAGTTTGGCAACAAAAATCCACTCTCACTCTATTCCGAAACCTCAAGTTATACTGTCTCTACACAAGTAATGTACGAACTAGCATTCAATCCATAAACTTCAATTTATCTATGATACAACTTCCACACTTTTTAATAACTAACGAAGGGAGAGAGTTTTTTACTTCTCGTGAAAAGTCTGGATTTTGGACTATGGTCGTTTATGTAAAAAACTCTTCATACGCATTCTTCATTCTTGTGGGGAGATCATGCTCTGTTTTGACCGTGGTCTGCTCATATTTTTTCGCCCTTGGCTTCCTTTGAAGTCAACCCTCGGTGCGGCTGTACGGAATCTTTCGAGCAGACGTGCCTCGTCGGCATTCTTTGTAGCGCCCGACTAACTCACTTTTTCCAATAAAAATCGAGTAATATAGTCCAAATTCTCTGGTCAGTAGAATGTAAGATTTTGTTACGACTTGATATATTGGTATAATTCACTTTTTCTCACATTGTGAACAGCATTTAGTGTCTGGAAACCCACCGTCACCCACACAGATTGTCTCGGCACAGTAATACACACAATACAACGGAACATTTAATACTCGTAGAACGATGACAACTTATTATTCACTTCTCACATGTAAACTAGTCTGTAGTATACTGAAATGGCACTTTAATGACTAACATTACGCAAGGAGCTTCATCTACTGAGAATTATAAAGAAAGACTAGAAAGATGGATCTTAAAATCATGATTTGGCATACTTTCTAAATCCACCGCTTCCATTTCGGACTGAGCCCTCGAATTTGGATTTTGGAAGCCAATGCGCTAGCACCGGGCACGGCGCTAGACCCAATGAAAAGAAACACGCCAAGTGCAGGCCGAACGCGAAGCGCTCCTGCGCAGTCAGATCGCGAAACGGCGGGTGTTCCCTAGACGTCGCACCAACGCAAACAACGCGGTCCGGGGCCTCCGAAGTTCAAGGTTCAGATTCCACAGCAATCCCCGACGCTTAATTGATGTGAGGCGAGCGGTGCGGAGACGCCAATTCACCAATTCTCTGGGTACGCGACACGCCGCACAACATACGCTACTCCACACCAAGCCACACCAAACAATTCCACATGACGCTATACGACTCTATAAGTCGCCACGTCGCGTTGTTAGAAGTGACAAGTGGATTAGTCGTGACCAGCATCTTTTTTCTTTCAATATACCACCCACCACAATAGAATTTATGTTTTGCAAATATGTACTCCCGGTGGGTGAGCTTGTCCCGGCTGGGACGGTGACCCGCTGGTGGGAGATGCCTGACAGGGAAAATCCCGCAAGTCGACGGTAGGTCGGCGCCGGATCTCGCCATTCAGCGAGGACAATATCACCGTCACCCTCCCGATGAAAAGCATGCACTACGCTTAAGGGAATACTACACTTATGGTATTTATTGACGCACCCGGAATCACTAACAATCAATCATAAAAGAAAATCTTTAAAGAGAAAGAAAGGCAATAGTTGTTAATATCGGCAAAGCACTTGCGTTTTCCACACCACTTACCCTTGTCACACGTTATCTTAAGATCGTCACTTTCACTCTGTGAAGGCTTATCGCACAGAGTTACACTAACATGGCGGGCAGCCTCTTCCTTAGAGCCTTGCAGTCGCATGACGTCAGCTGTGTTATAAGGAGTGACGAACTGAAATACACCCTCAAGTTTTTGCATTTTTCGGACACAAACGAAACTTCCTTTTTTACGTCTTACTTTGTACTTATGTAGTAAAGAGAAAGTATTGTAATAGTGCGGAAGAAATAGGCGATTTTTGAAAGAAAAACTGTATGGGTTGTGGATTCTTATTGTCGTGTCGTGGCAATGAAAAATGTTTCCTATTTTCATTAGATTACTTCTTCCAACACATTGTTATGCCTTGAATATATCGAACAATTAATTATGCACATTCTAGAAAATTATAGATACATGTACTAATACACACGATATTTGTTTCTGTTCTGTCTGTTGAACCGCAACGACAAGAAATACACCAATATTTTCAGAAGCTTTAGAAAACACCATGAATACCTGATCTAAATACAATATCCATTAAGCGAATCAGTAATTAACAATAAAAAGAGCCCTAGAGAACACAAAGTGAACTCCAGTTGCACGAGTGCCCCACTTGCCAGCTTTCCGCAGGTTCCAGTCGATTTCCAGGCTTTCACGCAATAAGCGTCACATTTTTATTAATTTTTCGCAAATGTCAACTCCACGCGTAACTCAGGCAATTACGGGAAGTTACAATTGTATCGAGCAGAATAAACACCGGCGCCTTTTTTAACTGGCCACCTGAATTGCATTTCTGTCGAACTATCGGGGACACGTTTTCGTTGGCGGGGCGAGGCAGGAAGCGTGCGAATTAGACTAATGGCTGCTCCCGCTAGTCCACTGCGACCTGGAGAGGTCACAAAGCAACGCCCTGCAAAGAACGAGCAGGTTTTTGCGGCAGTGGAGAGTGCAGTGGCGGTAGTGGCTGATTGATTATACTGACAATTATTTGTACTGATAATTATTTGACGTTTCCTGGCACGTGAACTGCTATGGTTATTAGTTCCGTTAGCGTGTTGAATGTTTTTACGCTTGAAGGTGGCGATGCTCCGACGTTGGATGGCGAGGTCCGGCGACGACCTATGCGTTTGCTTGGGCGACTTCTTCCCACAAGAACCTCCCCAACGGGGCACCATCGTAACTGAGATGGGCTACAAGCTGGTGTTCCTCTCCTGACGTGTGTGTGGAACTTGTCAGTATGTGTGGGAGTAGAAGATAGGACAAAGAAAATGAATGACAATTCGCACTCGGTCTGTGCCCCATTTGTTAGGCAACCGCTCCAGCATTTGCCTGGCAATGGTCGGAGAAACCACGAAAACATTCGGAGCTACTGGCCGCTAGAATTCTCCTCCAGATAGTGGGAGAGTTAGTCCCAGCTTTCTAGCTCGTGTGGAAAATCCGGCTCCATCGGTACTCCAGTTTTGTTTGAAATATATTTTTTGGACAGTATCTAAGACAAATGTTTCACTTCCTCTTAAACTTTTTTATTATAAAAATGAATTCACATACGTATAAGTATACGTATGTGAATTATTTTCTTGGAGGGAGCTTGCACCCATTGTTGTTTTGCGTGGCACTATCACGGCACAGGCCTACGTTGATGTTTTAAACACCTTCTTGCTTCCCACTGTTGAACAGCAATTCGGGGATGGCGATTGCGTCTTTCAATACGTTCGAGCTCCTGTTCATACTTCACGGCCTGTGGCGGAGTGGTTACACGACAATAACATCCCTGTAATGGACTGGCCTGCTCAGAATCCTGACTTGGATCCTATCGAATACCTTTGGAATGTTTTGGAACACCGAATTCGTTCCAGGCCTCACCGACCTACATCGATACCTCTCCTCACACGCAACACACTCCGTGCTGGATGCTCGGATTGAAATGAAATTTCACCAGCTGATAGAACACCATGCAACACCTTTATACGCAAATTTTGAAGTGCTATGGAATATTATAAATAGTGTTTTATAGGCATTTTGTATCAGGACCTTTCGTGACCTTCGCGCTTCCCGCAGCGGGCGAGCCGTTGCTTCGGCAGCGATAGGAACGTTACGCGGCGTCTATCAGCTGGTATTCGATTTCCAAGCGCGTTCGTTTAAGAATTCGTATTTATCTTTTTTTCCTTCTTCTTGTTTTGTTTAGGTCATCTAGGGACCACGCACCAATTTCATTTCTTGCTCCTTTGTCCTTCTTTCTTCTTTCTCCAGTACTCTTTCATCTGCTCGCTGTGTATCACTTTCCTCTCCTCGGACCATTTTGATCCTGTCTTCTTTTCCTCCCTGCCCTGAAATCCTTCCATTTCTAACACTTCCTTCTTAAAAATTTATCTTTTCTTTATTGTATCTGTTTATTATTTATTTTTAATTATTTACTGATTTGTTGTGCATTTATTTATTTACGTATTTATTATTTAATAAGTATTGTCTGAATAATTAAACCACATTGTAATCTTTAAATCCTGTAAATAATGCCAGTATGCATTAGTATGCATGCCAGTATGTAATTATTGCATTCGAATTACTCATGTATGTTTTCTCGTCCTACTCGTCCATATGAACCTGCAAAGTAAATACCTGTTTTCGTCACCCCGCCTGCCCTCTAAGTAACTGAGACCTTGCCGACACTCTGATAGTGCAGACGCGGTGTGTAATGGCCGCAGAACCAGCGGCGAGCAGCAATTTCCGCCCTTCCACGGTCGGTAAGGTCAAGAAAGGTCCCAATACTAATTATCGCAAAAACACCACTTGCAATGCTTCATAGCACGTAAAAATTTGTATGAGGGGGTTTTGAAAGATGCTGAACAAGTTGGTAAAATTTCAGGTCAATCTGAGTATCCAGCACGGTTAGTGTTGCGTGTCAGAGCTGCACTCCATGAAGAATGGGCTGCCATTCCCCAAGAAAGAGTAGAAAGCAACAGATGCAAAGGAAGTGTTGGATTATTTTTTTTTCAGGTTTTGTGACACGGTCAACCGCTTCTATAAAATTTATTTAATAGCTTTAGCGCGTAGAATTGTCATCACAGGGGGCCAAAGGAGGTGTGAATTTTGTGAATGTGCTAGCTTTTAAAAGTATATTTTCAACATTATGGTTATTTATAGTGGTGGGTGGGAGTGGGAGGGAGGATGGTGCTGGGACGACGATGGGGGCGGGGGCCGGTCTGGAATAGAGATGGCGGCGTCGGTGGCGATTGCGGAGACGAAGAGTGGAGGAGCGCGGCGGGGATGGTGAAGACGACGGTCGCGGTCTGAAAAATAGTTAATGATGTGGTGGATGAGTAAGATGATTTTTATAATATGTGGTAAATCAGGAGGAATAAAATTGACATTAGTGCAAAAAGAGCTTCGTAATCATACGATGACATTAGAAAATGCGTTCATTTATTTGATGTATGCAATGTAAGTGACAAAATCAACATGAAATATCATCCTTTAGTAGATCATTAAGCAATATTATATTCCTATCAGCTTTATACCTGTCTTAATTATCTTTACCTACCATTACATAAATAATTTCAAATATAAAATATAAAGAATACTGTTATTTTTTTCATTTTTCACTAAAGCAGAGGTAGTATGAAACATTGAGAACAATCGTAGAACGAAATGAATTCAATGTTTGTGTTTCGATTTCATGCTGTCCTTGAAGTAGGTGAAGTTTCAGTTCCCCTTACTTTTCCTTTAAAACATTTTGTTAAATAACATCAGTTCTAGTTTAATGAGAAATAGTTCTTGAGCGGAGGTAAAGTACAAAATCATTGTACATGCTGTGTATGAGCACCTGTTAATCATACATTTCCCTTGGTATCACCTAATTCTACAACACAATGCGTTGTGTACAAGAGGAAATTAAATTGCATTTGAGCAATATAGGTCCTATGTCCCGACAAATAATGACATCAATTCAAACCAACAAACTGTGTACAGCAACAAGCCTGTCAATATGCATTACGTCCATACATTTGATTCACATTTTGAATGAAATAAAAAAGCAGTTTAGTAGAATTTCATTGCCTGAATTGTCATTGGTCACCATATTTCATATATTAACATAAATTCTCAGGTTTTGTTTTTAAATTCAATATAAATATTGTCTCTCAGAAACTGCACATTAATGAAATTGAAATGCATGTCAGATTACCAAGGGGAGTTGTAAATAAGAATATAAATATTCCAAAATATTTATGCAATAAATAATTATATTTTAACCACAGAAAAAGAATTTCCGAGTAAATAAGGGCGCCTAGAGTTTATTTGAAAACTTTTGGAGTAATTATTGTAATAATACAATGACTGCAACATATGGTAAATGAAATATTCGTTTAGTTTTCCTGTCTTGATATTATATATTGCATCATTATGTAAGGATTATACTTAGACACTTCTTTTGTTGACAACATTCCCGGTAGGTTGCTGTTTTCTCGATTGGCTCATGTTAATAATGTATGAATATAGTTTGAATTATGTGAATATTTCAAATCATGACACAAATTTAAAACACAACAGAATACGTATCCACAGATATGGACAATTGATTTCATTTTCGTACGTCAAAACTATGAAGGTATTTTACATGGTCTATTAGAAATACGGTCCACACATTTAGAAGAATACATCTAATAATTGCCCCTTTCATGATCTTAGCACCTTTACTGCCTCAGTCGCAGCGAGGTCCAGATCGTAACCTCCTTTTACAAGAGAAATTTTTCATTACACAAGTATGTGTAAATGAAATCGAAACAGTTTATAGCCCAAAATATTCTCAGAATATTTAAAACCAATATCAAGTTTGTTTTTGGGTGCTATTAAATATCTAATGTATTCCAGAAAATGGTTTAAAATTTGTGGTCTTAAAGCTCACTTAGAAATGTTTGATACGGTTTTTAACATCAATAATAAAACATTTTGTTTAACTGTTGTAACTCTACAAAATAGGTTGCCTCATTTTCGTTATGTTTAGCAATGAAAACAGTTGACTTACCACGCTATTGTGCGTACACAGTCGCGGCATTAAGATATCGAGTCATTTTTATTGTTCTTTTGAGGTGATTTATACTTCTTAATCATTGTTTGTTTTCTCGCATGCAAAAGTAAAGAAACAGCACCTACAATATTTCTTGCATATCTCATCATCTTACACATGATTTCTCCACGAACAGTTATTTTTGCCCCTCCATCTCTGCTTACATTAAATATCTTAAACAAATGTACACAAAAATAGATAAATTATACTAAAACTGCACAAACTTTCTCGCGTTAGTAATGGTTATGTAAAAGTACAATACCACAATTTCTTCCCATATTAACATATCTCAGCCATCACTTCTAAAACTTACAATCAATCGTAGAGAATGAGGTGCGAAAACTAGTTCTTTTAAATGTAATACATCAACGCGAATCTAACAATCAAAACAAGCGTTCCATCACCTTGCAATATTATCTCTCAATGAGAAGTAATTTTAAGTCCAACAATGAGAAGTAATTATATGAATTTCAATCTGCCGTGTCGTGGCGTTGCATTCTCCTATTGAATCTTATATAATTTCAGCGGCAGTCACAATTACAAGAAAATTACGATAAATTAAAGTACAAATATTTTGAGTCTTTTTTGAGAACTAAAAGGCTTATTCTGAAATAAGCTACAACAGCACATACTTTCTCGTTTTATGTCACGTTTGTACACAATATACTAATCATAATATTGCAAATTTTATCCACCTGCATCAAGAGAAGGGCAGAAAATCCGAATTTGTTCGAAATCGAAATATAATGCCATGTACAAATATCGAACTACTATGTTTCCGAAAATTGCAAAATATTAACTTTAAAAAAGTTGATGTCACTGCAGTGCCTGTGATAGGGAGGTCGTAGGGTTCGACTCTCGATGGTGGCAAGATTTTTTATATTAGCTACCTAGCTACAGTTGACGCGCCTGGAAACATCAAAACATTCTCATTTTATTCTTTAAATCTGTTCTACTTTCGATTTTTTTCTATCATTCCTTCTTTCTTATTCATCGAGACTGTCCACTGAACATGAAACACACTTTACAACGTTGCATATCCTACATAAATTGTGTATTTCTGTTTAAATTTTCTACAGCTTTTCTTTCTGTGCTGTGAAATCGCACAGTTCAGCTTATGTTCTTTAAAAGTTATCTTTTTCATGAGTCCTGTGAGCGCCTACCCCTGGTTTAAGCAGCCTTGTTATGTGCGATGGGCGTTTGTTCGTCCTGCGGGTGGGTGGGGGGGGACTGCGCGGAGGCTCCTCGAGTCGCGCTCGGCATCTCGACAATCGATCAGCGCGCTCGCGACGCGCCTCACGTCGCCGGCGGTCGTCAGGTCGCCGTCGACCGCTTGATTGGGCGCGTGCGCCGCCAGGCTGCGCGCAGATCGCCTCGAAAGCGATCTGACGAGAGGCAATGCCTCGGAACAGATCGCCCGCGCCGCCGCCGCCGCCGCCGCCGCCGCCGCCGCCGCCGCCGCCGCCGCCGCCGCCGTCGGAGTCGCTGCTCTCGCCGCTGCCTCCATCGTCCTCATCCCCGCCCCCCTCTGCCTTCACGCCCACTTCCACCCCATCCTTCTCCACGGTCCCCACCCCAGGCCTGCCGCTCACCAGACCCCGCCGTTTCCCTAGTCGCCCCACCGCGTCCTCTCCGCCAACCTAACCGCCCTACTGTCGCCATTTCAACGCCACAACCCCAGCTACACTCACCCCCTGCATTCCTATTTCAATCAGCTCCCACATCTCTGTCACTCCTGCCGCCACCGCAAATCTTCCTGCCCTTCCGCAGCCGCCACTTCCGTCTTGGTCGCCGGTCTCCGCGCCCCCGCCTCCACCACCGCTTCCGTGGTCGGCGTTTGTGTCTCGTCCGTCATCGCCATTCCAGCAAGCTTCTTTGCCTCCGTCTCCACCGGAGCGTCTCCATGCCATCTTCTTCGCCACCCCCGACTCCCCGCCGCCGTCGCCATAATCGTCACCACCGTTACCGCAGTCGCTGTTCATGCCATCTCCGTCGCAGTATTTCCGCTTTCAGTGTTCGTTGCCTCACCTCTCTTTCTTCCTGGGCCTTCGCTGCAAAAGCTTTTACAGCAGTCTCACATGTTGCCACCCCGGCGCACCATTATTACTGACTCGTCGCCATCATTACTGACCTCGTCACTGCAACCGTCTCCATGTCTCTCTCTCTCTCTTTCCATTCCCTTCTCCCCTCTTGCTCTCTTTCCGCTTACCATTCTAAATCTGCATCCCTCTTGCACCTTTTTGTGTGTTGCTACCGCCAAACTAGCAATTTCTTTGGCTTCCTCCCTCTCCGACCCTCTACCCTCGTCATCCATAGTATCTACTGCGTCTCTTCTCCTCCTTCTACCGCTGCCCTCATTGTCTTACCGCCTTAACCGCCGTATTTTTCGTATCCCCTCTCTTCTCAACATTACCAATGCGTCTTTCACTGCCGTTTCCTCAACTGCAACATTGTAATGACTCCTGCGCCGCTGCGTCCCTCATTGCTTCCCCAATTTCCTTCCCTCTCCACCTTTAACTTCTACATTCGCCAGAGCTTCCTACCGTTTCTCCGTTTTAACTGACGGGTTTTCCTTTGCCATCTCCGACAGCGCCGTAGTCAAGATTGCTTCCATTTCCTCTAGAGATGCCTTCCGTTTCTGGCCCTCACTACTCTACTGTTGCATTCTTTGCTGAAATCTCCGCTCGTGTCATTGCTTTTCCTCTCCTTGGTTTAATGATTCCGCCAACCATACGAGAGTTCGCACACTCGCATCATACAAATGTCAAATTGTCTGCCGTTATTGTCACATTCATCACTATTGTGAATCCGTGTCTTCTCCTGCCATCTTATCTACTTCTTCTTAGCCGCTTCCTCATGTCCTTGCACCAATCTCTAGACTGGCACTAGCTCTTCTTCCAAAATAACTGGCAACTGAATCACTCTCGTCATCCATACTGACAAATTTTTCGACTGTAAATCTCCCTTGTCCCGTTGGCCAATTACCATTCCCCTATCGCATATTCTGCTGTCCAATGTTTGCTTCTGTATCCAGAACGTTCGTAACTAGTTTCATATTTGCGTCTGCCAAAACCATACCATGTCAGTGTCACCGCTCCCTGACAGAACCTACATTCCTCACCAGCGCTCGCATTCCAATCCCCGACTGCCACCACCTCCACCCCGCATCCACCCGCTCCTACGTCGAGACGTCCGTATTTTATATAAATTTCTTTCTCCCAGAGCAAAAAGTAACGAATCGACGGGTCGCCCTTATTGTGACGTCTCCCCCGAGGGTAGGAGGATCACAAAGACACGGGCGAAATATGAACTCTCCGGAGCAAGGATTTGAAGAAAGGTTCTGGATTCAGCCGGATCAGTGATTTCCCAACTGGCGAAAGCACCTCTGCACGGAGTAGGCGAGGGGGTTGAGGGCAGGCAGCGATTGGGGGGAAACGGCAAGAGGGGTCGGGAAGAAAAAATTGGACAGTTTTCCAGGTGAGTCAAGAAAGCAACAGAGCGCGTCAACTTTGACGTCGATGAAGGCAGGGAAAAGCGAGCACATATATTGGATTTTTCTGACCATTTACATACATCACACGCGTCACTTCCACTCAATAGTCTACTTGCTTTGCTATTCCGCACGGTAAGAACCACAATAGAAATTTTACGCATGTACGTCAAACAGAGGTACGACTGTACAGTAAATGAAATTAAGTCGTTCATGAGAAATCACGCTAATGTATATTATCATTATTGGCGTACTTTTGACACTGTAAAATCTAAACCCTAACAGGAGTGACTTCAGAAAACATTTCTTCAGTAGACGTTGCTTGAGGTTTTTCTCAAGGATGTGCATAAGTACACGGGTGTATATATATTAAGTCAGTGGGGAAGTGGAATTAGTAAAGGAACATACAAGAATCGAAGACATCAAAAACATAAGCTTGAGATTTGAGAACTAGGTTGTGTACATTGCCCACGTCATTGAAATGAAATGTGAAGTCGATGAAACGTTTTTATTTCCAACAATTGGAATGAATCAGATAGGTTTCCTTTGCCTACTGCACAGCGGGTTGCAATTGCATCAACTAAGAAATCTCGTACGTGGGAGATGATAACAGCAATATATTCTGATAACAGCAATATATTTGGTTCTGGTTTACAGGAATGGTCATGAATTTATTTTTACTCTATCAGCAATTTTCTGTAAATGCAATACTTACGAGTACATTTGGCGCAAAAACTGGTGTACAATAGACAGGTTGACAATTACACCAACATATACCTACTGTGATAAGCCAAAAGACTCCACGGTATTTTGCATGGGAAAATTTGCATCAAGCGTGCAGTTACGGGGGAATGGCGCATAGAGAACATTGAGGATTCAAAGAATAGACGTTGTGCGTGCATTAATTCATAATGAGTGCCATAAAGGATGAAAATGACACAGTACAGTCTCTTGAAATCTACCCATGAAAGTGGGACTAAAATTTTGTAACTAAAAGCTAACTAGAATACCACGGCATATTTCTCAGAAATTATCATCCTGGTAGTTTTGAGTGAGCGGCACATTTCATAAAATCTGGTAGGCATGAAAATAAAACTATTAGAGCTAAGAAAGATACCAAATAAATATCCTATATTCGGCTAATATATCCTTAACTTTCGATTAGTCATTCCCTTTCCTGCAGCCAGCAATATTCTTATATTAACATTTTCATTAACATTGTGATTTTTAAAATGTTCGATATTTTCTCCAAAATTCTATTTGTAATTTTCAACGAATAAATGTTAATTCATGTTCAAAACAAGGTTATCGTTGATTCTTTCCTTAAAATAACACCTCTTAATTCAAGGAAATGAAACGAGCAGATGGAGGACGATCATTTTGTAGACAGAACATGCAGCCTTCGAATAAGTTAAGCGACGAAAATGCTAACGAATAAAGTAACACATTAAGTACAAGGAAACACTTCTCGAATCGTCAATATCGTGACTTCCCCGCACGTGTCCCCAAAGTAAGTTTCGCGGATCCTCTATTCCTTACCACTAAACGATCAGCAGAACTCTGGCTTCTGTTCGCAATTTCACTCAGCGACTTCTCGCACACTCTCCCAGGGGCGGCAGAGGAATCAGCAGCCTACGCGGCGAAACCTCAGCGCCACCCGGCAGGCGGCGCTTTCAATGGCGAATCTCGCTAATGAGATGATTAAATCTCTCAGCCGCGCGCTCGCACGCTCCGCCCGCCCCGCCCACCCCGTCCGCCCAGCACGCTCCATTCGCCCCGCCCCGCTCGCCACGCTCTTCGCGCCCACCCCGCCCGCCCCACACCACCCCACCCCGCCCGCGCAAACCGCCCCCGCGCAAACCGCCCCGCACAAACCGCCCCGCACAAACCGCCCCGCACAAACCGCCCCGCACAAACCGCCCCGCACAAACCGCCCCGCACAAACCGCCCCGCACAAACCGCCCCGCTCCGCCATGCCTTGCCTTGCCGCGTCGCAAACCTATGAACCCACGCGTTCCGCCACTACAATGCGCCCCTCCCGCTCTCGAATATCCATCACGCCCCCTTCCGGCCTCACCTCACCCCAACACTATCACACCTACCCTGGTCTATCCCGTTTGAATGCCACCCCGCTTCGTGCCATCCCCTCCCGACACCTACTCATAACCCAGACACGCCACGTCACAACACCCGCCCGCCCGTCTCATTCTTACCCGATCCACCCCAGCCCCTGCCTTTCTCCTATAACACTCCCACCCTCCCGACCGGATGCCATAACACCCACTCACCCACCCTTTCAACACCAACCGAACCACCCCGTTCAGTTCTCCTCAATGTCCTCTCGCCCTCTGTGTTCCACACCGTTCCACCCCACCACTTCAAAAACTCACACGCACGCGCACGCCCACCATCCCTGCCCCTCCCCTACCTGTCCCCCTTTCCGTGCCCGACCCAACGCCTACTCCCGCCCGCCCCACCCCGCCCCATCCCGTCCAATCCCGTTTCGTCCCACCCCGCCCCACCCTTCCCACCCTTCCCCTTCCCGCCCCGCCCCGCCTCGCCCTTGAGCTGGCTGGCGCGCGCGCGCGCACGCCGTTCGCGTTGGCGCACCGCTCCAGCGCTCCTCGCCCGGAAGTTTATGTACAATTGGATTCCGGCGCTTTCCGGGACGCGTCCCGCCCACCGCCACGTCGTCATCGCCTCCGCGGAAGTAGCAAGTGCGAGGACGGCGCACCGAAGACGACGGAGGGCTGAGGTGAATTGAGTGGGTTAGGAAACGCGGCCACTGGGGCGAACAGGTTTCAGTTTCATTCTCGACTCGTGAGATCTTACCGTCCGAGATGGTTCAGGATATCAAACGAAGTCACCGAAGGGTCTGTGATCGGTGTGTCCTCGGGTTCGAGCCCCGGCAGGGGCAGTTTTTGGGACACAAGCCACAGAGCTAATTTAATTAGCTAGATAGCAGGAAAACCACCTCAAACCAGGGCCGTTTTAACAGCTTTGTGGGGTCCTTGGGCTTTTGTTAATTTGGGAGGCCCCTATTCTTACTTTCATTGATCCCCCCAGTTTCAAGACAAGTTTTGTTAAAAAACATCACATCATCGAGTGACATTCTCGCATCAACCAATTTCAATTCAATTCAATTCCATCAGTAATTTGTTTATAGGGTTAACCTATTACAAATTTCTGTGTATAATTACAGCCCTATCGTAAACAATTTCATTACAAGTAACTTATAATAGCATAAAGTAGTTAGTACAAGATACAAAATAAATAACACAACAAATACATATATATAATATTGTAAAACAATAACAAAATAATACAATAACATAAGATATAAAATAATTAAGAGAATATAATATATAAATACATACAGAACAACCTGCAACAAGTGAGAGAACTATTCATTGATAATAAACCTCGTAATTTCAGAATTGATGAAATAACATTTCTCGCATCAGCCAGCAACAAAATTTCTCGCATCAACCAGCAATACAACTTCTCTCATTCACCAGCAATATTCCATTTAACAAATATTACCCAATAATGCGTTTTTATTTCTAGTTTAACCATTCATCATTTTTATACGGTTTTCATTTTATTTTTTGAAAAAATTAGTATTACTTTTTTTAAGAATGCCAGGGGCCCTTGAATATTCGGAGCCCTGGACTCGGGCCCATCAGGCCCGTGCGTGAACACGCCTCACACTTCACACCAGCCAAAGCGCATCTAGTAAGACCAACTCCTCCTATCACTGGAAAACTACTGTACAACATGACAGCGAGCCACAGTCAGGGAACCTCCCTCGGAACGGATAAGTATATAGGGCTCGGGGTGCAATGACTAACACATACGCCTTCCACCGGAGAACACCGGATTGGTTCCTTGATCTGTCCATGAGAAATTTGTGAACGATGTGCTGGACAAATCAGCTGTTGGCAGGTTTCCTCAGGGTTATCCCGTGCCTCCTGCATTTCATTCTTTCACTACTCCATCAACACTCACCTCTTTATCATTATCGTTTCACACTACTCAGACTCATGAGTAGAGACCGTAAAAATATGTCGTATGAAACATCAAAATATACATAAATATGTAATAAATATGTAAAATCGGATATGATATGTGATAATAAAATACTCTAATTATAAAACATATTTATGTAAAACGAAATAACATTTATAAAAAATTCCTAAACAAATTTTAAAAGTAATAAAAACGTTTTAAAAATCACTTGGAGATCACAAGTTGACGCACACTTTGCAGTGTTACATGTCGGCGATCGCCAAACGTTCTCAAAAATTAAGGTTATATGTCACGAAAAGCGACGTCAGTGATACTTTTCACACCTATGAAAATGATCTGTTGTAGACGCGCACTTTCCTCACTGAGACAATTGTAGCAAGCGCGCCGGACTGCGAGAACAGCCCACGTCTTCACGTGCCATCAACGTCTTCACTTAGCGAAGCGTACCACAGAAGAGAGCACGCAGTAATATTGCAGGAAAAAAGTTAATTTAAAAAAAACTTCTTTTCATAAAAAATATGTAATAAAATTGTATAAAACTGATAGAATAAAAACATATTTGGTATTATAAAATATGTAATATAGTATTAAATATGTAAAAATGTGTAACGAAAAAATTGGACATTGCGTCAGGACAGTGACGATTCACCAGATTATAACTTTTAGAACGGTAAGTATAAAGACAAAGAATATGTAATTACATAAAAATCTGGTCTCTACTCATGAGCCTCAATTACCCTGGTAGTTGAAGGGAATCCAAATTCCAAAGATTAAACAAGTACCATACAGTAAAACGTGGGTGCCCATCTATATTAGCTGCAAAGAGACTAACCTAAACACTAAGGCACACTAAACCATTTATCACAAGAATATTTTCGATGTAGCTGTGCATTTAAGAGGAAAACAGTGAAGGAATATTTTGTTTGTCATTTCTTTGGAAACTGTAGATATTCAGATGTTCTTCGAGTAAAGCGAACCATCCAGATTACAGGATATAAATTCAGCAAAAAGAGTTTACAGACGATGCGCAGCCACCAAGCGTAGCCAGGAACGCTTCGCTGTCGGCTCCACTACCTCCCTCTCCAGCTACCCGGAAGGGCGCCTTCCGCGAACATGGGCGAGTGGCAACAGCCTCCGAAGTAAATCGCCAGATACACTCGCAGGTCCGCAAACCCTGAACTCGCGATCAAAGGGTGGCGAATCGTCGCAGGCGGAAACGGACGGGCCAGCGTGTCAATGGCTGAGTGCGTGGTAAGCCGGTGGCAGGGTGAGTGCGTGAATGGATGAGTGCGTGAATGGATGAGTGCGTGAATGGATGAGTGCGTGAATGGATGAGTGCGTGAATGGATGAGTGTGTGAATGGATGAGTGTGTGAATGGATGAGTGTGTGAATGGATGAGTGTGTGAATGGATGAGTGTGTGAATGGATGAGTGTGTGAATGGATGAGTGTGTGAATGGATGAGTGTGTGAATGGATGAGTGTGTGAATGGATGAGTGTGTGAATGGATGAGTGTGTGAATGGATGAGTGTGTGAATGGATGAGTGTGTGAATGGATGAGTGTGTGAATGGATGAGTGTGTGAATGGATGAGTGTGTGAATGGATGAGTGTGTGAATGGATGAGTGTGTGAATGGATGAGTGTGTGAATGGATGAGTGTGTGAATGGATGAGTGTGTGAATGGATGAGTGTGTGAATGGATGAGTGTGTGAATGGATGAGTGTGTGAATGGATGAGTGTGTGAATGGATGAGTGTGTGAATGGATGAGTGTGTGAATGGATGAGTGTGTGAATGGATGAGTGTGTGAATGGGTGAGTGTGTGAATGGGTGAGTGTGTGAATGGGTGAGTGTGTGAAAGGGTGAGTGTGTGAAAGGGTGAGTGTGTGAAAGGGTGAGTCTGTTTATGGGTGAGTGCGTGAGAAATAGGTGGCCGTGTGAGTATGTGAATGGTTGAGCGTGTGGATCAGTAGATGGGCGGTTGAGTGTGGCGGACGGGTAAGTGGATGAGTGAGTACGGGGGAAAATAGGAGGGCAAGTGTTCGAATGTGTAAATGAGTAATGGGTAAATAGGTGAGAGAGTGAACAGGTGACTATGTAGGTAAATAAGTTGGCAAATGAATGTGTGAGGGATGAGTGCGTCTGTAAGTAGATGAGACGAAGGATGAGTCAATGAGATAATGCGGCTCTGAGTGGCTGGGTCAGTTGGAGATTGGGAAAGGATGGAAGGATGGTCTGCCGGACGGTGGGCGAGGATTTGTGTGTGTGGGCAGGTGAGTGAGTGGACGGACGGACGGGGGCGGCCAGTTGGACTGGTGAGTGGGTGGGTGGGTAGGTAGGTAGAGTTTGAGGGGGAGTGGGTGTTTTGACGGGCAGTTGTTTACACGGGAGGGAACACTGTTCAGCCCCAAGCTCCTCCTTGTTTCCAGACTTCTGCTTTGCCCGAATCTCCATTGCCCGACGTCACTAACTGCCTGACACAATGCTTGCCTCTCCCATTGCCGCGCGCCGCCCCTCTTCACAAGGTTTGCTTCAGGACACGGTAGCTTCATGCCTCCTATGAAGTAGTCTGGGTTAGCCATATTGGCATTTTACTAATTTTCCTACGAAGATTGTTAGAGGTACTGAGAAAAAACGGTATGTCATAAAGAAATAGTCATAATTTTAATTAACTGTAACAAATGAATTACATTTTTATAACTTACAAATAAATTTAACTTTCTATTTCAAACTACAAAATAAATACATACTTCAATATTGTAACATTTTGAAAACATTTCTCCTTAAACAATTTGGTAACTTTAAACCATGTTATGACGTTACTAAAGCTTGGTAAAATGTAAGATAAAGTCAATGAGTATATGAGCAACACACAATCGTTTAACCATAAAAGTCATTTCGTAAACCAGTACATAATAATTAACGTCGAAGGTTGGAATTTGTCCCCGCTAATGAAGTGGATACGATGGAAAAGAATATATTAAGGCTTCAAACTTTCCAGCTAATACAGTTTGGAGTTTAAATCGACTGCTTGCACAACAAAACAAAATCAAAGGTTCTGTTTAGGTTTTATTAATGCTAGAGTCACTTACTCTCTTTAATTCCTACACATTGTTAAATTCACTGTCCCCATGTATAATATACGAGGATCCGACGAAATCCAGACAACTGTAATCGAGACGTTATATCTCTAAAACAAAGTTGAATTTTTTGTGCGTCGTATCGAATAGGTTCAGTACCTGTTCATTAGTACAAGTACATTTCTTAAAAATGTTCGTCCCATTTTTTTAACAGTTTATTAAGAGGAGTTTTACTTGGCTAATATACTCGTACATGATGTCTCGACTTTCTAGAAATATTGCATGAGCATCATGTCTGATTCCTTGAGTGCTAAACGTGTCTTCATTTTCACAAAAATTTTCATCTACAAGAATTATTTCGAAATAACTGCCCATGTTACTCAACGACGCGACGATTGAGAGCAGTAATGCGGCTGGCAAGCCACGAGCTCCGAACTGCGGCGAAGCGAATCCAACCCGTTCATTTTCATCGTCACTTCCCATTCGAAAAAGTATCTCCGTTATCATTTCGCACCTCCGTCACACCGACCGCGCACCCCTTTCCTTCTCCCACCCTGCACTTGCGGCTGAAGCGACAAACCACCGCCACCTCACCACCCTATTCAAACACCCCTTCACCCCTCAACCCCTCCCCCCACTTCAGTCCTTCCCAGGAACGCCTCCGCTTCCTCGCACGCACCCACGCCGCGCCGCGCGGCAACTGTTTTATCCGCCTGGATAACCGTCCCTCGCACACGCTCCCACCCACCCTCCCCTTCCCGTCTCCCTTTCGGCGCCACCCTACCTCGGCACAGCCGCGCGCGTATTGTGAATGATATAGAGGCAATGTTTCCACTCCAAAAACTTTCGGGAACATCGGCATATCTGAGCATACTTATTTTTCGTCGAACCAGATGCGCACCGGGGATAATTCAATAAATTTCGACCTCGCGTGTTGGAGACCGGCCGGGCTACAGTGCACGGCGCGCGCTTCCTCGCCCGGGCGCGGCCTCCGCGGTACAGTCGGGTGCGGGTTGAAAAGCGGGCCGACGCCCACCGCAGCGCGCGCGTCGAATTTCAGCTTCCTGCTTAATGGGAAACGGGGAGCGTTAAATTTTGATGCGCGGTGAGACAGGATATCGGGCTATGTATCTGTTGGTCGATAAACTCGCTCCTCATAAAGTTTCGGGGGGACATGAAAGGACGGGCTCCCGGAATAAAATTTGCTGCTTCGCCCGTACCCGATGCTAACTTGCGAGCTTCCCCAAAAGAGCGTGCGGTGCGCGGAGCAACTTGTTTCGACTCGAGCCTGAGGGCGGGAGGAGGGAAAAGGAGGTTGCTGAGGCAGGATGGAGGCAGGAGCAAGGCCGGGGTAGGGGCAGGGGAAGCGCGAGAACGGGGCGAGAACGGGGCGAGAACGGGGCGAGAACGGGGCGAGAACGGGGCGAGAACGGGGCGAGAACGGGGCGAGAACGGGGCGAGAACGGGGCGAGAACGGGGCGAGAACGGGGCGAGAACGGGGCGAAAACGGGGCGAGAACGGGGCGAGAACGGGGCGAGAACGGGGCGAGAACGGGGCGAGGACGGTGCGAGGACGGGGCGAGGACGGGGCGAGGACGGGGCGAGGACGGGGCGAGGACGGGGCGAGGACGGGGCGAGGACGGGGCGAGGACGGGCGAGGACGGGGCGAGGACGGGGCGAGGACGGGGCGAGGACGGGGCGAGGACGGGGCGAGGACGGGGCGAGGACGGGGCGAGGACGGGGCGAGGACGGGGCGAGGACGAGGCGAGGACGAGGCGAGGACGGGGCGGAGACGGGGCGGGGACGGGACAGGGACAGGACGGGACAGGGACGGGACAGGGACGGGACAGGGACGGGGCAGGGACGGGACAGGGACGGGACAGGGACGGGACAGGGACGGGGCAGGGACGGGACAGGGACGGGGCAGGGACGGGACAGGGACGGGACAGGGACGGGACAGGGACGGGACAGGGACGGGACAGGGACGGGACAGGGACGGGACAGGGACGGGACAGGGACGGGACAGGGACGGGACAGGGACGGGACAGGGACGGGACAGGGACGGGACAGGGACGGGACAGGGACGGGACAGGGACGGGACAGGGACGGGACAGGGACGGGACAGGGACGGGACAGGGACGGGACAGGGACGGGACAGGGACGGGACAGGGACGGGACAGGGACGGGACAGGGACGGGACAGGGACGGGACAGGGACGGGACAGGGACGGGACAGGGACGGGACGGGACAGGGACGGGACAGGGACGGGACAGGGACGGGGCAGGGACGGGACAGGGACGGGACGGGACAGGGCAGGGACGGGACAGGGACGGGACGGGACAGGGACGGGACAGGACAGGGACGGGACAGTGACGGGACGGGGTAGGGCAGGGACGGGGCAGGATGGGCGGAGATAAAGACGAGGCAGGGACGGGATGGAAGAGGGGCGGCTGCGAAGGGGAGTTATTGGAAGCAGAAGGTGGTGAGTCGAGCCAGCAGGGACAGCAGTGGGGAGTGGCGTAGGTGGGACAGGCAGACGGAATGTTAACTAGAGTGGCCCGAGAGTGGGGTGAATCTGCCGGGGTATAGCACTTCCTATGAACGTTCATGGATAATAAGTGGGCACTTTACGTATTTACTCAGAAAGAGCAAACTATCCTTAGAGCGCAGTACCGTTGCAGATGCCGATTTCGGCGCTGTTTTATTATTCAATTAAAGTCAGTTCGGCATCGAAACAAAGTAGAAGTAGCAGTACTCCCGCCAAATGTTGGCGTAGGTTAGAGATTGAAAAATATTGAATTAATCATTGAACCTTTGTCTTTGCGGTGGCGAAGTTGAATTTAATCCGTCATTTATTTAACGTAGAGGATTCCCTGATGTGCACAGTTCTTAGCAACGATTTCCATCTTTAAATTGTAATTAAGACATAATGTCTTCACATGTCAACATTTATATTATTTTCATTATCTCATAAACTGTTGATTTAAATTTTATTCAAATTAAATAATTCCATATGATACAATATAATTTTTCTTTATCATTACGATAAAATATCAAATACAAAATGCAGAATAAAGGAAAGTAAAAAAATAAAGGAGAAAATGAAAACACAATCGCTGTAACATCGTTGAGCGCAGCGCCAGGTGCTGGAAGACAGCATAATAGTTGCATATTGACATTGCACAAAGAGAACACTTCCTTTTTCATCGAGACTCATAAACAGTCTTTATTGAAGTAGGTGAAATGTAGCACAAATACTTTCTTTACTTCCTCGTTTACGTACGTACATCTAACGAATAATATTAGTAAAGCAAATGATTCTTAATCCATACTGTTTAGCTGGCATTCAAGAAATGGCGAGTACAAGCCAAAGCGAAAGCGAGTACTTATACGGGACACGATGACAATTTAAGAAATTACGACAGAATCTTCTACAAACATAATTTACGAGAAACGTGTCTGTAGCTCTGAAAATGTATAAGTTCAGTATTAAATCTTTGCTTAGATGGCGAAATGATATACGTCACTTTCTCATGACATGAGACTCACAATGACATGCAAGTCACTCTTGTTTGTTAATGTTTTTGAAACTAGTGGTGTTACAGAATGGCACAGACTTTTTCATAGTAAAGTTTTCTTGGTGTGGGCTGGCTTTTCGGTCTTGCCCCCACCCCTTTGCGGCTGGCATCTATCGCCGCTCTAAATACATTGTTTGTTTGTTTTTTCTCATTTTTCGGTTTCCTAATAGAAGATTCGAAATATTACTTTTAGAATAGGCAATGAACAGTAGATTTAACTTGCATTATAGTTTGTAGGCTATTGTTCCCTAATTGCTTTACTGTACGGAAAAAGTAAGAAAACCTCAAATTGGATTCTTGATCTAAACCCATGTAGAAGCGAAAAATTCGGAGTTTGCCTCCCTTTTTCGCGCCAAATACTTCTCAAGAAGCTGATAATTTTCTTCAGTTGACCACATTTCATTTGGAAGTCTTTGGTAGTCTTCGCTTCGCTACCTATTGGCGACACCAATAATTACTGCGTGCGAAGTGTGATGGGATGGCAGTATCAAAACCAAACTAGTGTGGTTAATAACCGCAGAAGCACAAAGACTGAAGTTTACAAATTCCAATTCACCTTCTCAAGTTCTGTGAAACTACACAAAAGCTGAACGTTCTTAACATACGACCCCGGTTCATCGAGCCTAAGATAGTTGGTACGGAGCAATAATATATAGGTAGAATACAGAAAATTATTTCTTCGAGATTTAAACGGAAATGTATGTTTTGGGCACTACTAATACCGAAAAAGTTGTTTTTTTTTCAAAAAACTCTGTCCGTTGTTTACAAAACACTAGCGCCCAACTATTCGCAGCAATGTTGTTAAAATGAATATTCCCCGATCTTTCTCAAGATCTGACTAGAGGCACTGCGAATCGGAAACAAATTCTTTAACTTTTGAGGGAACTTCACAAGAATCTCCAGAGACATTTTCAAACTTTTCTTAAAAATGGCTCCGATTTCTTTCCTTTAAATTCCTTCCAAGAATATATGTAATCACTATTATAAAAAAGGCACAGGGTCGATTACCTCGGATTTTTCGAAAATTGCAAAAGATTGAAATTTTTTGAACCCCTAGCACAGCTTCATTATTTAAAATGGAGATTTTTTCCCCCAAATGAAAATTGATCTTCATAAATATTTCCCTAATTACAGTCATGAACTATTTAAAAAAAAATTTCGCGTAAACTTGAGTAATAAATTGAAAATTTAAAGTAAGATTTTCTTAAAAACGGTCCAATCTTCTCTTCAAACCTTTGTGTGTACAATGCCAAATACACTAAATAATCTGACAAATGCTATTTTGACGTATTTTTTATTGTTTTTAAAATTACACGAATTAATTTTTTTCAAAAATCTCACGTTGTTAATATTTGCAGTAAGGTTTTTTTTATTCGTTATTACATTTGTGAACTTAAGAGCATAAAATGATCTCGTATGATGTTTCAGATGTCACGAAATTTCGAAAGTTTTCTGTGAAAATGAGAAAAAACGTGTGCATTTTCATAATATCTTAATCATTTTTTAAAAAACAGCTCCAAATTTCCAATTAAAATTTGCATGCAGAAACGTTTACTCTTTTATAAGAGTCCTAAAGTCATACTTCAATTCTATTATTAGAGGGAATAAAAACGGAAAAATGTAAAGAAAATGTATTTTAGGCACCAATAAATGGCATCTGGGAAGAAGGTAGAGCATAACCCAAAGCTATTCCAGACGTAAGAGAATAGGAAACCAGTATGAGAATGTGTGTGTCATTGTGCAGTACCACGAGTTTACATTATACCTTAAAATCTCCATAAAATACCATTTTATTTTCTACTTCAATAAACACCAGTATAAAACACTGTTCTTGGATAAAGCTTTGATGGCATCATCCTGTGACTTGTCTAATATACTACCACCGCAAAACGTGCATGTATACGTTTCTTCAGGTGATATCGAATTCTACCCGATTTCAAACACAATTCTGGAGTGAATATTGTTTAAAAAGATGCATCATCGTATGAAAATCTATACATAAAAAATCTTTTCTTATTGGGAAAATAACATTCTACAAAAAAATTTAACACGTGTTGACGTAATGGAACTTGAACAGAGACATAATTCAAATAAAGAATCTGACGTAGTAATCTTCACAAATGTGCAAAATATTCCAACCCTTCTGGAGCATTTCCTTAAACTTTGCCACGCAACAGCTCTTAAACCAGGTTAGCCGCTCAATTATCAACCTGAGATGCCGAGAATCCAACGAGAAGTTCGCTGCCCCAATTCCCCTCATTCTTCTTCATCCATTTGGAGGGCGTTTGAAAGCCGCCTACACCGCCATTTATCCAACCCTGCCTCCGCCCAACCGCCAAACGGCTCCAGTATTCTCCCGCCCCTCCTCCTCCTCCTCCTCCTCCTCCTCCTCCTCCTCCTCCTCCTCCTCCTCCTCCTCCCACGCCGCCGTGTTGCTCGCGAGTTTATTGCGCGCCCGTCGGAGGTATTTCTTGATTCGCCCGAGGTTTCGTCGCGTAATTCAATGATCCGCCGTCAGTGTCCGCCTAATCTCGTTCATCTGCATGGTAATGAGGCCTGCGGCACAACCGCCGCTGCCCCCGCCCTCGCCGCCTGTTCCCCCCGGGCCTCGCTCTCAGTCTGGAATCCGCGAAATGCCCTCGTAGTGCGGACGCCCGCCGCGGGGAGCGCCTCGATCCGCCCACGCGCTCTCCGGCACAGAATAGGCTACTCCTGTTGCCTATCTTGGCTTCGAAAATGTACTTAATATTACCTAGTGGTTTGCAGCAAAAAAATGCTCCTGAATAAATCCAAGCAAAATGGTTTCCCAAAAGTGGCACGCACTTTTGCGCAAGAACAAATTAAATACGCTTTTATGTTACGTAAATACATTAAATAATATAGCAAAGTGTCCACAACACTGGCAATCACATAGTATAGTATATTGTAACCTCTCGCTCAAATTCGAAGTGAGTTTGTCCGTTCCGAACATCTGGGAAAGGCAACTCTCAAACTTTTTGCATGAAAGAATCATATTAAAATTTTAACTTAACTAATATTCAAAAGATAAGAAAGTATTTAATTGTATTGCCTCACAACATTAATTAACATCTGGAATATTCTATGGGTTCACTCAGAATTTTAATACGTCTGTGCGATGCAAAATTATAAGACTGCCCTGCCTGTGCAAAGGGGGTAAATGGGACAAAATATAGACATTTTCTGTACTGAATCCTGGTTTTATTGATTTGATTCCAAGCGCGTCAACTGCTAAAGATATTAGCACCGTAAGTGTAGTGTTTTTCCTCGACAGATGGCAGTGATCTTGCCACGCTGGATGGTGAGACCCGGCACCGACGTATCTGTCGGCTAACGGAGTTTTGTCCATCTCCCACCAGCGTGGCACCGCCTCAGCCCTTCTGACTGGTCTCCGGGCATGTATGCTAGTGTAGTGCATGTAAATGTGTGTACAAGTAAGGGTTGTATAAGTAAGTATAAGTAAGTTGTATAAGTAAGGGTTGAGAATATGACAAGGACGAGAAAAAAAAAGATTGCATGCGGTTCGTGGTCCGTTTGTTAGGGTACTGCTCCGGCATTCCCCGGGTATGGATCAGAGAAACTACGGAAAAGCACCCAGAACAGACGCACGCTAGAATTCCCCTCTCGACAGCGGCTGAATTCGACAAAGCAATGGAGCTCATGTCATATACCCTGAGCTATATGGTGGGTATCAGTGGGGCAGTGGGGGTCAGTGAGGGTGAATTGGTAGTTAAGTGGTGGGGAAGTGGTGGATCAGTGAGAATGAATTGGTGGTGCAGTGGTGATGCACTGTAGACTACTAAATTTAGTTCGACAAAGTTGCATTAGGTGTATTACGAATAGTAATAAATAAACACAATTCAACTTGCTTAAATGAAAACCACTTGTACCGATTCAGATTTAAATATTGGCAATAGGGTCGAGGGCCAGGGTTCCAAATTTAAAGTACATTAATTTGGTATAAAAGGCAACAAAATGGTGTCACGTCTGTCGCACAATATTAGTTGCAAAATGTGTTTTTAAGTGTCCGCTTCTTTGTTCTTTAAAAAATGTTCTTCAGAGATTTAATTCGAATTCTTCAAATGTTCTTTGATGAATTCGTGAAAGATGAGGGAAACTACGGATTGTTTCACGTGAACAATCTTATTAAAGATATCGTTCTGCTCATTACGTATTAAGAGGTCCAAAGGAACTTATTACACGATTGGCTAAGAGTGCTATTGACCGTCAGTATCATGAACGCATTTGAATAGATGTCACTGAAATAGGGGGCGGGCAGGCAAAGGTCAGGTCAAAGGTGAGGTCAGATCAAAGGTTATTGGGCCAAGAATGCATTGCACCCTAAATCCGGGCTGCTGTACCCTTGTTTCACAAATATTCTATTATAATCTCTAATGGAGATTTGTATCTTGAATATGAATGAGTGTGTTTTTTATTGGTTTGCTATTATAAGGGAAAATATATTTTACATACAAATAGTCTACCTCAGTTGTTCGAAACGATATTTTTTTGAATATCATTTCCTCAGGCCATGTCAAGTAGAGTGAAATTTTAATAAAAATGTATATTAAAATATTAAATATTTTAATACCTTATATTTAAGTTTCACTATTAAAATACTATTTATTAGTGATGTTATTAAATCAATGTATAATAAGAACTGCAAACATTCCCAACGAGAGTAGCATATACATCAAAATACGTCCCATCGTATAATTATCATTCGGAACGGAATACGCTGGTTCCAGAATATCTATACATTAATTCGAGAAAATAAATTTATTCACGTCCGCTGTCGATAAAAACGTTGTAACTCTGACAAAAAATTGAAATATATTTCAGAATCACACGCAATAAAAAACACTAGGCCAATAATGTACAGATATGCAGCTTTTTTTCAGTCATTTCAACAGTGTATGGACAGGAATCCTCATTATTTTACTGAGTGATATGAGGAACGAACGGTTTTATGCGGTTCACCATTCTATAAGCTACACGATTTCACCTGCTCAGGAGGAATAGGAAAAATGTGTCATATAAAAATGAGATTTCTTTTATAAAATACGAGTTTGTGTTAAATTTCATCTCAGGTTTCGAAATGCTATTTTCCAGCATCTTTCTTACATTTTATATACGAATCTTAGAAAAAAGTATGTATATATATATATATATATATATATATATATATATATATATATATATTGTGACCGTACTTACCTTTGCTGGCTCACGGTTACACATATCATAAAATTTTTTTATGTGTGGGTACAGGAGTTCTTTAAGGGGGTTACTTTAATCTACAGTATCTGGATTCAAAGGCCTACTATCATATAAACAGAATTTATTAGAACAAAAGAACAATAAGACATCATTACATTACCAACATAGCTTGCATCATTGCTTTGATCATAATTCTATGGTTCATTCTGTACATCTCTAACCTTCCCACCATTACATTATCATTCCCGCTTATGCAACTTCCAACCCTTTGGAAAAACTACGTGCCATTCATATGCTACTACGCACATCATTACTTTCAACGCTACACAGTGAGCATCCTGAACTGGCGTTTCATTTAATTTTCCTTCTATTTGTTCACAATTAGAATTACTTATCTGATCGTTACGATCGTCGATTTCTACGTGACGCGTTGCTGCCCGTTCCGCCTGAGGCCGGGAGGTAACCTTGATGCCCGCGATGCTCCGTCTGCCCACGTGTCACCGCAGCCCGTTTCCAATCCACCGGCGTCGCCTTCCCACGGTTTCTTTCTTCACACGATGACTTTAATCGTATCAGCTCAGCAGCTCCACCGCATAATCACACATCAGCACAGCCGCACCAACTATCATTAACCCGCATCGCCCACGTGTCCGTGCACTGCTCCCCTTTTTTATTAAATTTCGTAATTATTCTCTCTTAAATAAGTTCACCACAATCCTTACACTCGCTTATTGCACAGTTCATCACAATTTTTCTTTCTTAAATACCTGTTGTCCCGATTACACTGGATTTCTTGTACATCAAAGCATCGTTCTCTAACCACCATTGCATACCGTCCTCACGCCATGCTGCTCAACCGCCAACTGTCGCTTTTGCGCGGTCAGACCGATCAGTTCCCACTACCCCGTGCGCTCGTTCACGACTCTGTCGATCCGTTCCGCCGCGGTTCCTCACTCTGCGCGCTACTTTTGAATGTGGTGGAGCGCCTATTCTTTGTGTTTTGACCAATACGGTCAAATAACCCCCCACGTTATCAAGATTTTTTTTTACACAGTGAAAAATAATCTTCTAATCCATTGCTTCCAGGGTTCTCCTTTAGTTTTGATCTTGTCCCTCATGGTATGCCTTCAAGTTGTAAAAGTTGTATTGTTCGACTGTTTCTCCCCGCTCATTCATTAGTTCCGCCACATTTGGAGCTTTAATTGCCTTTATCTCATATGGTCCTTCATAAAGGAGGAAAAACTTCGAATAAGTTTTTAGTTTGGGATTTGACACTCTAGGTACCCTAACCAACACCTTTTGTCCCACCTTGAATTCGTATGGCGTTTTCTTCATTTTTGCTAGTCGTACTTCGCTCATTTTGACTAAATTCTCGCGGACTGTTTCCTGTGATGGCTCCTGCGGTCTTTGGAATACCTCTTCTCTGTCAAGTGCGTATAAGACGTGGGGTGGTCTACGTCCAAAATGTGCCTCGTACGGTGTAATACCCGTGCTATCGTGTGGAATGGACGGCAACCACCTATTAATCTCCGGTATTAGCTCTCCCCATCTGTCGTGCTGCTCGTGGCAATATGTTCTGAACATCCTAGATAATTCCCTCATGACCCGTTCCGCCGGATTTGATTGTGGATGTCGGATTGATGTAAATACTGGTTTTGTTCCAAGTCCCATCAATGTTTGCTGCCACTGTCGGCTGGTAAACATGGTTCCATGATCTGACAGTATTCTTTGGTATGGTCCTGCTACGTCAAAAAATATCTTTAACTTCCTCAGACAAGTTTGAGCATTCGTTCTCTTTATGGGGTAAATTTGGACGAATTTCGAAAATACGTCAATAGTTACAAATATGTGCTGGTTTCCATTTCTGGTTTTCGGCAGTGGTCCGTAAATATCCACGGCTGCTATGTCATTTTTCCCAAGCGGAATTATTGATTGCATGGGTCCTGCAAAGCTCTTGTTTGGGTACTTCGCCTTCTGACATAAGTTGCATTGACTCACGACCTTTCTAATTTGCCGGGCCATTCCCCTCCAGTAACATAGTTCTTGTATTACCTTCGTAATTTTCTCCGCTCCGAAATGTGCCATGGACGTATGAACATGCTTAATCAATTGCTCCGTGATACTCTTAGGTATCCACAACCTAAATATTTCTGCGTTTCTTGTCACTCTCCTGGTCACCACTCCCTGGATTAACTTCCATTCATCTTGCTTCTCCTCCATTTCCTCGTAATCCGGGTCTTCCCGTGACATTCTCCCCTCTTTGTAAAACTTTACCTTACTAATGTCAGGATCTTGTTCCTGTAGCGCAATTAGGTCTTCCCAATCGACTAGCGGCGCGTCCGTCACTCCAAGGTCTATCGCTGCCACTTGAAACTGCCTTTCGTTAGCGTAAGCCTCGTTTCCCTTGGGAGTCTTCCTGCTTAGTAGGTCGGGTAAGTAGTTTAACTCCCCTTTACAGTGTTCTACATCAAATGAAAATTGCTGCAGATACAAGGTCCATCTATACAATCGATCATTCTGTGTATGGCATCTGTTCAAAAACGTCAGGGCCTTATGATCTGTGCGCACAATGAAGTGCCTACCCATCAAATAGGGTCTTAATTTGGTAATAGCCCATGCAATAGCCCCCGCTTCTTTTTCAGTCGTGGTGTACCGAATCTCTGGGCCTTTGAGCACCCGACTAATGATTGCGATGATTTTCTCTCTTCCTTCCACCTCCTGATACAGTACGGCCCCCATTCCGAAGTCGCTACTGTCAGTTTGTAGTATGCACGTTTTGCTAAAGTCAGGGTGTGCTACCACACAATGCCTGTAAAACATGGCCTTGATTTCATTAAATGCCTCCTCATGGGAATCATCCCACTTCCATCTCTTCCCTTTTTGCAACAGCTTATAAAACGGTGACATTATCATAGCGAAGTTAGGGCAGAACCGAGCATAATAA
Organism: Acheta domesticus; assembly: GCA_031308135.1. Taxonomy (NCBI): domain Eukaryota; kingdom Metazoa; phylum Arthropoda; class Insecta; order Orthoptera; family Gryllidae; genus Acheta; species Acheta domesticus. Next base: position 31,634,101 of record JAHLJT010003656.1, read on the forward strand.
TTACAAGTGCCAATCAGCCGCCGAACTTGTCTGACATTCTTGGGCGCCGGAATTTGTTGTATCTCCCGAATCGTGTCCTGCTTCATACCAATGCCCTCTGTCGTGATCTCGTACCCCAGAAAATGGATAGTCCTCGTAGCCCATCTCGACTTCTTGATGTTCAACACCAAATTGTTTTCCTTCAGTATGCCGAACAACTCTCGTAAATCTCGAAGATGCTCGGAAATGGATTTGGATTTAATCACAACATCATCAACGTAAACTGTCACTCTGTCCTGTAGTCGACCCCCTATTATCCTGTCAATGCACTGAACCAGTGCTGCCCCGCTGTTTCGCAGACCAAATGGTACTCTTCTGAAGACGTAGCATATTCCTTCCACCATGAATCCCGTGTACTGTTGGTCTTCCTCAGCGATTTTCATTTGCCAATAGGCCCTACTGAAGTCCGTGCACGAGAACACCTCGCACCCTCCGAATCCTCTCAGAATTCCCTCCACTTCCGGAGGAGCGTCTCGGTATGGCAAGGTCACAGCATTCAGTCTTCTCGCGTCTAAGCAAATCCGAAGTCCTCCGTCCTTCTTCTTAACGATGACTATCGGACTGGTGTAAGATGTGGACGCCCTCTTTATGATCCCTTCTTCCGTCATCTCTCTGATCAATTCCGCTACTTCTTTTCGATAGGCTGCAGGTATGGGATAGTTCCTCTCCCTGAATGGTGTATAGTCTGTTAATTGTATCCTAAATTCGTACTCCTTAATAGGTTCACCGTTTTTCATAAATATTTTCTTGTTCTCTAATAGCAATTCCTTCAACTCGATTTTACCCCTATCATCCAACATCTCAGCTCCGTCAGCCTGTTGCTCTATCCACTCCTCCACGCTTTCACCACTTATTACTCCCGCGCTAATATTGTATTCTTCGTCCTCCTCGCCTCCTGTATCAATCCACATCTCGTCTCCGTTTACAATGATGTGCCCCTTTTCGAGATTTATGACAGCCCGATTGTTCGCCAGGAAATCCATCCCCAATATAACCGGATACAACAAATGCCTCACCACCAGCGCAACCATCTCGTACATATACCCACCAATACATACTTCTAACATCACTTGTTTCGTAATGGGGCTTGACCTCTTCTGGGTGGCCCCAATTACATACGACCTCGTCATCGGTAATGCCGCCACATGTTTTCCCGTCGCCACTAACCTCTCATAATAATCCTCCGAAATCGCGCTCGCCACACATCCTGTGTCAACCAATGCTTCCACTTCTTCACCTAAGCATGATATCATGACGGTTGGACATTTCCGACGAATCTTCTGGCTGCTTTTTCTCTTGATCCAGGGCTCATCCTCGTAATCGACCACTTGAAATGACTTGATGGAAACCTCGTTGCTTACTCCGTGATTGTTCGTGTTGGGGTCTCCCGTCAACACGAACTCCCTTCGTTTAAATTTGGGTTGTAACCCGTCCCGCTGGTATTTGGTCTCATTTCGTTACCACGTGAACCTTCTCCTCCGTTTCCTCCATTAGGTTGTCTCGACCGCTCGCCGTTCCTTCGACTTTCGCTCTCCTGCTGCCTATCATATCCTCCTTGGTTTTCTCCACCCCTCTGATCACCCCAAACTCTAGCGCTTTGCTTTCCTCCCCTCTCTTGCTCTTGAGCGCCCCTCACCATCATTGCATTTACATTCACTTCATTTCTGTTTTTCGGTGCATTAGCAAACGTCAGATCGAAGCTCCCTAATGCGTCTTGAAATTTCTCTAAATCTGTATGACACGCGCTCCTAAGCAAATTCTGGGTAGTTGTTGGAAATTGTCTGATTAGGATGCACATGATTTCTTGATCGCTCATGGGTGGCGATAACGATCGGAAATCCATGATGCGCCTAGCCGCGTAATCTCTCATTCCGCCCCCACCTGATGGCTTGTACATACTGTTCATGAGACCCATCTTAAAATTTAGCTGGATATCCTCGCTCCAATATCTTCGAAAAAACATCTGCTTAAACTCCGTTACAGTATTTGGAAATGGTGTGATGGTGTCTGCCCAGGTCCTCGCGTTATCCTGCAGCATCTGGTATATTACCTGCGTCTTACTCTTCTCAGGGAGACAACTAACCGCTAGGTATCGCTCCACAGCTCTCATGAACGAGTATGGATTCTCTTTTACGTCGCCCGAAAATTTTAATGAGGATGGTATTGCTATATTAACTGGGCCCCCTCCCACATTTGGCGCCGTCTTAACCTCTTTTAATTCTTGAACTTCTATTTGCAATTCCGCGATGTCGTCCTCACATTTCCGAACGTCCTTCTGCACTTCCTTTCTACAGGCTGCCACCGACTCCTTCAATTCTACCCTCGTGTCTGCCAACTCCCTCTTGCAGTTTTCTATCTTCCGTTCCATCCCTTGTGATACTCCCTTCACTTGCACATGCAGTGACTCGATGGCTTTATCCTGTGCCTCAATCCGTCCTTCCATCTTTGTGGTAATGTTTCGACTAAGTTCACTGCATATCTCTTGAACTCGCCCGTCTATTCTTTGTTCCCATGACTCGAACTTCTCCACTATAACCTGGTATTGTTCTTGTATTTGTCTCACTTGCTCTTGTTTATGTTCCTTCAGTTCATCAATGATTTTCTTTTGCTCCTCAACCATTCTCCTTTGGGCCCGTTCTTCCTGCTTCTCTAGCTCCTCGACCATTCTTCTTTGTGCCCGTTCGTCCTGCTTCTCTAGCTCCTCAACCATTCTTCTTTGTGCCCTTTCTTCCTGTCTCTCTAGTTCCTCAACCATTCTTCTATGTGCCCGTTCTTCGAGCTTCTCTTGTCCTGCCATGATTTGATGAAGCATGCTCAGTAAGTCCTCTGTTCCGTTTCTCTTCACCATTCCCAGATTTGGTGTCGACGCACTCGCCCCCGATAACTCCATTCTGGCTCTATCCGAATCTTCTAGTAACGACTCATCCCATTTACCTCCATCATCCTCATCATAATGATCTCTGTCCTCGCGCTTCTCTTCCTCTCCCATCATTGTGCCCGTTTGCTTTTCCATTATGCCCCCAAATTGCACCCTACTACACCTATTTCTGACTAATCGCCCTCCTACACGCTTGATTCCACCCAAAATCTATTGCCCAACTTCAGAATGCTCACAGAGGCATACACCGAACACTACAAATTACTTCACTTCACACCAACGGCATCCTAATTACTCTCAAAAATGACCCTAACACAATCTGAATTGCTTTGAATTAGATGTGAGTGATGCCGCATATATTACGATCCTATACATAACTCATCAAAAACACATACAAGAAAAAAACACACATCAAACAAATTATTGACCTCCGTCATCCACCTGGGAACAATTCACAACAAAATGCACTCAAGCTCAAAACACCTAGAAATACACACAAAATAATTAAATGTAATTACACTGACATCTGTAACAAAATTCACATTGACATAATTCAACTGAATTCAAAATATTCATTAGATTATCATTGAATCAGTCTCAGATAGTCTTCCTGCACATTACTGAATGCAACTTTTTTTTTTTTTTTCATCCACCTAAATAAAAAAATCTCGATAAATCTTATTCAGTTGCAACTACTTGAATTGTAATGTTCATCAAATAATTAATGCTACTATGTCTCCAAAATAGCTCATAACTTCATAATATTCATTTACACACACGTCCAATCAGTGCTTCAAAATGCACTGGGCAGCACCTAAAACCCAAATTTATATTCTAACATGAAGGATTTTGTTCCTAATGTATTGCTCATTGAACTCAATGAATACACCTACTGTAACAATACTTCAGAAATCATACCCTAACACACTGTGTTTATTTAGATACACACTGTAAGGACTCTTCAACAAAATTATACCCTGATAATTACACTCATGTCCACACTCACTGTAATACCACTTTCCAATAATTATGCCCTAACATATTATTCATTGCCACATATACATTATGATCTTGTTTCATAAAAATTATCCTTGTATTGTATGATGATATACACATAGGAATGCCTTACAATAATTACCCTGGTATTTACACTGAATTCAGCGCCTTTTTACTGGCCACGTTATAACAATCTTAAAAAGAAAACTACATTCCAATATCTGCACTACCTTAAAACACATTAATTAAAATTCCCATCTATTTGTTATTTAAACTCAATAGTCATCAAAATGTTTTCTAAATTGTAAATGAATTATTTCAAACGACACCTTGACACAGAGATTGGCACTTAATACTTATCAAGATATTTTCTGGATTGCAAAGGAATTAACTTACACAACACCTTGGCATATGAAATTGGCACTTAATACTCATCAAAATTTCTTCTAAATTGTAAATGAATTATTTCACACAACACCTTGGCAAATGAAATTAAACTAAGCATTCATCAAATTCTCTTCTAAATTGTAAATGAATTATTTCAAACAACACCTTGATACAGAAACTGGCACTTAACACTCATCAAAATATTTTCTGAATTGTAACTAATGCTCATACAACATTTCTTTTGATTTTCAACTAAATTATTTCAAACAACACTTCACTGATTCCACTGCAATATGTTAGAGAATATTGATATATTTAATGCACTTAAACTCTCTTTGAAATATTTAAAACTGGAATGCTGACATTATCAAGAAATTTACACTGTCTTCTGCCTTTTCCAGTCATGCAACTAATTCAGATACCTGCTGATTAAAGTATGCACTTATGGGGATTGAATTTTGTTCAAATCTAATTACAAATTACCAATCTTTCCCTGTCCCTGAATTTCGGGCGCCAATAATATGTGACCGTACTTACCTTTGCTGGCTCACGGTTACACATATCATAAAATTTTTTTATGTGTGGGTACAGGAGTTCTTTAAGGGGGTTACTTTAATCTACAGTATCTGGATTCAAAGGCCTACTATCATATAAACAGAATTTATTAGAACAAAAGAACAATAAGACATCATTACATTACCAACATAGCTTGCATCATTGCTTTGATCATAATTCTATGGTTCATTCTGTACATCTCTAACCTTCCCACCATTACATTATCATTCCCGCTTATGCAACTTCCAACCCTTTGGAAAAACTACGTGCCATTCATATGCTACTACGCACATCATTACTTTCAACGCTACACAGTGAGCATCCTGAACTGGCGTTTCATTTAATTTTCCTTCTATTTGTTCACAATTAGAATTACTTATCTGATCGTTACGATCGTCGATTTCTACGTGACGCGTTGCTGCCCGTTCCGCCTGAGGCCGGGAGGTAACCTTGATGCCCGCGATGCTCCGTCTGCCCACGTGTCACCGCAGCCCGTTTCCAATCCACCGGCGTCGCCTTCCCACGGTTTCTTTCTTCACACGATGACTTTAATCGTATCAGCTCAGCAGCTCCACCGCATAATCACACATCAGCACAGCCGCACCAACTATCATTAACCCGCATCGCCCACGTGTCCGTGCACTGCTCCCCTTTTTTATTAAATTTCGTAATTATTCTCTCTTAAATAAGTTCACCACAATCCTTACACTCGCTTATTGCACAGTTCATCACAATTTTTCTTTCTTAAATACCTGTTGTCCCGATTACACTGGATTTCTTGTACATCAAAGCATCGTTCTCTAACCACCATTGCATACCGTCCTCACGCCATGCTGCTCAACCGCCAACTGTCGCTTTTGCGCGGTCAGACCGATCAGTTCCCACTACCCCGTGCGCTCGTTCACGACTCTGTCGATCCGTTCCGCCGCGGTTCCTCACTCTGCGCGCTACTTTTGAATGTGGTGGAGCGCCTATTCTTTGTGTTTTGACCAATACGGTCAAAATATATATATATAAAATCGTTTTGGATTTATTTATTAGTGTAAAGGACTAATAGGGAACAATAAGGAAGAAACACAGAATGAAATATATAGGACTTCCAATTTTTTCAGTAAAAACGAAACAAAAATTTGTATCACTATTTGTGTTGCGACGCGAAAAATTAAAATTCATGACCTGACTAACTGGAGTCGTATCTTTCTCCATTCACTCAATCAGCACCTACACATCAAAAACGTAGCATGCTTCATGCTCAGAACAAACCGGTCGCAAGTGTCCGAGAAGAGAAAGAAAGAAACAAAACCAGACAAGAATAGCAGGTAAGATAGATCTGGCAAAACGAAGAGAAGGAGGAAAGGAGGAAGGGAAAGGAAAAAAATAACGAATAGAAGACAGAGGAAGAGGTAAAGAAGAGATAAAATAAGGTGACGAAAGAGCGAGAAGAGGAAAAATATAGGGAGGGATTTGCTTAAAACTACAAACTAAATTTTCCGATGTACTGTAAATCAAATAGATAGCAGCGCAGAAGCGAAAAAATTTCGCTACTGCGATGCCGCCGTGTCGGTTCAATTTACATCCGGTCTTCGGCGAAAACCAAACCATTCCTCGCGCAGGCGTCCCACGTCCTCATTGACTCGTCTCGCAATCAGCGTCCGTGGGCGACAAACGACGCCGCCAGACCCGAAACCGCACTTTGCACGCCTCGGCAGCCCCCTCGCCCAGCCGTCCCAACGCGCCGGGCCGTCCCCTGCCTCCCGGGGTTCCTTCCGCCAACCATCCTCGCCTCACGTCCCGTGCTGTCGGATGGCGACCGCAACGCCACGGAGGAGCCACCGTGCAGCCACGCACCGCCACACCTAGCTACGGACCCGCCTCGCATAGCCGCGCCCCGCCACTATCTACCACGCCCCGCCATGCTTTGCCATGCCATACGCTATCCAATACACCAGCGCACCATGCCACGTCACGTTACCCCGCCACGCCCACCCACTCTACGTCATGCTCTATCACTCCCCGCCATGCTACCCTGTACCACCCCCCGTCACAGTACGCTCGCTACGCGTACACAGTACGCTCGCTACGTCACAGTACGCTCGTTTCGTCAGGCTGTCACCCCGCTTCTGCCCGCCACGTCTCGTTTCCTCCTGCCTCGCCTCGTGCCGCCCCGCGTCTCCCCGGCACGTCCCGAGCACCACACGCTTCATCCCCAACCTCCACGCTTCTTCCCGCCACATCCCGAGCTTTCAGGCCTCTCCTCTCCCCGCCACATCCCGACCATCCAGGCCTCTCCTTTCCCCGCCACATTACATCAACCCGACCTCTTCTCTCCAAACTCCGTGCCTCCCTGGCTCTCTCTACAACCCCCTCCCCGCCACGCCGTTCCCCTCCACCTCTCTCAGCCAGCCCGCTACGCCTCCATACAACACCCCCGCCACACCCTAATACTACCGCCACTTCCCATCACCCCGCCACGCCCAGGTCATTCGCACGCGCCCGTTTCGCCGGTCGCGTCGCACGCACACGCACCGCATGCGTAACTCACGGCATTAACGCCCCCCCCTCTCCTCCCCTTTCCACCCCCGTTGGTGGATCCGCGGAGCGCTAATATATATCCTCGCAATGACCCCCGCGAGGACGATTCGGCTCGAGAGCGCAGAGGGCGGGGTGGGGGGCTGTGGGCAGGGGGAGAAGGGGGAAAAATCCGGCTTTATCCGGGCCACTCACCAGTCTTAAACAACGCTTGCGATGCCCTTCGGCGGCAGCGGGGGTGAGGGGTGAGGGTGAGCGTGGGCGGGAGTCGAAAAGAAGACGGAGCACCGCGGGCGATTGAATGGATATTCGGCGGCGCGTCGGCGCTCAGTCTCCGGCCGAGGGCTCGTCTGTCTGTTAGAAGGGCGCGCAGTGGTCGGCCGCGAGCGGCGGCGGGGAGTGGGAGGTTGCGAAAGCGTTGAAGGAGGCGGGAGCATGGGACGACGGAACTGTGAAGGTTCTATACAGTAAACCCTCGTTAGCACGAACTCACTTAACACGAATTTCGCCGTAACACGAACAAAATTTCAGTGCCGGTAAGGAATTGCGGTAACACGGACATTTATAATTAAGCTGCGGAATTATGCCTATTTGCCTATTTTTTCCCTTCAACGGAAAACGCAGTCTTTTGTTTTACATATTCATTTTGAGGGATTAGGAGCATTATATGCTAATTTTATAGTGCCTATAAATGCCTATTTCACTAACAAATGCCTATTTTGTTTGTAAATTCCTAAATAGTGCCTATTCTCGTATTTATTGACCAAAATGCAATCATTCTTAATAAAAAATGTAAAATATTGTACTTTTTTTGTTTCTTATCATGTATAGTACAGAGAAATCGAACAACTATAGATAAATAAATGTTCCGTTTTACTGCCAACATAGCACAGGTACTTCGAATAACGAAACATGTCCAAAATTACTGGTAGTAGAAGTATTGTTTACTTCGAATTGTAACAATTTTTCCCTCTATAAGACCTCCAAAAGGTTTTCTTGAAGTTTTCTCCTCGTATGAATCAAAGGGCACCACAGAAATTGATGCCGGTCCTATTCTTGTGCGAACTCTTTGAATATTGAAAAACTGAGAAAAGTAAACATTGCAAAAGTACAATATTGAATACACTGATTTTTGTCTTAAATGAAATCAGTTTTAAAAATAAGATCTGAAGAAAAATTATGTATAATTTTAAAAAAAACTAGTGTTGTTGCGTAATTTCTGCTTGAACTGCAAATTAATGCAAGTTATAAAAAATTCTCAAAATCGCTACATTATTCTTCAATTTTTCCCATAAATAGAACAATGGTCGCTTAAAAGAATGGCGCAGGTCTCATTTTGGTTGACGTCTCTGAATTTTTGAAAATTACAAATTTTGAAATATTTTTAGAAATAATGCGAGAAAATATATACTGTTGTAGCACCACTAATTACATTTGTGTTATACCTGACAATATAAAATAGTGGTGCTACAGAATGGCACAGACTTTCCCGTATTAGTTTTCTATTTCCTTGGGTTTTCGCTAGTTATATGGAATTGCCACATACTCTTTATTGCCAGCTGCCATCTATCACCGCCAAAAGTACATTTTTGTTTTGTATACCAGCACTATAAACAACCGTTTTACATTAACAAAATCGTTGATAATATGACATATTGCACGAATCATTACATTGCTATTTCTGCACCAAATATGAGCCATCACTGACGTAATAGTCACGGCCCCTATATATTTTAACTTATGGAGTTTAAAGAAGGCAGTGGTACCATATAAATAGATTGCAGTGTTCGCGGTAAAATCAAATACGTTATGAAAAAACTTACATTTAAAATCTGATTTATTAATTTATTACTCCTTTAAAATTATATTTTGTTTTTATTTGGTAATGTAACAAGAACAACATAATAAGAACAACAAAAACATCTAATTAATTCTTGTGAACATGTACATTAATTGTACAATTTGATAAATTGGTCAGTGACACACCAGAACATGCATTTATATCTAAAATGCTTGTTTTTTCTTTGCTTTCTGCACTAACCAATATCTTGTTAACTATTTGAATCTTGTTATTCACCGATTCTTGGATGTATGACACGGCAACACTTGTAGACCGCCATCCTGCCTGACGTTTAGGTGTAGTAATATCACCACCATTATCTGCGAGAAACGTCGCGGATGTTCTCCTAAACGAATGACCAGAGTACTTTTCTGCATTTGATAATTTTAAAAAATTTGCAATATTTTTTGGTATTTTCGCAAATGTATTGATACCAATTGGATTGCAGCTGCATTTGCCATGACTGAAAAACAAACAAGTTTTTTGTGTTTAACATGTAAGGGTCTTAAGGATATGTATTTTTACAGACTTCGACATAATTAAATTCTTCACTGGACACGAAATTGTACAATTCGACACGTCTACAAGCATCAAAATTGCCAAAAATAGCAACAACCTGAAAATCATACCAGTTATTAATATACACCAGTTAATAAATACAACATAACTATTATTGTCACTGTCATTATTATACCTTCATTAAAAGAAAAGTTTCATCATCAGCTTTTGTAAGAAATGTGTTTATATATTGTTGGGAAAATACCATTGCTTTTATAGGTTGATATCCCACATATGCCTATTTCATTAGTAAACTTACTTTATGAAAAGTTCCAATATCAATATTCTCTTTGATCTTTAGCATTTCCTTTAATTTGGAATAAGTGCACCATAGTGTCGACGCTTTACATGCTGTGCGCTTAATGTTTAAAGAAGCATGCATTAAATTAACAAACGTCTTCATTCTAGCATGTGCATTATACTAACTTAACCAAACAGCTCCGACAGATACGAAAGAACAGCAACTTTGCATAATAAATTTGCATATTTTTTATCCATCCATTTCCTAAACTGTAAGTACTTTTTCTCATAAAGTTTGCAAGACTTTTACGATATCATAGCATTTTCTGATTTTGCAGCTTCTTCCACAATTTCCCTAGGCAAATCCATTATGTGTGAATCACGAGTTTCAAACTAATTGCCATTTGTAAACAAATTAGTTGCTTAGGTAGCATTCATGACGTCAAAACATGAATTTGAGATCTACTACAACTACGAATTACAACTTAACACAATTAATTTCGCTTTCTTAAATCCTTATAATACTGTTATACAAAAAATAGTGCATGCAACTCGTTTATAATGTTACTTTTTTGCACTCAAACGTCGTTCTAACTCACTTCTAACGTCGTTCGTTCGGTAATATCTTATTAGTGTAAAAAAGGACAACGTTATAAACTAATTGCATAATATGCTATTGTCATTTTCTTAATATTTCGGTTTCCTATTGGTAGAACGGAAATATTAATTTTAGAATATTAAAGAACACAAAAACCTAGTCATAAATGGCAATTTTCTTTTAAAAATTATGTGCCGTTTTAAAGAAAATTGCGTTTTAGCACTACTAACAATGCGAAATTTGAAGCTCATTTCCACAGAAAATTTTTGAGTTTTCAAAATACTTTATCTGAAGTTATTTGAAGCACTTACTCTCACAAATATAATAATTTTTACAAATTGCGTATAATGTGCTTATTAAAGATGTGAGAGATCTTTCAAAAAATTTACATTTATATAATTTTTATGAAAACAAAAAGAACTCAAAATAAACTTTATGTCATATTAAAGAGTGTTATCACTATCCGTTACAAAAGTTTCAAGAAAAAAATTTCAGCCATATATGAGAAAATGGCGTTTGAGCATTTCTGAAAATGCCGAAATTTGAGCTACTTGTCACAGAAAACTGCTGTGTTTTCGAGAAACTTACTTGACATTATTTAAAGCACATGTACTCGTAAATATAATAATGTGAAAAAGTCGCCGATAATGTTAATATTAACGACGTGAGAGACAAGTAAAAAAAATTACATTTTTGTAATTTTTGAAAAAAAACAACCGATAGAGCAATATAGATTTTATGTCACCTGATAGAGTACATTTACCACTATCCCTGCCAAAAGTTTAAAGAAAAATTTGGAGCCGTTTTTGAGAAAATCTAGTTTTTGTAATTTTTTTAAAATTGCACATATTGCACGCAATATTGCGCAAGAACTACTAAAATTTTCAAATCAATGTACCTGACCTTAAACAAAGAACTCACTGGAGAACACATTTTATTTGAAGAAAAAGTCTCTATCTTCAACTTTGTAGTTGAAGAAAGACGCGAAAAAATTCAAACTCTCACAATTTTCGAAAATTCAGAGCTGTACGTGAAAATTTTACCTACGCCATGTTAAAAGTGTATTCTACTCTATTCATACAAGAAATTTAAAGAAAAAATTAGAGCCGTTTTTGAGAAAATTTTGAAAATCCCCGGGGGGCTTCATATAAAGTACCTCCAAATTTTGAATAATCTTTTTCAAAATCTCAAAGCTTTGACTAGAATCAGATCGACCGGGGAATATCCATTTTGGAAGAAATCGTACGTATGGTTTAGGCGCGACGGGCAGACGGACAGACAGATGGACGTTTTCCTTTAAATTGGTTTTTCGGTATCAAGGACCTAGAAAACAGGGTTTCTGGCTACACCACTTGTTAGGGGATTTTTTTTCTTAATTTAGCAACTCGTTTTATCCACTTTTTCCTTTTCACGGCCCGGCAATTAATTTTTTCCGCCGAAAATTGGCCATTTTTTCGCGCAGCATTACATAACTTTCCCTATACTACGTATATCACTCCGTGTATACGTACGTATACGGGAAAGTAAAAATCATACGTTTTCAATTATGTTTAAATTAAAGGCGACAAAAATGATATACTTACATTTCATGAAAAGCTAGAAGGTAGCGATTGTGATTGACCCTTTTTTGTCCAAATTTGCCTGACAAGAAAGGATTTCTGTAAGGATTTGACAGAATAATGATGAAAGCAAACATTCCATTAAGATATGGTATAACGTTTCCTTCAGAAACTTTATACACAAGAACATAAACAAGGATAAGAAAAATGTTTAGTGCCTATTAAATGCCTATTTTGCCTACTTATTTTTAGTTTTTCGTGGCTATAAATTCGCAGCGTATTTATAATATTCCGATACCACAAATTTGTATAACACGACCTCCGATTATTTCGGTCCCTTGGAATTCGTGTTAATGAGGGTTTACTGTATTTTTTTAAGAACTTAAGTGTGACGCCACCGGCGGGTATTTTTATGATAAACATTTTTATTTCTACTATCAGAATAAATATATATTATTGCCTGGATCGTTTATCATCGTGCGAAAAATTTTCAGAAAAAGTATCAATAAAATTACTTTTTGTTAAAATTGTAAGTTTCATTACAAATTTAGATCTAATGGTAGTCAATCTGATCTATCGCATCGTAACGATTTATGTTATACCGGAAATACCGCACAGTAATTCACAGCGTTTCAAACTCTAGCTCAATAAGCAGGGAAGGTGAGCATTAAGTGAGAAATTTCATGAGTTCGGGGCTCCTTGGACGAAATTTTGGTAAAAAACACAATGAGAAAATTCATGTCCAATCTCTTAATACAAATCTTCAAAACAAAAAATGACACACATTACAGATGACATTTGTTGTATAAATAATCACATAAATCTGTAATCCTCCCACACACATCCAGACCTGTATAAAATGCCTGTAAGCATTACTTACTCTAAGTTGCAAAATACGCACACATAAACCAGAAATAAAGCAAACAATTTTTAAAAAATTGTTTGTAGACATGTCAAAACAACTAGACTTCCTTTCTATGTAATAGGAACGAGCATTAATCTTATTATGCTGCTTTGTTAACGAGGAATTACTATATTGAGTTTGTAGTAATCTCTCTGCCCCTAACAAGCCCCAAACACGTTCTTGTTAGTCGCTTGAATTTCTCTCAATGTATACTCCGATTTTTCTAAGAGCGACCCTCAAGGCCACTCAAATCCCATCTTGGCGATAGAATATGTCACGGCATTTCGCATCTTTCTCAATCGTTCCGCTAGATTTCGCACGATCGCGACCGTATGAAGCAGTGCTTGCGATCATGCGATTTCTACCGGCAAGACCGAGAAAAGACGCGAAATGCCGTGACATATTCCATCGCGAAGATGGGATTTGAGTGGCCTTGAGGGTCGCTCTTAGAAAAATCGCGGTAGATTTTAAGAACAGGGTTCGGCTCCTATTGACGCGCACGATTCGGTTCCGAACGAGTCACTCGCGGCGCCGCCACAGTGTGCCCGGCCACACGGCCACGTGGCCAACTCACTTTCGTGTGGAATCGTGACGCTTCGCTACCCGTGTCCAAGTTGAGGACGAGGCTCGGGCCTTCGGCCCTCGCGTTAACATAAAACATTCTTGAGTCTGTCCAACGCATAATTACCAACGCATTTTATGCATTTAACATTATGCATGCAACGCATTTTATGCATTTAACCATTGTAATTCTCCATTGCACATTCGCACCACACCGCACAATGCACAATGCAAGCAGTGCTCCCTGAGTGATCCGTTCTCGTGGTCCGCGCGAGTGAACCATGCGCAAGTGAACCGTGCGCCGTTGTTTTAGTGAGCCGAACCCTGTCCTTAAAATCAGCCAAAATCGCAATATAGTTTCTATAAAAAATTAATTGGTCACTCACTTTAATTCATGGATCGGCTGGCGCAACGTAACCTCACGAGCAGTAATTCAAGTCCGGCTCTCCAAAATCTCCTTTTACCCAGGCACAGTTTGGGCCCAGCCGTGTGGTAATAGCCAGGGTCGGTTCTTCCTCTACCACTGTCACACTCACATCCGTAGCCAAACATACCACTAGGCAGAATGAACTCGACTTCCTGCCCGCGCGCGCCTTTCCCGCCTAATAGATCGTGCTTATTCCGTGCTTACAAGCTTGGGCCAGTTCGTCACTCACTCTCCCAGGTGGCGTTGTCTACGGCCGTCGCGCGGGCATTTGAATTGCATGGTGCCCGCCTTACGTAAACTGGCGCTATGTCACGTATAGTGTGTGGTCACAGTATCTAGAACGTTTAAGTGGAAGTTTTTGCCCTCAGGGCGACTTTCAATCCCGAACGCCTTCGGTCCAAGAGGTTGAAAATGGCCTTCAAGGCAAAAACATCAAGTAAAGTCCGTGGTACATTCAAAAATTTATGGTTTACTAGTTCATTGCGAAACATTTTAAAATTTGAGGATTCTAAACATTATAAAATTTAACTGACATCAAAAGTTAAAAGACGCATTTTAATCGTCAACAATCAATCTGACGTCAAGTAAACAAAAACAGTGTGCTTATCTAATTACTATTGTATACACACAATTGGACAGATTTGTTCGTACAAAATGGAACAATATTATGATCCTCCAGAAGTTCTCAACAAAGTTATGGACAATTTACTTCCATTAAGATCGCTGGAAAGCCACGAAAACGAGCAGTTTGAGCTTTGTTGAGACTTGGTTGAAAAATAGCAGTGTAAATACGGGAGAAGATTCCATTACGTAAAAAAATAGCATTTCCAGAATGTTAGCGGTGTGGCTACACCTATTAGTATGAGAAGCATCTGTGTCTATAAAAGAAAATATAATTCATGACAATGAAATAAAAGTGACTGAGGGAATTATCGATAATATGGCAAAATTGATATTTCCTTTTTTTTTAATTCTGGCCCTCATAAAATGTGCGCAGATAAATTTCTTTTCCCACACGTCATATACAGTTTTTACTGTTTTTTTGACAACTAAATAAATAAAAAAAATAAAATAAAAAATCCAGCAAAACAATATGAGTTATTTTCCTTACTTTACCATTTATTATATTCTACCATGTATTCAATTTACTTTCCTCTTTCTTAAATTTGGAATCGAATTCATAAAAACAATATTTGTTGCGTTGGAAGTGGAGCATGGATAAAGTATTCAAAAGGCTCGCGCGGGCATAAAGATCCCCCAAAGTCCGCAAGAGTCTTAAGTAAACCATTACGAGATTTTTTTCAGGTCCTTAAAGAGTCAAGAACCAAACATCATAAACACAATTTTGTTTAAAATGCATTTAGAATAGAATAGAATAGAATAGAATATTTATTTCGCTACTTAGGATACATGAAATAATTCCGGTGGTAGCGTTTTCTAATCAATTAATCTACATAAAACAAACAACAAACCACTGCATAAATACAACAAATATACAAAATGAACATCAAACAACATTACCGAATACAATTTTATAAAATTAATGTATTAACCCTATGCTAAAGCTAACCTTAATATAAAATAAAAATAATTATACAAACAAAAAATAATTTTAATGTTAACATATTCTAAAAAATTACAATTTATTTAATCTAATTTTAAAATTTTTGACATTCAGAGGGAAAGTCTCTAGCACTGCTGCAGGTAATTTGTTCCAATTTTGTATGCTTCTATTAATAAATGAGAATTTACCTACATCTGTTCTCTGTTTTCTTTGCCGAATTTTGAAGCCATGATCTTTCCACGCGACGTATGTTGGTTTGATAGTCTTGCCCGAACTTCACCCCACGGACGATCACCTCTTATTGCTTTGAATAACGCACAAAGACGCGATTTCTCTCGGCGTTTTTCCAAGGGTTCCCACGACATAAATTCAGAATTTAAACGTCCCCTCTTAACAAATTTTGCAGCATATTTTTGTACTTTTTCGAGATATTTTATTTGCCCTAAACGATATGGGTCCCAACATATCGAGCCATATTCCAATATCGGGCGTACTAAAGATGTGTACTCTAATTCCCTTGATTTTCCACTTCCTTTCCTAAGTACTCTAATCACAAAATGCAATGCTTTCCACGCCTTTTTCACTACATAATTTACGTGATCTGCCCATCCCAGATCCTCATTTAGTATAATTCCCAAATATTTACAGCATTTAGTTCTCGGAATATCCTGATTTCCTAATTTATATTTCACGTCGTCTGTCTTTCTATAACGCGCGAATTTTTCAGAATAATCTAAAAAAAGGAGACTTAGTCGTATATCTCGCAGCGGACAGAGAGGGTCGGGAGGTGGACCGCAAAGGCCTAACCGCGAATTACACACGATCAAGCGAGGAGAAAGGATCGCAAGGGCGGGGTGGTTGAAAGGGAGTAGGAGACAGGCGTGAGAAAGCAACGAGAACTGCAGGGAGACGAGGACGGGCGGGAATTGGGGAGATGGGAACTGGAGAACGACAGAGATTGAAGGTGCGTGGAAAGAGATGAGAGGGTGACGGGGCCGTGATGGAGGCGCAGACAGGACGGAGAAGGTGGACTGGAGGATGACGGGGACTAGATGGTGAGGAGGGCTGGAGGTGACTGGAGGCACGGTGGGAGACGGTGAAGCAGGGAGGCAAATGGGTTGGCTACGAGCGCAGTGAAAGAGCAGAGGTGGCAGGGTTGCGGGGACCGCAAGGGAGACGTCACGACGTGTTGCCGTGGGGGGCCGTGGCAGGAGACGAGGTCGGGGTGATGGAGCTGCGGTCGGGGCTAGAAGCCTCTGGTGCAGGTGAAGCGCGCAGCGATGGCGCGCGTGCTCTTTAACGTCCCCGAGGGAACGCTCACCTACCCCACCTGCTCGCCGCGCCCCTCTCCCTGGCGCCCGCTCCGTTCCACCCAAGCCTTTGCCACCCGCACCCGTCCCATCCCGTCCCGTCCAGCCTCGTCCAGCCCCGTCCCGTCCCGCCCCGTCCCGCCCCAACCCGCCCCGTCCCGCTTCGTCCCTACCCGCCCCCCCGCCCCGTCCCTACCCCCCGCCCCGCCCCCGTCCCTACCCCCACCCGCCCCGTCGCGCCTCGTCTCGCCCGTCTACCCCGCCTCGCCCCGTCTCGCCCCGTCTCGCCCCGTCTCGCCCCGTCTCGCCCCGTCTCGCCCCGTCTCGCCCCGTCTCGCCCCGTCGCGCCCCGTCGCGCCCCGTCGCGCCCCGTCGCGTTCCGCCGCGTCCCGTCGCACCCCACGCGCCCCTCTCGCCCCGCCACACACTGCTCATACCTGTCCCTTCGCGTTCCGCCTCTTCCCACCAAACCACCCGTCGCCATGCCCAGCCCTCTAACTGCGCTGCTCCGTCCGCCCCCGCTCCACAAGTGGGAGGCGGATAAAGTGCGAAGCGCGCGACGAGTGGGCGGGGCTTCCGCGCCGGAAGACAGATGAAGGAGCGCGCTACTGCGATTTCAATTCGGCTGCGCGCTTTAAATGCCTTCACCTTTCGAGAGATCGTGAATCTAGTGTCACTGTTTTTGTCGATGGGGTAGGAAAAAATTCTGAACTCCGGAAATTATTATCAGGGAGATCTTTACATTTTTTGGTACATTTAGACTCATTACTAACGCATTCTGCAAAAAGATGTCCATTACTTTGCATGAATTTAAATATTAAAAAAAATGTTTATTTTCCACATGTAAATTTTCCATCAGCTAATTGCAATAACAATGATGTAACGAGTATTATTGAATAAATATTCTCATACTATAATGTACTTCCAAATTCCATTCACATGTTTTCTGTTTCTGTATTTTTATATGACACTAATATTCGTAAATAGTAAGAATCCTGAATCCTTAGGATGCAGTCCTTTTACTTTCTTGCTAGCGCTTACGCAACAGAGAGAAAGTTGTGTAATTTTGAGCAAAAAAAAACACGGAATTTTTGGAAGCAAAACTCTTTCTACAGGGCCCTTATAACGAATAAGTACATAAATCCACTAATTAAATTTAAAAAAGAATCCTCTAATACGTAATGGATCCAGAATCTCTTTTGTGGGTCCTTGATACCGAAAAATAGAATGACGGCAAAACATCCGTCCGTCCGTCTGTGAACAACGTAGCTGATCAACCGTTCAGTCGAAATTGTCCAAAATTGATATGCCTCCATCGATCGGGCTGATGTCCCGGCTTCTTGAATTTGAAACCGATATTTTAATTTTGGTGAGTACTTTACATGAACTTCTGAGATATTTTCAAAATTTTCAAAAAATTTGCTCCATCTATTTATATTAAATTATGTTGCTGGATACGTCGTGACACCCTGCGTGAGCTACCACCCCACACATAATCTTGTTTTGCCTGTCCTCGGAATGTCCTTGAGCTTTAGCTCTTACCCTGCGAGGAGTGTCTGGCCACTGCCACGACAAAGCCAAGAGACCAACTTGGGGCCACCCGAACTAAAGTTGGAGCAGATCGGAGCACCCAATCTGTCTCCTCACTGCCTTCACCTTTAGGCTACCGACGTGGGTATCGCCGGAACTGGGTAACATGACGGTATGTCTCAGAGTCCCGTCGGAAGTCTACATGTGGATTTCAAAGCCTTCCCAAGAGCCTTCATCCAATCCTGTCCACAGGTCGGCGCGCCGGGGACCCCAATGGTGGGTTGTCGGGTTGAACCATACATTCAGGAGCTTGGCATCGTCTATTCACTGCCTCCACCTTGACACTAATGACGTGAATACCGCCACGAAATTGAGGGTTCATCTCTCCACCAGAGATGTTTCCAATAACACGGGAAAGTATGTGCTGTTGTAGCACCACTAGTTTAAACCATCCCTTGGATTGTAAGCGTCAGCGTAATTGTACTATATCTAACAACATACTATAAAATTTGTATGATTTTATTTGCCTAATACTTTGATAAATCTATCATCAAAGAAAAAATTATTCAATGAAAAAATGTCCTTAATTTCACTGAATTGAAAAGAAAACAGGATTTGCAGACGTATATTTATCTCATCTACAAAGAAGTAACCAGAAAACGAAATCTACGATACCAACAAGTAAAAATATAACCCTGAAGGTCATTCAAGAAGAGGACATAGAAGCAGTGGAGAGATTCACATATTTAGGAGGGCTGATCAAAATCGTGGGAATAGAGTGGAGGACATACTAAGTGTAAGAAGGATATCCCTAACCCATCGAGCATATTTTACCATGGCACACAACAGTACACGGAGAAGTAAAGTGAAGAATATATAAATCTATTATTCGGCCTGTAATGTGTTATGCGTGTGAAACAAAGTAAGCATTAAATGGTAAAGTGTATGGAAATAGACCAAAGGGAAAACGAAAAAATAGATGGGAAGATGTGTGTGGCTAGTGGCTAGGAACGCAAGGTAATGAGCACGGGTACGGAGAAGAGCGGCTGAAGACAGACAAGGACGGAGGAAATATATTCTGGAAGCCAAGGTTCAAGTTGGACTGCAGAGCCATTGAAGAAGAAGATTTTTCTTACATACTATTACAAAAATTAAATCTCATCTACAATCGCATACATACGTACTAGCCACTTTTCTGAAAGCAGAACAAAGCGAACTAACTCAAAAGTTGAAGAACAAGATCCTCAGAAAATAGTCCAAAAAACCAACAGTAATAGATATTCCCTTTTAGTATTATCTCCCTCCACTTCATCTCGCGCCGCCAGAGAAAGCAAAAACACGGCGTTCCGCCCCTCGCAAATGAAAACAGCGTTTCAGACGAAACGGATCCTAGGGAAGTTGGACACGAGGCGTCTTTGCTGTCACCTCCCTTAGGGATCCGTAAAGGGGAGAAGTCTGAAATGAGTTTGCTGCCGCGGAGCGCTCCACCTGCGCAGGCCCCCACTCCTCCCATCCCCCCTCCCCGGCCATTCCCCCCCCCCTGCCCATTTCCCCGCCATCCCCTCACCCGCCCACACAGGACCTGAATAGCTTTAAAGCCGCGCGCATCGAAAAGCTGAGAATGTTTACAAAGTGAATGTTTTTTAACAACATAAATTATTGCTCTTTGTGTTTAAGTTGGTCGTTAACATTTAAAGTTCTAGTAAATCTTACAATATAGAGTGGCGCTACAAAAGCACATACTTTCTCGAACCCTTTCTAACTTCTGTAATTTTTGGAAATTCAGAATTCAAAGAAAATGAGACCTGTGCCAAATTTTAAGCGTCCTTTTCTCTGTTCGAGAAAGGTGGTCGGGAATTTTAAGTACACATAAATTGAAGTTCATGGATGATAATTGAATGCTAGTTCTTACAATACTTGTGTAAAGACTACATAAATTGCGGTTTCAAAATATAGTGAGAGTGGATTTCGATGTTTTAGTAAAAAATTGTTAGTACTTTTCATGAAATTTAACATCTACAGGTAATAATTTTAAACAAATTAAAAGTCCATATGCGCAGTTGGTACGGTTTATTCTCCTAGCTATTTTACAAAAACGTTCAGGAACTAAATTAAATACTTCACAGATCTTCTGCTCTACTATTAAATTCATCATAAGATATTTCCCCCATTTTTTTCAATGGTGTTTTCCCTTCTATCACTTGTGTTCGCAAGTAATTTGTCGTAGAAAAGTTTGTTTTAGGGTTCCTGAAATACTGAGAAGGTCTTTGAACATCTGCAAGTTTCATTGGATTCAGCAGAAGAGGTTTCTTGTACAATGTCTGAAAAGTAATTTCACCAGGTAACTGTTTCTTGCTTCTGATATTTATCTTGGGCTACGGTCAGAGTGCATCCGTATTCGGTGGACTTCTGGCCAACACGGTCAAACTTCGAAATCGGCAGACCGATATCAAATGAATTTTATTTTTTCGGCCGATCTGAGCTGTCGGGGATGGATGTTGAAAAACTGGTTTCACTTGCACACGAACGAGATGCTCTGTACAAGATATCGAATTCCAGATAACATAACAGGAACAAAAGCAGGAAATTGTGGAATGAAATCGCAGAAGAAATAGGCAAAACTAGTACAAAACGTGTTGTAAACATGGGACATAACCTCATCTCACCTCACCTCACCTTATGGTTATGATTAGTTAGTTGTTCCTCTGTAGTAATAAAGTTTCTAAAATTCGACCTGTTTTCAATGTCATCTCTAATTGCACCAATTATGTAAAAAAAGTATTAGGAGACATTCTTGTGTATTGTAAAATCTTCTCTGATTGTTTCAGTAATTGGTAATATGGTAATATAAGGTATGAATATAAGGTATTATTGCTCTAGATTGGCTATGTTCGTACCTTAAACAACGATCTCAGAGAGTATAAATACCTTACTGGAATGATGGAACTTTATGTACACACCTTTCCGGTTCTTTGCCAATTGTACGTGGAGTCCCGCAAGGATCGATTTTAGGCCCTATTCTCTTCCTATTATACGTAAATGACATGCCCTTAGCGATTCGAAACGGAAGAACAGTTCTCTTTGCGGATGATACAAATATTCTTTGCAACAAAGAAACCGTAAATAGTACAATATCAGACGTTTCAAATTGGTTCCGTAATAACAAATTAAAAGTAAATGAAAATAAAACAGTTTCAATGCAGTTTTCCATATCAAATAAAAAATTCTGTACTCCATTGAAAATGAACGGTGTGCCATTGACTGATGTTAATGTAACAAAATTTTTAGGTCTATCAATTCAGTCAAACCTCAAATGGAATGCCCACTTAAATGAATTGAACACAAAATTAAGCTCATTATGCTACGCGTTCAGAATTCTTTCAAATTCCGTCAGCCTTCATACAGCTCGTTGTGTATATTTTGCCAATGTTCACTCCCGCCTGAGATATGGCATAATATTTTGGGGAAACACATCTTATAGTTCACAGACTTTCAGATTACAAAAAAGAATTGTACGAATAATAAGCAAATCCAACCCACGTGATTCTTGTAAGTCACTCTTTATTAATCTAGGAATTTTACCATTACCTTGTCTCCTGATTTACGAATCAGTAGTTTTTGTCAAAAATGACTTACTTAAGGACGGGAATATATTTTCAGCAAACGCCGATGTCTATAAGTATAACACACGACGTAGTAATCATATTCACCAGGTGGCAGTATCAACAGCTCACTACAAAAATTCACATACAATTCATGTACATTACTCTACAACACTTTGCCAGAAGACATTAAACGATTAAATTCAATAGAAAAGTTTAAGTCCCAAGTAAAATCTTTTCTGCTGCATAACTGTTTCTATACAATTCGAGACTATACCGAGCATCAAAAAGGAAAGTAGAATTAATTTTAACAATGATAGTTAATGTAATTATTTATCATTTGGACTGTATAATTCTAAAGAACCTGTAACAAGTATTGTACCACAGTTTCTGGGTTGATGGCCCCCATCTCGATCAGGTTTTTCGTCCAGTTTTCCTGATCCTTGAGCAAATGCTGAGATGGTCCCTTGTTTTGCTTCTGGACATAAATGTAACTTCATTATTTGTGCACGTCTTCTGAATTTCAGTGGGAAATATAGTTATTCAAATTATCGTTTTTCATATTATCGCGGCAAAAAGTATTATTCTTTCATGAAGAACATGAGGGTTCAGGGCAGAAATTTATAGCTAATTTACCTTTGAAAATATATTTTATTATATAGGAGCGAATATTTTGTCAACAAAACTCGAAAAAAACTCTCTTTTCTGTATTCAAAATTCGACTAGAATATGGTTTAGGATAGAGACCACAGAATTATGAAAACGTGCACAAAATTCACTTCTCCCCATAGCTCGTCATACGCAGTTTTTAACTGTTTTTGACGTAAATAAATAAATAAATGAAATTCACTAGTATTTTCGCGATCGGTGAAAATACGGTTCGCCCAGCAATCTTTTCATTTTCAAGCAGAAGAAATTTAACAGCAGAGCTCTTAGAAAGCAGTTGTATTCTTCTCGCTTCTATTACATGCCATCTATTGCAGTCGGATGCTGTGTGACCAGTCAGGTCGGCAGAATAAGTCGGCGGTTCACGCACAAACTTCTCTTCAGCCGAAAACGGATCCACTCGGACCACACCCTTACTCAAAGCACCTCGGAATTGCCACCATTTCTTGGAATGCATACTTACAAGGGCATGAGGTTCTTCTTGCATTATTTTCAGAATTTTAACTTTTTAATCCCAGAATGTACCTTTTTCAACGGTAATATGACTAAATCATCTGTCATTGGAACAGAAATTGTAATCAACAATCAAAAATACAACCAACCTTTAGAGAAAAAACAACAATAATTCGATGACATTTGAAAGCTCCATGTTACCCAGACTATGGCTAATTTTCCTACACTTTAGTAAAGAGAGAGCCCGAGGAGAGCAGCATAGAATACTGTAGAGAACTCGAAATCGTCGTTTTGTAAAAAGCTCTTCAATTGCATTAACTTCAAGGATAGTGGGGGGGGGCGAAGGCGGCGGGGAAGGCGAGGGCGGCGGCAGTGGCGGGGGGCAGGAGAGGCGAGGGCGGCGAGGGAGAAGGTGAGGGTGAAGGCGAGGGCGAAGACGAGGGCGATGGTAAGGGCGAGCGCGAGGGCGAGGACAAGGACGAGGCAAGGGCGAGGGTGAGGGTGAGGGCGAAGACAAGGACGAGGGCGAGGACGAGGACAAGGACGAGGCGAGGGCGAGGACAAGGATGAGGCGAGGCGAGGGCGAAGGCGAGGGCGATGGCGAGGGCGAGTACGAGGACGAGGACGAGGCGAGGGCGAGGGCGCAGGGGGGCGTGGTGTGCGTGGCGACAGCGCCCGCGACGAGGGCCAGACGGAGGGATGCAGCAGCAGCGGCGTCTGCGGCGAGTGCGGAAAGTGCGGCGGAAGTTTGGACCGCGCAGCTGATGAAATTAGTCGACACTTGGGCGACTAATTCAGTTTCGGAACTGTCCACGCCCTTGTTAATAACTCCCGGCTCCCCGGCGGTATCGATAAATTGCTGACGCTGCGGGCGGTTGCGGCAACAAAGGGCCGTCCACCCCGTCCCCCGTCCTCACTCTCACCCGGCCGCCTCGTCCCTTTCGCCCCTGCTTCGCCGCCCGCCGCCCACCCACGCCGTCAGGGGCGGCCAGAACGATTTAGCCGAGGCGTTCAGCCGCCGCCGCCGCCCCCGCCCCCGCCCTCACCCCCGCACGATCTAATGAGCCTTGTAACCAACCGACGCTTCGCTCCTCACAAGAGCTGCAAAACAAACGTTAAAGCGGGGTCAAGTATCAGAAAGAACTCGTTTAATTTTGAGGGTAAACAGATTTCTGTTATAGTTTTATTCGTCGCAGAAATAACTTCATATTGCAACGTTTAACGTACTTTAAACGTATTAAATGAAAGAATGCAATAATGTAGATACGGTTTACTTGGTGTATGAGATGTAATATGGTTATTATCAACACCACGTATTAAGATGAATACGGCTTTTGTTTTTTACTATTGATGTTTAAACCACACTTCAATTCTTAAATCGCACAAACGGATATTTTGTTGATTACATTAAAATTTCTCTGGGCGCTCTCCTCCCCCGCTCTCTCTTCTCTCTTTATTTACTTTCTCGCCATTAATTTTTCTCTTTCTTTTTCACTGAACTTTCGGAGTGTAGCTTTTTCTCTTACCTTTCCTGTTTCTTTTGCTATCTTCCTTTTTTAAATGAACCTACTATGAAACTCCATAATTGTATTTTTTTATTTCATTACGCTTTACTTCTTCCAATTTTGCTAAGGGACATAAAACAATTTCTTTTTTTCGTTTTCGTGTGGGTCTTTTATTTTTTTTCCTCTCATTATTCCTTAGCTCCTTCATCACGAAGAGACTTTGGGACGAAAATGCTCCTGGATATTGTCAAAACGCATTGGATTTGTTCAAACGAGCTAATGCATATCTGTCGCCACTCAGAGAGAACTGACAAATCGCGGTCCCGGAATGACGAGATTCTATCTCCCACTTCGAGCACATTTCATTGGACAGCTTTTGAAAGTTTGAAGATGGCTAAAAAAGATACGAAAAAATACCCAGGGAACGATGTCAGTTAGGTTAATTAAAGGTCTTCTTCAAGAATGATTCAATACATTCCATATCTGACAATAGAGATTTTGATTATGCCATCTAACATTATTTTTCCCAAAAATGACGAACTCGTAATTCTGACGTCACGCAATATCTCACTGCCCTGTGTGCTGTGTTTTACAATCATTTGCATCCTAAGCGACATGCGCGAAATTTGTTGCAGGTCAAAAGTTAAGGACACTATGGTGCAAAAAATGTCAAGTATTGAGTATTTATGAAAATTTCACGCAATTTCGCTCGTGTAAACAAAAAAATCCAAAGCGAGCAAAAACTTACATTACATTACATTCGAAATCGTACATTGGTCAAACTAAGAGGAAACTAAAACCACATGTATCTGAGCATATACATACATTAATGAAATTTCTGATCGACAAAATTCAATTACGACACGCCAGCTGGACAGTGGACATTCCATGAATTTTACAGATGCTGAAGTATTGGAGTCGGAACATAATTATTATTCTAGGTTGGTTCTCGAATTGCTTCATATCAAATCATCAAATTGTCTCGATACACAAGTGCAATCAAATACTTTCACGTGCCTTGATGACTGTTTTATGGACCTTTTTAGGTGAATAATTATTTGTATAATTACTTGCCACAGTTACATTTTTCCTGGCTTTTTAATTAAGTAAAAGTTGTCATTTAAATATATAAAAATTTATTTTAAAGCATTTTGGACATCCATGAATATTCTTTTTTGTTTATATTGTTCGATATACTGTCAGCGCACGGCGTTCTCGTCGGAACGACACAGTGTGAATTGCGCCGGCTCGGCGGTAGCTCAGTCAGGTCCCAGGTCCTTTTGAATTGGACGGTGGAAGGGGGTTGGCGGTCACTACTTCATAAGATAAAAAAACATAAACTGATAAGCACTGAATTTATTTCTGACGAGCGTCAGGAAGTTACACTGAAAGAAATTTAAAGAAAAGAACCCTATCTACGGAGCTCATTTAAAAGAAAGTTTAAAATTAAAAGAAATCGAAAAAACAAATTCTAAAATTACAAACAAGTTTGGTTCCTAATTCTGATTACAATTTGTGCCAGAGCGCGGCAACGCTTGTACAATAATATGACCAACATTGCCCTCGTTGCGCTTGAAAAGCGTAAGAAAGAACCCATTAGCGTGGGTTTTGCCTGTTCGGCGACTTATGTTATAAGGGGTAGCAGTGGAGCTTCGTCAGCAGGGAAGCTTCCCCGGTCGTTGATCTCATCAGCTGGGGCGGCGACACAGGCTGGGTCGCGGCGTCGAGGGTGGCGGCTGGCTGGCTGAGGGGCGGCCTCGTAGTCTCCGAAGTTCCGTGACGTCTTCGCCTCGTCCAGGCGGTGGCAATGGCGTAAGATCACGGTGCGGCTCAGATAATTCTGGGTATTGGTTACAAGGCGAACATTCGCCTGTCACTAATTTCGCGGGTCTTGAACTGGCTGAATAAAATTCCTCGAGAATATTAATCGTAATCTAGATGGCGGATTCACTTTGCCCAGATTCAGTGAACAGCCTAACAGTGTCCGAAAGCGGCTGGCTTTGGCACCGTTCCGCGATAAAAAGCTCGGCCCGATCCGTGAGAATTCGGAATTAAGAAAAAGAGACTGTTCCTGTGGAACTATGTGGAGTCTCCGGTCTCCCTGCGAGCGTTCCTTGCATGAACATCACCCTTCGAGTCCCACTGTTTCTCTCCCTTCTCCCGACGTACGCTCCTCGCATGAACCTCTCGCCCCCCCCCCTAGTCGTTCTCGCGTTTCCAAATTCACCCCTTCCTCTGGTACATGTTGCCTGATTGGTCTAGATCTGTGGCGTCGTATTTAATTTTCCACCAATCAGCTATAGGAATTCTCTAAAATTTTCCATACGCCGGTCATTCTCTTTCTTTCACTTGCTTTTAGCACTTGAACGTGCGCAATGGCACCCGGCTGCCTCTGTAAACATTCGTTTTGATAACGAAAGCTTGTTAATGTTCCTGGGCTTCCCTTATTGAGTTAGACATGAACTGCTTGTTGTGATTACAATGTTACGAAATTTACACAAGGAACATCTACCCTGCAGCTTCTATTTCTTCACAATAAGCGAAAATACCAAAGAGTGACTAACGGAGTTTTAAAAATAACCGATTCAACTGTGACCAAAAGCTCCATCAAGGGAACTCCTCTCCGAAGATACGCAAGAATGAACCCCACGTGTCAAAGTTTTACGCTCCACGACAGACGCGGAAGTAGTTCTGCCTCCATGTCGACGGTGTGCTGTTGCCAGTAAAAGCAAAATTCTTTCCAGCAGCCGTCGCCTTTTTTTCGTCCCGGCTGTCACATCTCATAGCATTCTCCCCCATGAACACACACACACACACGCACGTACGCAGAAACATACTGTTGTTCTCCCCTCATGGAAGAACTGACAGTCGCAGAGATGTTGCTTCTGACAAAAATATTCTGTTTTTTGCCCGAGAGTTGGAAGCGAAAGAACTGTGTTAGCACGTCCACGTTTCAAAAATTAACCCAGAGGTTACGTTTAAAATGAAGAATTTAATGTTCAGTGGACTAATTTATTGTGTCATTAAATCTGAAACATTAACTCGAGAAGTAAAAAGAAAAGCCCTGTTTCGTTATCATCAATATATTGTTTTCTTAGTGCTCAATATTTTGCAATTAGAAGGACGCAGAGGATATAATATTTATATATATATATATATATATATATATATATATATATATATATATACTATTATAATCGTGACGACAACAACAACAATAATATAATAAACAAGTTTTATCACTGATGGGAAGTACTGATTTTTATCAAATTATTTTTTTCTATTTCCATCTAACACTAAGGATGGAGCTTTTCATAAAGATATGTGCTTGATTGAAATAACATTGAAAGGCAAATAAAGTAATAAACTGTAATCCAATGATAAAATTAAATGATAATACTACAATCACTATAAATAGATTAGGGACTCTAAAAACCGAAGCCATCAAACTGAAGAAGAGAACGGGGGATCTCTGTATATTTGACGAAAGTAATGAAATAAGATGTTTGTAGTAGGTAAAAAAAAGTATTCGAATTAATATTTGAAACTTACAAAACGAACAATTTTTATTATACCCGTTTTTATTATACCCTCTTGACGATTTCAACGTGTGATGATGACTGCGTATCTTTTATGAGAGCTATGAAAATTGGAAGGAAGATAAGGAGGAAATTTGTTTAATCTCCCCTTTGCCACACTGATGGCACGACCCCCTTCAAAGCTGTGTGAAAGCAAGTGATTAAAAACTATTTTATCTTCCACATTCTTCATTTTTTCGGTACCTACTGACTTCTTAAACTAAGTCAGTCATGACAACTGACCTCCCTGACCACAGCAATCGTTCGCAGAATCCGTGCAGAATGAATTCCTCTCAGTCCGTAGAAACCTTGATAATAAAGCCTCAGTTGATGTCTCTTCCATTCTACAAATTTTGACAGAATAACCTAAAATTACTTATCTATGTTTTAATTAATGAAGTTTTCTACATGTAGTGTAATACGCCAGACAATGGCAGAATTGCACCGCAAACATTACGTGATTGATTACGTAAAGCTAGGTCACTCACAAATTTCGCAGTCCGGAACTCCGGCACCGTCCCTCATCACGAAAGAGAGCTCGAAAAAGGCACTCCCGATCGGCTGGCACGGAGATTTCCGCCGATAAAAACGCCCCGATTTTTATACGGGATTTTCGTGGGTTTCGCGGAAAGCAACCGAACGGTGGCGGGCCGAGGCGCGGAGGAGGGGGAAGAGGGACGGAGGGAGGGTCGGAGAGGAGAGCTGGCGTCCGATGCGCAAAAAGCGGCCGCGAGAGGGAGCTAACGAGGTCACAGCTCGCGCTCGCGCAAGTTCATTGCGAGGTCGGCGACCGGCGCAAGGCAGGGACAGAAGAAGGCGGGGGGAAGGGGTGGGGGTAGGCAGGGGGAAGAAGGGCGGGGTGCCGCCAGGCGATGAGGTCTCAGTCGGGTCGGGAAACCGAGATGGAAAGGATGCGTATAGGAGGGGCACGAGGCGTCACGGAGGGTGGGAAGTGGTGGGGAGGGGTGGGGAAGTAGGCTTGGATGGCACTGGATGATGAGTTCCGTGTAGGAGGAGGGGAGGGAGCACAAAGGAATGGGATGGTGATGTAGGAAAGGGCGATGGGGTGGGAGGGAATCCAACGGTCAGTGATGGAGCAGGGCGTGACGAAGTGTGGTGGAACAGGGAATGGGGTCACAGGGAAGAGGGTTAAGGGAGATATAATTAGACAGGTTCATAGGTAGGGATGATGGAACCCAGGAAATGCGAAGAGAGTTGGGGATAGGGCGGGGTGAAAAGGGGTGAGGCCGAGCAGTCTGGGCTGAGGCGCGACGGGGCGGCCCGGTGAGAGACAGGCCGGGAGAGGCGAAGCGAGGTGAGGACTAATGGCATGTTGCGAAGCAGAGAGAGACGTGAAGAGGAGTGGCGGGGAACGCATGGAAGAGCAGGGTGAGGCCAGACCCGGTAGGCAGAGGCGGGGAGGAGCAGGTGGTCGGAGTAGTTCCTAACCTGACGAGTCAGGGCGTAGTGGAGCAGTGTTTCGTGGCTACGCAGGACGGGACAGAACAGGGAAAGCGGCGCGGACAAGTAGGTCTGGCGGTCATGGCGTGAGAGGACCGAGCAGGGGACCGGTACAGAGAAGAGGGACGGCGATGCAGGCGCCCGAGGGAAGGGCACGCGGTCGGGGTGGGCGCCAGCGAAGCGGGACGGAGCGGCGGAGGGGGGAGGGGAAGGGAGGGGTCCGCGGGTGAAAAGCGCGAGAGCTCCGCCGAGAGCGCAGCGGGGGCGGGGGCGGAGGGGGGCGGGGCGCGGGGAAATGGAGGCGCAGTAACACGCGGATATAAAAAGCGCCGCCTCGCGTCATAAGTTAGGTCGTCACGGCCAGAACAAAGGCCGCCTGGGCCCCTAATAATGGCGCGTCCGCACCCCTCTCCTCGCAGCGCCCTCCCCTCCTCGCACTCCCCCTCACCACCCGGGGGACGGCGCCCATCAGGGAAACCGCCTCCCCCCACCCGCGGCCCGCGCCGAACGCCCGCCGCCGCCGCCGCCGAAAAGATGAATGAGGAGCGCAGCTATTAATGATGAGACACACACAGGGCCACTTGCCCAATAACCGGCCAAGCGAAGCCGAAACATTGTTTGTGCATTATTACCCAACAGCAATCCGCTGTCCGCTCCCTCGCGCCGTCCCCGCCGCCGCGGCCCCGCCGCGAGACCGCTCCTAATGATCGCGATGATAACGATGATGATATTACTCGCGCGTGGGGGTGAGAGCGCCAGGGTGGGAGCGGACGGGCAGTGGGGCAGCGAGCACGAGTGGCGGCGGAGGAAAGAGTAGCCCGGGGATAGGGGGCAGGACGATTGAGGGTGTGGGAGATACATAGGCGGAGTAGCGGTGTGGAGGTTTGGCTGGATGGCGTGATGGCGGGGTGACGGGGTGAGGGAGTGACAGAGTAATAGGGTGACCGGGTGACGGCGTGATGGGGTGATGGGGTGACGGGGGTGATGGGGGTGATGGGGTGATGATGTGACTGGGTGTCGGGGTAACGGGTTCATGGAGTGACGGGTTGAGGGCGTGACGACGTAAGGGCATGACGGCGTGAAGGGGTGATGGAGTGACCGCGTGACGGGGTGATGGAGTGACGGCGTGACGGGGTGAAGGGGTGACGGCGTCACGGGGTTGACGGGGAACAGGATGACTGGGTAACGCAGTTACGCGGTGGAAGGGTAACAATAGTAGCGGTGTTTGGTATTGCCGCATTGCGGGATTGTCAGGTGGTGCGGCGGTGGTCTTGTAGGGGGTGAAATGGCTCTGTGGCGGGTTAGTGGGGAGGCGTAGTACAGAAGTGACGCAACCACGGGGCGGTGGAGCGGCGAAACGGTGGTGTGGCAGGGTAACGGTTTGGTTGGGGCCGAGAAATGTGATGGTGTTGTGGTGGGGTGACGGAGTGGCGGAGTGGGATGAAGGGAAAGCGGAGAGCCGGAGAGATGATAACGTTATGGGGGGGGCTGCGAGGTGTCGCAGTGCAGAGTGCCAGAGGGGGGGTGTCGAGATGAAGGGATGATGTTTATGCTATGAGCGATGTAGGAGTGAGTGTCGTAATTTCTACGAGTGAATAACAGCCATTATGCCTGAGTAGAAGACTATACTTTCTCTACAACCTTGAAATATTTAGAATAGATTTTGAACAGGTCTTGTTTTATTTGAAACTCAAGTGTAAGGATCATCTACATCAAACAGTGTTGTAATAAAAGATACATAATAAGTCTGAATTATTTTCTGAGAAAATTAATGATGAAATACTCTTGATAAAGTTTACGTTCTCGCTAAAAGAAATCACTCTATTACTCTTTCTTCTGTAAATGCTGTATATGATTGATCATAATACTTCCTTGATTTTTCTGATAATAATTGTAGAGTTGTCGAATTCGCTATTTCCTGAATTTCAGGTGGAATATAAATTCCATTGTCACTGTCGTTGGCCTCAAGATTCATTTTGCGTTGAATGATCAATGCGAAATATAACGAGAAATACGAATACAACTATGTCTAGGTTACGAACATGAAAAACTGCGAAATCTTTCACTTCTCCCCCCTCTTCAAAAGAAGGGCGAATTGCAAAGAGAATGTAATTCTTGCCAGTGGATTCGGAAAATTCTGGGACTACGATTAGTCGACAGGCCGTGGATTCCGAACTGTAATCCACAAGATGTGTAATCTATCTTACTCGTCGATTAAATATACAGCAAAAATACGAACACTATGTGATCAAAAGTATCCGGTCACGGAGGCGTTGATGTTATGGCGTGGTCGTGTTTTTCATGGAGGGGGCTTGCACCCCTTCTTGTTTTGCAAGGCACTATGACGGCACAGGCCTACGTTGATGTTTTAAACACCATTTGCTTCAGACTGGTGAAGAGCAATTCGGGGATGGCGATTGCATCTTTCAGCACAATCGAGCACCTGTTCATCCTGCACGGCCTTTGGCGGAGTGGTTACACGACAATATCATGTCTGTAATGAACTGGCCAGCACAGAGTCCTGACTTGAGTCATGTCGAACACCTTTGGGATGTTTGGGAACGCCGACGTCGTGTCAGGCCTCACCGACCTACATTGATACCTCTTCTCATCGCAGTCCTCCGTAAAGAATGGGCTGCCATTCCCCAAGAAATCTTTTAGCACCTGACTGAAAGTATGCCTGTGAGAGTGGTAGCTGTCATCAAGGTTAAGGGTGGGCCAACACCCTATTGAATTCCAGATGAATTCCGATGGAGGGCAACACGAACTGGTAAGTCATTTTCAGCCACGTGTTCGGATACTTTTGAACACTTAGTGTACATTATTAAATGGTCGTAGGGAAAAGAATTTCCTCCCTCAGTTCTACAGAGAACACAAAATATTAGGGCATATCACAAATATAAATTTCTCGTTCTTATTATTGGATAATATATCTGTAGTTGTCATTCTTTCATCATTACGCACTCTAATAAACACCGAAATAAAAATATCGTACAGGAAGCAAACACGACTTTCCTGCGTTTTATTTCAATGGAAGATTTTCATACACCAAATGAAATCATCATTATTATAGTTCTAGTAAATATTACACGCACGTTTCAATAAAAATCACTCGTTCCTATTTTTTTCCATCAAATTATTGCTGGTGTTTATGTAAAAATTATCCAAGTCATTTGGAAATTTTGATTTTACATTCTGATTGATTGTTTTTACCTCAGCGAGTGAGTCTTCTAGATTAACAATTTATTTCTCGGCATCAAAACGATTTGAAGATTTTTTCAGATCAAAAACTTAGGTGTAAAAAAAGTACAAGTTGTCTACTTGAAGCATGTCCTACCCCATTAAACGCTGTAGAAATAAAAAATCTTGGACAAGCACATTAAAATATTATTTGGGGTATCTGGAATAAAAAAAAATACAAAGAACAAAATTGTCATTCAAAGTTGCGAAGCGTACGCAAATGTACCACACTAGAAATGACAGTTCGGCTGTAAAAAAAGAACATTGATTGACAGTATTCAAAAGAATGAAATATGCTGTCAAATTTGACAACAGAAAATAACTCCTGGAATTTTAACATTGCACTCTCTCATTTGCGCACATATGATTTTTGAAAAGTAAAAAAAAAACAATGCAAAATTAACTGCTCCTAGTGTTATGTTTGCGAAACTGAACTTGTTGAAAGTTGATTATATTTCAACACACAGAGCTTAGTTACTCACGACATTAAAATTTCGACACAATGTTTATGAAATAAGCTTTTAAAGTAGGAAATGTTGCAACGAGACCTCGGATCATGACCATGTCAAAGGAAGTAATTCTCGTATTCAAGCACACGTCATATCGATTCAATGCAAGCGCGGTTCTAGGATGCCTTCTCTGCCTGAGAGTTCTTGACAAACCGAACTGGGAAGAATCTGATCTATTTGCGTTCATTTAGTAAAGCATTATTGATTTTTTGTTTGTTCCTGACTGCCCCGAAGTATCGTAGTTTCATCGTAGTAAATCGAAGTTTTCAGGGTGTAATGCGGCAAAGATGGAGGAATCTTGGGTTATTTCTAATTACGTGGAATAATTTGCGAGGAAGCGATCGTTCTCCGTAATTCCGCACACGTGTTTACGACTTTCGCTTTCTTGGAAGCCTACCCCGGCGCAGGACAACAGGAATTTCTAAGCGGGCTTCTTAAAAATTTTTCTTTTTCTATTTTGTTACTTAAGGTCGCATCAACATCGAAGTCATTAGCGACCACGTGACCTTTCGTCCGAGATCGCTACGGCACAACTGTCTTAACGATCTCTGCCACCGGGCATATAATGCATCTTGAATCGTCAAAATGTTGAATACCTTAAGAAAATTCTAAACAGAGTTATCTCAAAATTCACACATATTATGGCGTATTGAATTTCCAATTGAGAATGAATGTTGGAATGTATCATTGTAATTATGATCTAAGTAGTTAATCATTTAAATGTAGAACATGGATAAATATGTTCTATAGATTTTGGCAGATAAATTTCGAATATTGGCTCTGGATATTATAAAAATAATTGTTTTCATCAACATCAAATAATAATTGATGATGCCCGTTTTCACGGTGAATAAGTTAGAAAAAAACAATATTTTTAAAACTTCCAAGCAAATATCTGCATTAATTTGTTTCTAACGTATTTTCAGGCATATTTCAACCATAAACTAATGATTAAAAGACATGCAAAAGATAGAGCCTGCTGAAAGGAGGATTTGAGCTGACCACTTTTGTAACTACCTCGGTCACAGAAACCAACAGACGTTTCTGCATTAATAATGAAAAAATTATATATTTTAAGAATATAGTGCTGAAGTAAATTTTATTTTCTTGCATTATAGTAGTCCGGCCACTGAGTCACAGGATCATAAAGAAAAATGCAAGGCTTGTTTGAGTAAACGTGTCGGAGGCAAAAACGGTAACAATATTTTCTATTAGTCATGGGCAAACCCACACAATGGTGAAAAAAATGCAATACGTCCTACAGGAGTACATAAACACTTGCACACGTTCGTAGGTTAGTTCCGGCGTCGACTACCGCTGTCTACTGGAGCGCCACCATCACGGAGATTCTTTGTATTTTTTTGTCACATTTTATTGAAGAGCTGTTAATTGGACACTGAAAGATGTGTCGTTAAAGGGAATTGTGGAAAGAAATCGTTACCTTACAAAAGTATTGTGATATAATAATGAATGATTTACATTTAATTTACTTTACTAGCTCAGCTTTGTGGTTCTCATGCTCTCTATACAGAGAAGCCTGGAAGTCTGAAATTATTTATATTCCGAAGAAATTACATGTAACGTGGCACAACATTAATTGTGTTTATTAAAAATTGAATTTGGGATTAACAATATAAATTCTCTTGATTGATTGCATGCATCAGGTTCACGGTACCGAATTGTCTGGCGTTGTGAAACGATGGCTCCGCAGTTCGAAGCCCCGCGCCGCAAATCCCTCTTCGCGCCGGTCGTCGCCGAAGTCGTCTGCTTCTTTCTTGCTGACTCACTTCTTGCACTATTGTTCCACAATCTATCCTCCCTATTCACGTCGAAGTCCTACTTAAATAATTCAGATTACATTCGCGCCGCTACCACCACGATGCCAGTCATCCACCAACTCTCTAGTCCAGCGCCCCCTCCTGCCCGTCAACAACCTTCGTTACCTAGTAACCGCGACCGTCCAGATTAAAGCGCGGCGTTTGTTTTGTAATATTTTGTATATTACAGCTCCGTACGTCCAGATTAAGGCGCGGCGTTTGTTCTGTAATATTTTGTATATTACAGTATTATTTTACCCTACATATTTATTAATCCTGCTTCTCTGAAACTTCACTTCAAAATCGTGATGCATCCACATATTTTCATCTGCCCCTTGCTCGTGCTCGTTCCTGTTCTCATGGGACGTGTGTCAGGGTCGAGGGAGGGGGCAAGGGGGTTGTAGGTCGCAAGGTTGGCGCGGGCGTGTAGACTCACAAGGCGTTTTTACCCGTAATGGACCGTTAATACCGCGCCGCTCGCTATACGAGCCCCCGGGGATTCCCCTGGGCGCGCTAGCTAATAACGACCCCCGAAACGCATTCGTAATACTTCGTAATTAACTGTCGGGCTCTTTCTTTCCGGCCGCGCGCGCCACAAAGGATCCGCTCTGTTAAGCGAGAAAGCGGGAAGCACGTGACTAAAACGAACTGGCGGGCAGACGGAACAGATGGGAGATACTGTGAAGGGCGAACTGCGTTCACGTCAACTACGTAGTCGACTTGGTATAGCGGTCAGATCGGTAGCTTTCAACCGCTAGGCACCGGAGTTCGAATTCGGGCCATTTCAACTGCAGTGGATGATGGACAATACGTGTTCGTGAAAGATTCTCTTAATATTCTTGGCCTGTCATCCCATCATTTCATTCTTTACAGTTTACACAGATCATTATTCACATCACCGCTCAGTTATTACCAAATTTATTTTATAAGCAAGCCCTACCATCGATATGTGGCCGCGATGAGTTAATTAGAATGTTAGAAAGAACCTCTGAGATGTCTTAACGCAGCTGAGGCTAAGCGAATAAAAGTGAATACGTTTTGTTAAGCCGTTTGGTGCAGCATTACTGGTACATGAGTAACCAAGAATTTGGTACCGATATTCCAATTAACATTTCACATTCTAATTCACAAATCTGTTTCTAAATTCTTTATTTACAAGCGAGTTACACAAAGTCAATGGTCAGAGAGGATCCGCGGTATTGAGCGAGAAAACGAATAACGCAAATGCACGGGAGGCGCAGCTGATGCAATGTGTTGTGTCTTGACCTCTACTCTCGTTTGAATCTATCATGACCCTTTCTGTTGAGCCTAGCCGTATACGATGAATGGCAATAATTATTCGCGTTTCGTTTCTATTTTATATTATACAGATCACACTGTTTCCCTGCAGAAATATCTGCGAGGAACGTTAGACAGTTTCGTTATTTTCTTAATCGGAATAACATGTCAGTTCCAAGTCCCAAAACTACTCTTAGTGTTTTTTAGAATGTAGAACACGCAAGTGGAATATACTTAAATAGAATTTATGAAGGCACAGTGGAAGAAGGTGAATCACATTAACACATGCTTGATAGCTGAAAGTAAACTCCACTAAGACAAATTTAATTTCCTGGGGGGAAATATATCGAGTCTTCTCCATCGATTGCTCCGAAACGTTCGGATGTCTAATCAAAAATCGATACTCTCGTTAGGCGACCGTCGACCCCGCCCCTAATCGCCGCAGGAACCTCAGCCAGGTGGCGCCGCGAAAGTTCCGCGCTATCTGAAGAGCAAATGGTAACCTGTGAGAACCTTCCGCGCAAGGTCGGCTTCGAAGGGACGGCAACGCACTCAAAGTGTCGGTTAGGGAAGAGGGGGAGTACTTAGTGGTTCCGAGTGCGTCAATTGCTGTGGTCATTGGTGCTTGTAGCATTGTATACGAAGGTGGCAATAGTCCTTCTTGGATTCCTACGTTGGAACGTGAAATCCGCTGCGAAGTTTCCCTCTTCCAGGTGTTTCCACCAGCGGATCAAGGTGGGTGGTTGTTTGGCAGTTGGTGATTCCGGACGCGTCAAGTACTGAAGTCATTAGTCCCGTAATTACAGTGCATGTTTTTATCCTCGGAAGGTGGCGGTGATCTCTCGCTGGATAGCGAGATCCGGCGCTGACCTACCGTCGGCTAACGGGGTTCCCCTAAACAGATATCTCCCACCAGGGGGACACCGCCCCAGCCGGGAAAAGCTCTAAGTCGATGACCGGTCTCCCGGCATGTGTGATAGTGTAATGCATGTTAGTGTAAGCGTGTAAGGGGTGAGGATAGGACAGGGCAGAGG
The DNA here is from genome assembly GCA_031308135.1 of Acheta domesticus. Classification (NCBI taxonomy): domain Eukaryota; kingdom Metazoa; phylum Arthropoda; class Insecta; order Orthoptera; family Gryllidae; genus Acheta; species Acheta domesticus. Next base: position 31,671,719 of record JAHLJT010003656.1, read on the forward strand.
AAGGAAAGATCGCGCGCGGTCCGTGGCCCCTTTTCAGATACTGCTCCAGTATTCGCCTGGTGTTCATCGGAGAAACCACGGAAAACTACCGATCAGAGCAGCCGGCCGGTATAATTCTCCTTCAGACAGCGACTAAATTCGGCCTAGCTGGCAAGCTAGTGTCGAAAATACTGCCACTGTAAGAACTCAAACCTAGGATCTCCCGGTCAGAGGCACTGCAAGTGATATTAATTGATGCACTGAGCCACCTCTCCAGCAGCACTGGTAGAGAAGGAAAAAATGGCAGCAGCAGTAACCGGAGGGTGGCGATGTTGAAACTGATCTGGCGACGGTAGAGAATCGAGGATGTTTGAACTAGCGTGCGGCGTTGGGGAGTGTGATTTCATTGGAGATTCTTCAGTTCGGCGCGGTAAGGTAACCTGTGACGGGGGACCTCGTGTCGTGTGTAGTACGTCCGCCTTTCAAAGGTGGGACCTGATTCGATCGTAGGTTAATTCACAGAATTTGTGGTGAATTTTCCCTCGCCTAGCAGTGCACTGTTTCTCCAGTATGATTATCGCTTACACTCGGGCAACCCTCCACCGTCACGTGGCATCATGGAGGTGGGCCTGGCGGAGACGAATCCGGCGGCTGAGGTGGTGATACTGTAGACGTCGGGGAGAGCGACGGCTCGAGTCGTTGTATTCTGCCGACAGCAGAGTTGGTGAAAGAATGGAAAAAGACCCGTTGTGGATGGTGATGGTGGTGGCAACTGAGATGGAGTCTATGGTGGTTGTGGCGAGGGAGAAGACGCAACTTGGTTGCGAGGACACTAATGGAGAATATTAAGACGATGATGAAAATGTACCTACAGCAGCTGTTGAGGGCAGGATGACGGGAGTCGGGACAGTGCTATTGACAGCTGACGACACCAAAGATCGATGTCAGTGCCACAGTTGATATTAAAGAAGTTGGAGCTGATTGTAACGATGGTTTAGAAGATGCAAAGTAACGGTAGCAGCTGCTGAGAGATGACGGCGTGCACTGGCAATGGATGTTGCTTGTCGAGGAGGGGCGGCGGGGTTGGTGGCGATGGCAGTGGGGCTGGCGGTTCACTCGGGGCCGCGCCCCCCAAACGGCGAGCATCCGCGCAGATACCGCGCCGCGTCGTTCCGAGCGCTTTCACGCCGCGCCGCCCCCGCGCGCGCTTTATCTGGTGACGTCACGGTGCGTCATCAACGTGTTATGACATCTTGCGGGGCGCACCCCACGGCCTCCTGGCCCGCCGAATGGTGCTCTTCTGCGCCGGAGCTCCTCCCTGCCAGCACCCTCCTCGACCTCCGCCTTCGCCTTCACCTCCGCCTTCGCCTCCACCTTCACCTCCGCCTTCACCTTCACCTCCGCATTCGCCTTCCACTCCGCCACCGCCTTCGCTTCCTCCTCCACCTTCGTCCTCGCCTCCGCCTTCGTCTTCGCCTCCGCCTTCGTCTTCGCCTCCGCCTTCGTCTTCGCCTTCGCCTCCGCCTTCGTCTTCGCCTCCGTCTTCGCCTCCTCCTCCGCTTCCACCTTCGCCTCTGCCTCCGCCTCTGCCTCCACCTTTGCCTCCGCCTTCGCCTCTTCCTTCGCCTCCTCCTTCATCCCCACCTTCGCTTCCTCCTCCACCTTCACCTCCTCCTTTGCCTCTGCCTTCGCCTCCGCGTCTGCCTCCACCTCGACCACCGCCACCGCCTCCGCCTTCGCCTCCACCTCCGCCACCGCGTCCGCCTTCGCCTTCGCCTCCGCCTCCGCCTTCGCCTCAACCTGCGCCTTCACCCCTCGAGTGCTACAGTGCACGTGATGCTACAGTAACAGTGCAATGGTTTGAACTTTCTCCCTGTTGCGGAAACGAAGATCGCGTTTTCGAAAACTGTGGAAGGCATGGTCCTCTTTATATTGTGAAAGTAACATGTAGGTTCTCATACATCAATATCTTAGCTGAACTATCACCCAACCATAATCATTCGTCTTTTTCATTATCCGTAATTCAAGATCGCTTCTAGCATCATCTAACGCCTGAAAGGCAGAGGCTATTGTGATCACGAGGCAGAAAACGGGGAATTAAATGTACACTCTTCTTCTTCGCTTACATTGAAGTCCAACAGTGTTCGAGTTGAGAAATTATCATCACCAATAATTTGAGGGTCTTGTAATATTATCAAAATGAATTTTAAAAATAAAGTTTACGAAAAGACGACTTTTTAATTCTAATTATCACAGAATGACGAGACCCAAACTCACAAATTAATTTCCACCATTAATTTAAGCTTCAAATATTTTTTGGTTTCATAGTCAAACCTTTTAAAGTAGGGGCACTACCTTAAAAAAATGAGAGTATAAAGGGACGATAGTACTATTACGCATTTAAAAATTCAATCCTTTCGAGCAAAAGCAATTAGAAAATGACTATGACCAAGACAACATTTCCATTTAATGCCATGAGAGATGTTCACGTCCCCTCAAAATTAAAAAAAAACAATGTCTAACTAAGGAAAATTTAAAGAGAAAATTTTTAGAGTGCGGAAATTCCCATGTTTTCCGTTCCAACTCTAGTTATTCTATTCAACTCTATTCTTGACCTGAATTTTTCTTTCTCGTGTTTCTGGTCTCTTTGCGTTTTTCCCTAATCTTCATCCCCTTCTAAAGACACGACAATATTGTTGTTAATATGCTTGCAGCTCCGCGCACTGCCGCCTGCTGTCACTCGAGTGCAGCGACCTCCGCAAACTGCTGATTAAAAGTAATCCCACGCAGAAGGGTCGCTCGGAGAACGGAACCAGAGGGAGGGGTTGAGGGAGGAAAACAAGACGAGGCGAAAAATGCGAACCACGTGGCAACCGACGACACGTGTTCACGACGGGCTTTTCTGTGCGGGGAGAGTAAGGAATGAAGTCTTTTTAATAACTATTCTGATAATACTGAGATCTAAGCGATTGTTAATGGTCCAATGAAGACGTAAGCGATATCCTTACTCTTAGATCATATTTCTTTTTTAAAATAAATGCTTACAGATGCTATTAAATGCTATTAATGGGTTACGTAATGCGTTATAGTACAATCTATATTTCTATGGTATAATCCGAATTTCCTGAAGAGATATACATTTATACAAACATGATTTAATCTACCTTACTTCAGGGGAGAAATAATTGAAATAAATATTTACTTATTGTGGCTTACTGAGTCTTGTTGCATTTCTTGTGCCTGGTTTAAAAAATATAATATCAAGAACTTACACAAGTATTTCATCATCTACAGAAAACAGGAAAAACAAACGCAAACTGTGACAAGTTCTTTCGAATTAATGAACGCTAAACAAATAAAAATATTGTGTGAAAAGAAGAACCGTTTTAGAGATAAGTTTCTATTTTAACGAAATATGCAAAATATGCGCTTATAATTACACGAATATGCAGCGATAGGAAAAATCGGCCAAATATGCACTAACATATTAATTTACGTAGCATCCAAATCAAATCAAATGTAAAGAAATTTTACTTATCTATGCCCTGAAGCAACGGACAAAAATATGCAAAATCATAGAAATCTGTTCCCTACTCATTACATGCAACGCAGGCACGACTGCAATAATAGCAATACTAATCTTTCACTTTCATTACATGTCACTTATTCCGAACTTATCATTTGAAAATGGTTTTATTAGTGGGAGAAGAGAAACACTTCTCCCAGAAACAACTTCTCGGGCCAACACTGGTTTGGGGCACTGCTGCCGACATCTCAACAACTGGATACACGACGCTCCTATCACATGTGCAAAGTTATAACAACAATGGAAACTACTTGTTAATGAGGACACACATTTGTCGTCACAATCGTCACACATATGAAAGTCTGTGTATCGACTTTGGACATGTTCTTGATGGCACTGCTTTAACTGTTAAAATTTTTCATATTAAAGATTGAAATAGTAATCCGAATATATTTTAAATAAAATATATTTTTGGTATTTTAATTTTATAAAGGGATATTGCTTTCGCAAATGCTTTTCCGTCCACAACACTATTAAGCTATGAAACGCCGAGTCCTGGTCATCAATGTTCGATTGCTTCCGGCGCCGTCCGTGTCAATATTGTCACCAAAATCGATGTTGTGTCCTGCGTCCCGGCATATACTGCACACCCCTTGGTGTCCCCTTCTACTTCAAAAACGTCGCATTGCTAATCGTTAATGATTGAATATTTAGTGTTTCCGGGTGCGTCAACTACTTTGATAGTTATTCCCATGAGTATAGTGCATGTTATACGAGAGAGGCGGCACTCTTCCTCCCCCTAGAATGTGAGATCCTGTGCAGTTCTACACGTCGGCTTGCAGGGATTTCCGCGTAAAGATATCCTTCCCAGTAGGAGAACGCCCCAATCTTGATAAGCTCTACGCTAGCGAATGGTGTCGAGATGGGTGTGTTATAATAGTGCATGAAAGAGTCAGTGTGTATGTGTTAGTGGATATGCGGGGACAAGAATGAGGAAGGAAAAATCGCGCCCGGCCATTGGCTAGTTTGTTAGAGTACTGCTCCCGCATTCGCTTGGTACTGAAAGAAAATCCACAGACTTATCAGATATGACCAAAACAGCTCACATAACTTCAACTGCCACCGATAATGAACGCGTGAAGCCATGTTCCACAGAGAAGGTGTCCAGGGGCAGCCGATGGTTGCGGTGGAAGAGCAGCTGCTAATCAATATTTTTCGCACCCACAGTGAGAGCGATTTTTTTCCATCCAGTTCACCTATAACCAGTACCACAACCGTATTTCTCCCATGGCTCAATGGCACCTCCTCCATTAGTTGCATGTAACCTGCACCATACCCATCACCACCGCTCACGCACACGATAAAAGCGTAACGGTCAAACACGCGAAGACAAAAGAAGCGTAGCGATCCGCAGCACATAGGTCCGAAATACGTTCAGCACCAGAAAAAAATAGAAACAGAACAATGGGTAAAACCTATCACTTTAAAATGCACAACTTTCTGGTAAATTACGAGATAACAAATAACTTCTGCGAGAAGAAAGGGATAACTATGTGAGAATAAATAACACAATTTCAGTGAATACTACTATTCAAATTTTCTGTGTGTTATACCGAGTTTCTCAGTCTGAAAACGGGCTACGTCATAAATATTTAAGAGCGAAATACTACGAGTACTTCGGGAGACTTGAGAATAGAAATAAAGCTACATGTTTCACGGGGTAAATTTGAACCACGTAAAATCATTTAGCAATAGAATCCCCAAAAATCCAAGACTCTTTTCCTATTCTCGGTGTTCTATAGATAAAAGTGCCGCGGCACGCTTGCACTGTCTCACACGATCGCTTGTACTGCGGAAGGAACGTAACTAAATTCACATCTGAAAGGGAGTTCATTTTCAACGTACGCGACTTCAGTGGTGGAATACCAAAGGAAGGATTCAGAGGCACTTATTGCTTATATTGATGTAAAAACGATACATGTGTTAAGAAAAGAGAAATAATATTTGTTTCTTGTAAAGGACCGCACTTAAAAGTAGAGGTGAAGTATTCTACTTATATACTTGATACTATACTCGACTCTATATACTAGGGAAAACACGGAAATATACTAGCATCAATTTAAATTTAAATATCTCTAACTCTAAAAATAATTCTTTAAAATAAAGTTGAAATCTTGATGAAACATTGATTGTGTTTTATATCTTGTTTTCTAAACATTCATTCTAAAAACCTTTTGCCAGTTGAAATACTCGTAATTGCTACGACATTTCATAAAATATTATGATGCACTTTTCTCGTAAGTTGGAATTTATCGACAACTTCGATACTTAGGAAAGTGCTAAAAACAACTGTAGATTGTCATGTGGAGGAGAATGACGAACGTATTCTAAACAGCGAGGATAAAAACGACTAAGTATGAATTCGATTAACTGGAAGGAAAACTTAAAGCGGGAAGGAATGACCTGTGGTTGGTGTCTACGATGACTTTGAAGCTAGCTTATTACCACGCTGGAAGGAACAATAAAACCAGAACAGCCATGAAAAGAGTTTATGAATAAGTAAAAAGAAATTAATGGTAGTACTGCCTTTTGTCAGTCAGAAGCCTGGAATCGCCAGGCCCACATTTCCGACAAAAACACATCCTTGAAGGATCACGTCAAGGATTGCATAATATACAGAAAGAGTTTCTGCCCACTGTACGGGACCATTGCATTCCCACCCACCTTTCCCCCCCTTTTTACCCCCTCCTCCTTCCCGCCAATAAAAACCGGCGGCGCCCATCGCCACATGTCCGTCATGTCGATTGTCTTTTGTCAACGCGATCACGTGCGTCCCATTAATCACCGCGCCGGACACACGCGCCGGGAGGGCCTGGGTTCGAATGGGACGGTCGCGGCGCGGCGGCTCGGTGACGCGATTCGCAACTCCCACTAGCGGCGCGGGAGAGGGAAAAAAGACGAGTGCGTGGACAGGTGAGGGAGAGGGCGAGAGCGCGGGCATGGACTCGGAGAGAAGGGTGCGGTGGGAGAATAAGGGAGCGCAGACATGGTGATGAGGACGGGAACGGTGGCTGGAGAGAGACCGATAAATGACTGGAAAAGATGTATCTGGTACGGGGGCGCGAGCGGTGGCACGGGGAGGGAAAAAAGACGAGTGCGGGGACAGGTGCGGAAGAGGGCGAGAGCGCGGACATGGACTCAGAGAGAAGGGTGGGGTGGGAGAATAATGGAGCGCAGACATGGAGACGAGGACGAGGACGGAGACAGCAGAGAGGCCGATAAATGACTGGAACAAAGATGTACCGGCGCTAAGGCAGTAGGGTCGTAGCGAACTCGGACACAAGGATCGTGGGTTCGAGTCCCGCCACGGCCGTGGTTGTATTTGTGTTGGTCCCTTTCACCCCTATCATCACCATATCATGTCATCTTCAGTTATATAACGTTAAACCCAATAATGGTCGCTGATGACCTTGGTGTTGACGTGACCTTAAATTAAAGGTGGACCTGGTATGGGGGCGCGGGGGAGGGAAAAAAGACGAGTGCGTGGACAGGTGAGAGAGAGGGCGAGAGCGCAGGCGTGGACTCAGAGAGAAGGCTGGGGTGCGAGAATAAGGTAGCGCAGAAATGGAGGCGAGGACGGGGATGGTGGCTGCAGAGAGACCGATAAATGACTGGAACAAAGATGTACCGGGTACGGGGGCGTGGACGAAGGCGAGGGTGGGAAAGAAGCGTGGATGGACAAGGGCGAGGGGTGTTAGAGTGCGCTAGATGTGGAACGTGGGGAGATGGGGAGGCGGGATCAGCGGCGTGAGGAGGGACGGGTGGAGAGGGCGAGGGTGGGAGAGGGCGAGAACGCAGACACGGAGACGAGGATCGGGTCAGAGACGCGGGTAATTGGGACAAAGAATTTCCGGGTGGTGAGGGCGGGGTTGGGCAAGAGTGTGGCAGATGTGAGACGGGGGGAAACGCGGGGCGATAGGAGTCGCGAGCGGAGGAGAGCCGGGTGTGGACGGGGCAGATGCGGGGATAGGCACTGGTGAGAATAATACAGATATGAGGCACGGGCGTGGAGAAAGGCCGGGGGGAGTGGGGACGCGAGCAGCGCGCGAAAAGAGAAGCGGGGGAAAAGAGGACAGATCGGGATGGTGCTGTGGGTGCGGGGTCACTTGTTGGGCGTGAGCAGGTGTGAATCCAAAGACCAGGCGGCAATTGGCTGTGGACGTAGGGGTTCGGACAGTGAACGTAATAACTCACCTGTACATTGATGTGTACAATGCTGCAGGCGGAGGTTGAAATGTGTGGGAAGTACCATATCAATTTTGCATTGGAGTCTTTGTGTGCAACTTCACATACACGTTTGTACCGTATGTCAGATGAATTCACGCCATAATATTGTAACAAAATCAGAAAACACGTAGTTATGGCCATCTCAAAGATGTCAAGATAGTATCTGTTTTAAATTCTTCAACATCTCAACCCACAAATCAAGTAGAAAGAATACAATTGAAGTTAAATACAAATGAAGTAAACTCTGTTAGATAGAACAACTAAATTCTTGGCAAAATAATGAGTATTCCGTTGATTATTCCTTCAGTAGATTGATCGATTGATGATTTTGTGTTTTCGGACGCGTTGACGTGCGCTTATTAGTTTTGAAGATGTAATGCATGTTACTTCCCCGGAAGTGGCGGTGTTCCTGCCCACTAGGTTTGGGGTCGAGCTACACGTCTTCTTACCGGTCTTTCCTGCCCAGTTATCTCCGCCAGCGAAGCAACGCACCTCCCGGGAGCTTGAATCCCCCGACTGGGCTCCCGACATGCATGAAAGGCGCACGCTCGTACGTGCGTGTGAGTGCGTGTGTGTGTGTATGTGTATGTGTGTGTGTGTGTGTGTGTGTGTGTGTGTGTGTGTGTGCGCGCGCGCGTGCGTGCGTGCGCGCGTAACAAGTATGAGGGAAAAATATTGCTTCCAGTCCACAGCACGTTTGTTAAGTTACTGCAACGGTATTCGCGTTGTATTGATCGGAGAATCCACGGAATTTCCTAGTAAGAGCAATCAGCGGCTATACGTTTCTTCCAGACAGCAACGTTCCCTAACTAACTGGTGACGAAAATTCGCTACCGTCCTTCCTACCTCGTTAATGAGGACAAGAGAAGACCTAATATGCGCTGACGGTTCCGGCGGTAAACAGCGACAATAGCAAGGCCAACATAAGGACGATGTACGGAATGCAAGGGGACTCCGTGCGAGTCACCTAACAGTTGCACAAAAGTAGATGATGATTTAAGGTAACCATACCAGATAACTGTAATCAAAGAGCAAATGAAATTTACCTGTCAACTCGAATAATAAAAAGTTATTTTTATTTCCTACTAGCCTCATTAAAAGCTTAAAAATAATACCTGAATCAACTACTACTACATATCGAAAAAATAATTCTACTTGAAGATAATTAAACATCAATTATAATATGATAATTATAATTCTGTGTGATTAATTTTCATTTTCAACTTAATTAGTTATCATGTAAATAATGATAAATTGAAAACATATCGTTGGATATTACAATGACAAATAGACACTTGTCATAATAAAAAATGCGCTATTACATTGGTTAATAGTGACGAATGTTTGACAGGAGAATTACAATGAACTCTGACATGAATACGTCTTTACATCATGCTCAAATACTCGAATGAAAAGTGTAACAAAAATTAGTGATAATGATTCGTTTCGTAATTTCGAAATAACTGCACAGGCTAACGATAAATGTAGCCGTGAGTAGGCAATTTATCTTGATCACATACAAAAGATATTTCGCTTGCACTAGGAATGTCGGATTATTTCAACAGTTGGCGATGTTGATAACAATGATGCAGAGATAATAATGACGGCGCAGCAAAATAGATGCTACGAGCGCTTTACCTAGAGCTTCCACCTACAAACATTGGTGAATGGTTTAAAGAGTAAATAATGATGCTAAAGAAAGAATAATCATCAGAATTATTATCGTTATTTTCGTCAATTATTTTGAAGAATCCATGGAATGAAGGAAATAAGGCACGCTCCAAAAAAGACAAACCTACTGTGTTCACCACAACATAATTAGAGTACGTTGCCAGTTTTATCCAGAGCGACGTTTAAAACTAAAAAGAAGGGAACAATTAGTATTGTCAAAACCGACGCCATACAAATGGCGAGTCAACGAACTGCCAAGTACATTTAAACGATTTTTAAACATATATATGGAGTTTTCTTCTACTAATTTCCTTGATTTGACAATTTCATAGTCTGGAAATGATAAATGAGACTCCAGGAAATGGAAATTAGAAAAAAAAATCAGAATTTAACAAAAAGAAATTAAATGAATCGCAAATATATTTATTTATTTACTCTTCCTGAACCTTAAAAGAGAACCTCACAAGATACGTCCTTTCAAGAACAAAACCGTTATGGAGAATCCACAATGACGTATGCAATAGAAGTCTACCGAACTGAACACTGTAAACGATGACCAACAAATAAACTGGTAGTGCTTGACAGCACATACTTTCTCGCATTGTTTCTCAACTTGTAATTTTGGAAAATTCAGAGAGATCAACGAAAGTAAGACCCGAGCCATTCTTTAAAGTCTCCCTTCTTCTATCCGTTGAAAAAGTTTGAAGCATAAATTTGGAGCTGTTTCTGAGGGAAAAAATCTCACATTTCAGACACAAATTACGCGAAATCTATTAGAGTTTTTAAAAACTTATAAAATACCTTTTTTAAAGATATGACTTTTTCAGCAGACGTTGTCTCAGGTAAAAATCTCTATCCTCAATTTTGAAGTTTTGAAATGTTACATTTTTGCAATTTTCAAAAAAAGGAGAGATCGGCAAAAATGGGACTATCATCATATTTTTTACCGCCCCTTGTTACTGTGTAAGCCAAAAAACACCAGTTTTATTCTGAACATAAAAAACGGCATCAAGCATTACAGATACGATGTAATTGTATGCAAATAGGTCGCTTATAGCCAAAGAATGCGCATCTTTAAGACAACCAATCAACAAGTTACAGTGTTCCATGCTTAACGTTATTCATTTGGGGAGTACGGACCCAAGGACACTATATGCAGAAGGTGAGAAGGTGGCATTGGAAGTCGTGGTTCTGTAAGAATATTGAATTAATCACTCTCTCGCCGGCCACTGACTTGAACGAATGTAGCAAACGGAACAATACGAATATTATTTTAGCTGAGATTGGGTAATAGCTTAATGATAGGCAAGCGGGGACTTATAATTAATTTTGAAGCTTTGTATTGCATGAACTAGGAAGTCAAAGGTATCATTTTCAATTGGGTAAAAGTTGGTGAATTTATTGGATAATAATTGGGTTGGGTAATAATTTATAAATAAGTGGATTTATATGAGAATACATCTGTAGATGGGGAGGATTTTAGTAAGTTGAGTTGAAGATAGACAGTAGGGCGTAGGTGTTTCATCGGAAGCACAGACAGGGCAAGTCGCGCTCGCGAATTAACTTAGTTAAATTTATTGAATTCTATGAATGTATCGAATAATTTAGAACCCTTCAGGAACATTGGTAAACTTCTCATGCTCGTAGATATGCTCACGATAGGAGGGACACAAACGAGGACATCCTACGGACGACATCAAGCTCGAAGATGTGAAAGTCAGCTGAGAAGTCATCATAGCACGCGAAGATCACAGTAGGCCTATGAACTTTACTTGAAACCGTACGGAACTTTAAGTATTGTACATAAGATAGTTCGATTACATCAGTGATGAGCTCAATATAAATTGTAATCTTATCATAATAAATGTTAAATTCTTACTACTGACCAAAAGGAAATACTGATAATTTGTAGGGAGTCGCCATCAATTGAATAAAAGGTTTCAATCAACAACTTCCAGGAATCGCAATTCTGTATACGTCTTGGTACACAAGATCATAAAGGAGTATAAAGACACGGCGAAACCATCTCGGAGTACCGCTGTTCATAAGAAACCCTTTATGCTCTGGGTGTGAATTGAAAGGGGATACCAGATATCAGACACTAAAATAATATTTTTATTGTATCATCAGTTCATGACGAAATTCACTATGGCAATTAATTCTGATTTTTGAACTCTTAAAATTACATAGACCATCGACAAGTTCCTCGACCTTTCGAAACGGACTGTTGGAAAATTGTAGATATGTATTACATTACATCTTAAAATAAACTCTTTAATCTAAATATAATTTTATATAAATAAATTTGATTTACAATTGTAAAATTCAGTGAATAAATAAACATTTTCATACACGTTTTTGTGCATTTTTTAAAAAGTTAGGTCGATTTCCCATTATTTTTTAGTCATTTTATAGGTCATTTTCAAAGATTTTGTAGGTTATCGGAATTCGAGCCTTGGACATCAGTAGACTTAGGATGTTTAGGTTTTTACCTATTGTTTTCCTTTACACCCTATTGAGCATAACATACATAATTACTCGTGCAATTGACCAACAAAGGTATTAACCAATTTTGATAGTGCCTATAGGCACCTATTTCAACATAAATGCCTATTTCTGCCTTTTAGTGTCTATAATCCTTTTTTTAAAATTTACAATCAATTTATTCACTACACTGTTGTACTCAATAAGTATTTATTTATCCAACAACAAACTTTTAATTGACTGAATACTTATTTGATAAAATGCGGCGTGGTATCGTTTAGGCTTAGCGCAACAATAAATAAAGCAATTAGTGAAATCTTAAGGTGCCGCATGCGAAATCGGAACTTCGGCAATGAAATACAATTTCAAAAAATTACAATTGCAAACAACAATTGGCCCACGTCTGGTTGAAAGTAGTTTTCCAGAATTTAACTCACGTTACTTGTCTGGCTCATGCACTTCACTGAGTAGCAGAGGAGGTTCGAAACCAGTTCCCTAAAATCAATGATTTAATATCCTCCGTAAAAAAGTATTTTTAAAGTCAAGTTCTATAATTGCAGCTTACAAAGAAAGATATCCCAATCTGCATTTGCCACCAGCGACTATTTTGAGAAGATGGGGTACGTAACCGCAAGCTGTGAAGTATTACAGTGAGAACATTGACAGTTTTGAAGAGGTAAATAGTTTTTCGAAAGAAGAATCGCAGTGTTTTAAGGACCCAGAATGTCCTACGAGAGAAAGGTTTGAGGCAGGATATGTCCTATATTCGCGCTAATTTCACTTTTCATCAGATACTGTAAAGCAATTACAATCATCAAAGCTCAATCTCACTGAATCAATCCCATTATTTACAAGAGCAGAAAGTCAATAAAGAAAGCTGTTAGTGATGTTGGAAAAATTGTTTCCAAAAAGCTACAAATGGTGCTCGCCACAAACCTGGATACACGGCTCTGAAAGAAGTATCAGGCATTTTATGCGGATGTGTGGCAGTTCTTCCTTGGATGTGAGGTAGTTCTCCCCCAGGATTTAATCCGCATATGGTTTCTCGTTTTAAATATGTTCCAGTCACCACCGCAGACGATGAGAGATCTTTTACAGCATTTAAGATAATTCTGACCGACAAAAGACAAACTTACCCCACATCATCTGAAAATGCTTTTTATTATTTATTGTGGACAAAATTACGCAAACAAATGAAATTGAAGGATCAGTTATTTAAAAAATACGAATTTTGCATTAATTCTTAAAATTCAAGTAAGACAATTTTATCCTTTACATTTTAATTAACTGAAAGTGACACAAATTTTCTATAGATTAAAAGAAAATATTTTCCCTTTAGAATAATTGTACAATTACAATATTATCTTATCTATCATGCTGTATTTAAGTGTGTTTTTCAACAAAAAAATTGGTATTTAATAAATCACCGTGTTTTCCTTGGAGCGAGGCATAAAATATGTTTATCTATTGTGCCTATTAAAGACCTATTTCCCTACTTTTTAGGACCTTTTTAGGCGCCTAAAACCACATTTTTAGGACCTAAAGATCCGAAGTCTAGACATCAGTAATATGTATAGATGGGTTGACGAGCCCTGCTCGCCGATTGGGCTCCGCTCCGCGACATCGAGACGAGCGGAGACAGGGGCGCCGCGCGGCGGCGGCAGGCAGAACCGCCGCAACACGCCACTTGACTAATGAAGATGAGCGGGCGATGAGCAGGACCTCTTCCCACCCCTCCCCCTCCTCCTCCTGCTCTTGCTCGCCGCGCCCCGCCGCACCTGGTCCGCTGACAGACGAGCGTCGATTGATTGCGAGTCCGCCGCCACCACCGCCCCGTGGCGGCAGCCTCGAATTAATAGCTCGTTGCGGACGCCGCCGCCGCCGCGCTGCGATCGCCCCGCCCACGCGCCGCTAGCCACTACCAGCCCAAGCCGTCAGGATAGCAACGGCCATGTTACTGTCACTGTGGTAAAGAGTGGTTGAAATGGGGAAATGTTTCATTCTTTGTGTTAATACGATGTGTGACATCCCCATGTCAATGGATATCATACGACAGTAAAATCTAAGCCGGAATCGATCGGGACAAAAAAATTCCAGTTTAGGGAGGTTGCGGGGGTCCTTGTTATGCAAGGTTGTCATTTTATGACACTTGTGATTTTGACGTTTTTGCCCTGAAAGTAATAAATTACACGACTTGATTATAATAATCTAACCTAAAACTTATTTATGGAAGAAATCACTAATAAATGAATATTAAACACTCTTCACTGACAGCACTGAGTTAAAAAATATACACATTACTGGCTGTATTCGGACTGGTTGCTGACTCTTTCAACGCACAATGCGTCACAACCCAGTTCTATGGATTTCTGATACCCTAGCAAGAACTTGAGCAAAGCGTATCTTGTAGTGGGTTATGATTTACACCACGGGGCAGGGAGACGCGTGAATATACTTGGGATTTTATTTCTTGGCGCATGAGATCTTGTCTTCACTAAGGAGTATCTCGCGGTATTTCGCGTCGTTCTCCTTCGTGCCGCCAGGAGTCGCATGATCGCGACTGTATCGATCATGCGACTCCCAGCGGCACGACCAAAAACAACGCGAAATTCCGTGAGGTATTCCATCGTGAAGACAAGACCCCACGCGCCAAGAAATAAAAACCCAAGTATAGAAGCCATGCATGTACACCTTCCCAAGACCACGGAGTCGGCATAGAGGGAATCCCCCTCCGACCTATGCCTTGAGAGACAAGTGACCCGAAGGTCGAATTCTACGCTGACAGTTGAAGCTCCCCTCTTCAATGTGCGGCTGCCACTGCTAAACTGCATGTCACAGGGATTGAGAATTTAAAACAAGCTTGCATATACATTCATTTCATGAAAAACATCTTGCGTTTTCCTGTTAAATGCGTTAAATTCACAGGAATTCCGTTTTAAAAAGATTTTTTTCCCTGGAGGACATGAAAAACCGTTCCTTTTCCGCGTTGGAGAAGTTCCGTTTTATGCTGCGTAAAATGCCATTTAACTTCACCGGCCGCAGAAATTTTCCGGTTAAGGCGTGTTTCCGGCTTGTGAAGATTCCGGTTTAGATAGATTTTACCATTATACGAAAGAATTATTTTATTTTGAGCATTTATACAAAAATAATAAATTTGGTGTCCATGTCGCCACGGTCTCGTCAATGCCATTGTGGCGAAGAATGACTAAGAGAGGAAATATCTTTGTTCTTTGCGTTTATACGATATGTGACATCTCCATGTCAATGGACGTGGAGATCTCAATATTCTTTAATCAAATAATCGTCAAATAAGACGACGGAATTATTTTATTTTGAGCATATATAAAGAAATAATAAATTTCTTATCCATGCCGTCAAGGTCGTAACTATGTATTGAGATAAGAATGATTGCAAGTGGAAAACACCATCTTTCGCGTTTACACAATATGATAAACATTAACACAGAAATAATGTTGATCTCACTGCGCCACATCAACAACAATTACGTATTGACAGAAAAAACTGATACAAGAATTTCTGGACATCTTATGCATTCCCTTGATTGGACGAAATATTCGTAACTTATTAATTTGTAAGAAACTATCTTAATCGCATTCAATATTTTCGTGAACCCTTAAGAAAATGACCCCAAAAAGCAGGTTGCAAAAAATAGTTAAGTAAACATAGAATTTTTAATATTGACGATAGGAGACTGCATGGAGAGAAGGAAATATTAGAGTGGCGAAGATATATCGAGAATGGAGACAGGAAAATTTCTACAAGTAAGCAAAGATGAAAAACCTAGAGGAGGACGAATTTCAGAAATACCGAGCAAAGGATGTTTCTGAAAAGAATAAGCTTTAAATCTCTACGGAGGAAGATGTGGAAAAAGAATGGAAAGTAGTAAATGTACTTGAAAAAGAAAGGGAAGAAGAGAGAAAGACAAGAAGTTCAAGTTGCAGATTTTTTAAAAAAAATCTTTTAGATTGTCACTTTTGTGAGTTACAAATTTTTTACGCATATCTTTTTTCTAACTTCCTTATACTATAATAACGTAACTATCTTGGACATGAAACGTTTCATACAGCATTTTTAAAAGTGCAGATTTTATTGTGTGTATTAAATATAAAATCCAAAAATAATTATAATTTAAACAAAAACTGAGCAGTAATCTGTATCTATCAAGTAGTTCAATAGATTCGAAGAAAACAAAAAAATTGTCAATCTGAGGATAAACTATCATTATGCTCAAAACGTTTTTTCATGCTCTATAATTTAAGGTGTAAGAAAGTAGGAGCTAGGAAGATATTTTACACTAGCATCCGATTAGGTCGCATTAACTTTCGGAAAGACATCCCAAGGCAAAGGAGAATCAATTTCTCACCACATCGGAATAGCTCTATACAGAAGCCGACTATCTCCCTTCCCATCTGTTACAGTCCGTTACTCCAATTTTCCTCTCTGTACATTTTTCTCTCTTTCGTGATTGGTTTTGTGACTTTTTCACGGCTCGAAATTGTTGGCGATGGAATTGTTTCATTCGCATTTGAGTCAACTGCAAATTGCCAAACGTTGTAGAACTTCGAAGAATGTCAATATTTTTTGCTAAAAACGGACTACCAACTGTTGAAATCCTCTGTGGATTACGAACTGAAAAATTCAAAATACGTTCCGCAAACATTTTTGTGTCAATCAAATGCAACAGAAAGCCATACAGAGCTTTTTTAGAGTGACAGTTATTGTGAATGTGGAAAAAAAGAAAAATACAAAGTAGGTTTGAAAAGAAGCTGAAGAAAAATTCGCATACATTGCAGCTAATGTGGAAACAAATTGATGAATATAATGAGCGATTCCACGCACATTTAGTTATGAAAAAGTGAATAAATAAAAAATAAAAGTACAAAGTATTGATTATCAGATAAACTGAAAAAGTAACGCGATCTCTAAATGCCTACCAGTTTGCGACGTGAGCTTTGAAAAATACGAGGAACTTAAGTTAAATTAAAGTAAAGATGTTGTGAGTGTTGTACTGTGAAAGTAATTTTGATAAAGATGCTATTACAGCTAATACTCGTTGATATTTCTGTATAATTAAGAAAAAAGAAAATAGTGGGTATGGTATTGTGGTGCCCTTGTTTGTAAGAAAATGAATATTAGCTCCAAAGGTGTCGGACTCACAAATACATCATATAATAAATTCTCAAAAGAATATGTGCTGCAAGGAACTTCGGCGCAAGGTAAACAACATTGCATGGCAAGCGTCTCTGTATGCCACGCCAGAAGGTGAAAATTAAAACTTCACCCTTGGTGATGGAGATGAAATTCTCATCCAAACGCCGCTGCAATCCTCTAACGCCAAACAGCTCGGGAATGAAATGGGGTGGCACCAGTTAGGATGCAGGAGACCCCCGGTGGTATTGCGGTTGCGAAGAGTTGGTATCCAATTCCAATCACAGGGCGGGACAACCAATAACCTTCAACCTAGCTCTTTTCGCCTCCCACAACTATATAGTATGCGCCCTCGACAACCTACAAAACGATATAACAACCTTTACCCAATCAACAAAAAAATGGAGAATTAAGATCAATGCCACAAAACCATAAGCCAAAATTTTCACCCTTTGCAAGCCCAAACCACCTCCCCTATCGCTTAGCTAAATATACCCATTCAATGGCTCCCAAACCAAATACCAACTAAATATCTAGATTTCACATTAGATACCAAACTAACATGGAAAGAATACATCGTCAACATTAGTTACAAATCTCGAACAAAAATGTTTAAACTCTAACCCTCATTAAACCACAAATCATCCCTTGGCACAGAATGTGGGAAAACCGTATTCAAATCAACAATAAGATCATCGCTAATTTATGCATGCCTGGGAAAAAGCAGCAGAGTGCCGTATTAACAAGTCACAGATCCAAAATAAATGTATTCGAAAAATTACCGAAGCCCCAAGGTTCATTATTAACCAACAATTTTCACAGCTAAAAATCGAACTCGTCCACGGCTACATATTAAAAACATCCAATACCTTCTACGAAACACTTCCCGACGCACCTGCTACCAACCAACCAACCAACATACCAACTAGGTCAGACATACAAACATCCTCGCAGAGTAATTTCACGATACCGGAAAGATGTTTTCAAACTTTGATCCAACTCAAATAGGCAAATTCTACACCTATTACAATCCTACAATCAAATTTTAATCTGAATATCTCTTGAAACGAACATCACCAAATGAAGGTGTATTGGTTTAGCCACGAGAAAGATTATCCCTAAATTGAAGAACTACATGTATGAACAACCTTGAAAAGCAGGAATGGCAAGAAAGTAGCAATACCTTTTTAAAAAAGTTTTCTCTACCCGCTTCTCTCTGCCTGCGCCTCTCTTCCCGCGCTTCTCTTTCTGCTTTTCTCCGCCCGCCATTCTACACACACGCGCACACACAAACACACACACACACACACAAACACACGCACGTACACATACAAGTACGCCCCGACCACTGCGCGTCTTTCCAGGTCCGTTTTAACACCTTGGGGGGGGGGCCCTCGGGCCTAGGCAAATTTGGGGGGCCCTGGGCCTAGGCGAATTTGGGGGCCCCCCTATTCTTGCTTCCATCGATTCTTTCCCCCCACCACCACCACCACCAATTTTGATGCCGAAACATACAGAATATTCTGTCAATTTACATAGTACTTTGTGTTTTGTTTAAATATTTTGAAAGTATTTCTTGGTGTTTCAATTTAACATTAATTAAACATAAGAATCACTTTGTTATGCTATTTTTTTGCGCGTAGTTTCATCAGGCATCACTTTTTATACGTTTTTTTATATTTTTTATTGAGTATTAAATATTTTTTAAGAACTAGCGGGGGCCCTTGAACGTTGGGAGCCCTGGGCCCGGGCCCTTCGGACCCGTACGTTAAACACGGCACTGCGTCTTCCGCGGGCGGGGCGCCCGCGCGTCCAACGAGACCTTTGGCGGCCGCGACCCGATTACGCGCAGATATTCTGGCGGCGCGGCGCGGGCGCCGTAATTCGCGTGAAATACGGCGCGCGCAGTAAAAGAGATCCTTCCTCCCGCCACGCCACGCCCCCGCCGGTGGAATTCGGCTGGTTGGCCCAGGCAGTGCTGATCGCCGATGTTTATTTGTAGCACTGCGGAGAGGTGCAGTTCTTTCGGCAGTAGGCACGATCTTTTCACGATAGATTTCACAAGGAAATCATGACAATTGTTTTGGTTTTTTTTAGGAAAAGATTTCTAACTTAGAAGGAGAATATTTGGAAGACCCGTAATAATAATAATAATAATAATAATAATAATAATAATAATAATAATAACTCCATCTAGGGAGTACACGACCTTGCAGTTGGTGGTGGAGCTTGAGTACCCCCATGAGCCTTAAAGCTATGTCAGTGGTAGCCTAGCTACCGGTGGGGCCTCCCTTGCTGAATGGGTTGAAGGTGAGGGGTCAGACGAAGAAGTACTCCATTTTGAGGAGAGTGGGAAGTAAGTAGAGAGGGAAGGGTCATGAACCTTTGGACTTCCTGTTGTCGGCCCATAGAGGGTACAGGAGAGAAACTGGTTTGGCACACCAGGCCACTGATTAGAGTGGAGGCCCGAACCTTGCATTAGCCAGCGAAGGAGGCTGCCTTCAGCAGTCAGTGAAAATCCCGTAGGGTTTAGTAATGCCGACTGGCGATCGGAGGGACCCCTTGCTGGGCCCTGCGGGGGGATGCCCCGAGGCCACTGTGGGTCGCAGTAACGGATGGCAGGAAACAACCCGAGGGTTAAGTGTGATCTGTGAACTCGAACTTGCGTCCTGCGAATCTTCAATTCAAACCAATGAGCAAAATGGATAGAACAAGCAATGTAATGAATCTTAACGTGCCTTGTTCTACCAATGTCCCATACCTGCTCAGAAACCGAGCTAATGTCACATTGTCGACGTCTGGCCATCCCACGGATGCTAGTCCCAGGGACCCAGAGCCGGCAGTAGCTCGAAGCCATCGTCAGAGATGGTCCCGGGATGAATTAAAGGAGGTGATGTGGTGCTTTTACTACGCAAAAGCGAAAAATGGGGGCTCTGAAATAGAAGTTTTCAAGGTATGGAGAGAGCGGAACCCAGATATGAGACCTACCCTAGACTCAAAGAAGCTTGCCAGTCAACGACGATACATACTCAGCAGTGGAAAATTCACAGCAGATCAACTTGCTGACATTGAGAGAAATGCGGAATATGTACTTCGCTCGAACAATCCACATGACGAACATGTAGAACTTGAAAATGATGATCCCGTGGAAGGTTCATCGCTTTCCAGTGAAACACACGTCAGTGGTGAAAACTCATCTGGCAATGAATTACACGATAAGGACATGATGCGAAATCTCCTTCGGCGCGAGATAGAAAGAGTTAGTCAACTTCCGTTTGAATCTCGCGAACCGTTGAGGAGAATATACGAAAATGCCAAAGCTAAAAGAGTGATAGAAACAGTTAATTCTGTCTTAAATGAGGTGGTGGAGACCCCAGGCAGAGATCTAGATATTACTGAAATCAATCACATCATATATGCAACTGGATATCTAGTATCTCAGATAATTTTGGGGCCAGCCAAGAACACCGACGGCCGACACCAAAACAGAGTAAACAGCTCTGTACCCCCATGGATGAACAGAATTATGAAACGGATAGCCGACACCCGGCGTGAAATATCATTCTTAGCTGAGGCATCTTCTAAATCAACGCACACCTCTAAAGTTCAACGAAAAATATTCAATGTTGAACAAAAATACCAAATTGAAAATGACACCAGCAGGCTAATGGTAGTTGAGAAGCTAAAAGAGAAAATTCAAGCCTGGGCTCAACGAATAAGAAGGTACAAACGTAGAATAGATTTCCGTGTACAGAACCGGTTGTTTGAAACAGACGCGAAGAGATTCTATCGCAACCTGACTCAAAAACCGAATGGCAAAGCTGTTACTCCTTCAAAAGATGACGTCGAAGCATTTTGGACAGGAATCTGGGAAGAGAGCAGATCCTACAACAAAGACGCATCTTGGCTTCAATCTGAAGTTGATGCTGCCGATGAACTTGTAGAAACAGTGGAAGATGTTCACCAATTCTCGGAAGAGGACCTCTTCCAAGCAATTAAGAACATGGGAAACTGGAAGTCCCCCGGGATTGATAAGATCCAGATTTATTGGATTAAGAAATTAACAGCAATACATTCTCATCTAGCAAAGGCTGTTAATAAAATTTTTGAAAACCCAAAGGAAATCCCGGAATGGCTCACACGCGGCATCACGTATTTGCTACCCAAAGCGGGAGACAGCTCTTTGGCGAAGAACTACAGGCCAATTACTTGTCTGCCAGTACTGTACAAAGTTATAACTTCAGCTATAGCTGACAAAATGTATAGACATCTAGATAAGAATCATCTAATGCCAGCTGAACAAAAAGGATGTCGTAAAGGCTCTTATGGGTGTAAGGAAATCTTGCTACTGAATAAAGTCATCTTGAACGATGTAAAGAAACGCAAACGTAATTTGAGCATGGCTTGGATTGACTACCAAAAGGCCTTTGATAGTGTACCACACGATTGGATTTTGAAGACCCTGGAGATCTATCGATTTCATCCTAGACTTGTTGAGTTTTGCAAGGCTAGTATGAAGTCGTGGAGTACCAGGTTACTAATCCACAGCGGAAAGGAAGCAGTAGAAACCAGAAGTATTCAGATTAACAGGGGTATTTTTCAAGGAGATTCACTATCCCCTCTGCTGTTTTGCATTAGTTTGATCCCACTATCGAGACAGTTGTCGCAAGCTGACTTTGGTTTTAAGCTCCATGGTGATGAAAGGCCAGTATCACATTTGTTTTACATGGATGATCTGAAAGTGTTTGCCAAGAATGAAGCGATTCTCTCCCAAATGCTGTCTGTCGTGAATGACTTTAGCAATGACATCTGCATGAAGTTTGGTCTTGACAAGTGTGCAAAAATCAATTTAAAAAGAGGGAAACTCACAACGTCTGAGAACATTGAAATTGATACGCACACTGTGATTCAAGATCTTGAGCCAGGTAAAACTTACAAATATCTGGGCATTGAAGAATGTGAAACCATCTCGAATGACAGAATGAAAGAGAGAATTCGTAGGGAGTATTATAGAAGAGTGAGACTGGTCCTGCAGTCCGCTCTGAATTCCAGGAATAAAATATCTGCAATAGGTAGTTTGGCGGTACCTGTAGCCGAATACAGTTTTGGACTAGTGGACTGGACTGAGCAAGAAATTCGCACCATGGATCGAAAAACCAGAAAACTGCTGACAATGCATCATGTTTCCCACCCTCGAGCTGATATACATAGACTTTATGTGTCACGTAAGGAAGGAGGAAGAGGCCTCAGACAAATTGAGGCCTCCTGGCACAACGCAATAGTCAGGTTGGGTAAGTATGTAGTCAGCCATCAAGACGACCCTCTAATGAGGCAGGTCATGAAATCTGACCGAAGAATGGGAAACAGAGGCATTGTTAGTGTAGCAAGAAACATTGCGAAGAAAACTAGGCAAGACACGTCGAATAACACAGACACTGAACTTCTGATGCTGCTAAACATGAAGTGTGAGACACAAAAAATGTTAAAGAAATCGTGGAGAGACAAACCACTCCACGGTCAATACCTAAAAAGAATGGACAAGGTGCAGATCAATAAAGATCAATCATTTATGTGGCTTAAAAGGGGAAGGATGAAGCCAGAATCGGAAGCACTTGTAATAGCTGCCCAAGATCAGGCCTTGAGAACACGACATTATGATAAAGCGGTTCTCAAAATTTCCCAAGATGACAAATGCCGCATTTGCCTGGAGCAAGTAGAAACCATTGATCATATTGTCTCAGCTTGTCCAATCCTAGCAAAGACCGAATACCTTAAAAGACATGACAGGGTGTGTAGCTACCTCCACTGGCAGATCTGTACCGCCCTCGAAGTTCCAAACACATGCCCCAAGTGGTACGAACACTCACCGAAACCGGTGACGTCTGTTGGATTGTGTACGATATTGTACGACCAACAAATTCAAACTGATCGCACGATAGCGGCAAACAAACCGGATATAGTTATCCGGGATTTGGCCAAAAAATCGTGTTTACTTATCGATGTTTCTGTACCTTGCGATCAAAACGTCGTTACCAAGGAGGCAGAGAAACGTCTTAAATACAAGAGTTTGGAAATCGAGATCAGCCGAATGTGGGGCGTAAAAGCACAGGTCGTCCCGATAGTTATCGGAGCTCTGGGATTTGTTCCGCAAAATTTGAGTAAGAACTTGTCTAAACTCCCAGGTAATTCAAAAGACTGGGAAGTGCAAGAAATTGCTTTATTTGGAACAGCCCACATTTTGCGTAAAGTATTGTAGAGGCACTGATAGTCACCGAATCTGCTCCTTAGGTAGCTGGTTGCAACCTGGAGTAGATTTTATATTCAGCCGACTCATAAGATCTTTAGTCGTGATGTAATGGAATAATAATAATAATAATCGTGTCTACTTGTCGATGTTGCAGTACCTTGCGATCTAAACGTCGTTGCCAAGGAGGCAGAGAAACGTCTTAAATACAAGAGTTTGAAAATCGAGATCAGCCGAATGTGGGGCGTAAAAGCACAGGTTTTCCTTATAGTTATCGGAGCTCTGGGATTTGTTTCGTAAAATTTGTGTAAGAACTTGTCTAAAGAGATTGCGTAATGTGATTGCGATTGCTTTATTTGGAACAGCCCACATTTTGCGCAAAGTATTGTAAAGACAGCGACAGTCCCTGGATCTGCTCCTTAGGTAGCTGGATGCAACCTGGAGTATATTTTATTTTGAGTTGAATCATAACATCTTTAGTCGTGATGTAATGAAATAATAATAATGATAATAATAATAATAATAATAATAATAACAACAATAATAAAACTCCCACGTCATTCAAAAAATGGGAAGTGCAAGAAATTGTTTTATTTGTAACAGCTCACATTTTGCGCAAAGTATTGTAAAGGCACCAACAGTCTCTAGATCTGTTCCTTAGGTAGCTGGTTGCAACCTGCGGTAGATTTTATATTCAGTTGCCTCATAATATCTTTAGTCGTTATGTAGAGGGAAAATAATAATAATTTTAAGAGCATTATGAGCAGTACAGAAGCTGAACGAAAGATATACCACATTACAGAGAAAGTGACAGCGAGAAAGCGTGCGAAAAATACGGAACTGAAACTTCATCCTCAGGCGATGCATTGATGACGAGTTTCTCATTTAAACACCAGCGCTCTCGAAAGTTCAACAGCCCTACGATGGAGGGGGAGCGACAGTTTTTTCGGACGGGGAGGGGAGAGACTTATTCATTAACAAGAACGCACGTTCTGTACATCACTAGAGATTTTATAATTTGAAGCTTTATTTCAAGTGCTGAATATCGTAATGGGAGATTGTTAACATATTCCATTACGATTGATTGATAGATTATTTCGTGTTTTGATCGCGTTAACGGCTATGTTTATTAGTCCCATAAATGTAGTGCATGTTTTATCACGTGAGATAACAGTCCTGCTGGATTGCAAGAACTATAGTCCGACCTACTACCGTCGGCTTGAGAGGCTTTCCCCGTCCAGACATCTCCCACCAGCTGGGGACCGCCCCAACCGGGACAAGGTCTAAGTTCAGACTGGTCGCTCAACATGTTTATTCTCACATAAGTGTGTGTGTAAGAGCTGAGGATAGGAAAAGGAAAGAAGGAAGGTAAGGAAGAGGAAGAAACAACTCGCGCGGTGTGTAGTCCGACCGTTAGGGTACTGCTCGGCATTCGCCTAGTGTTGATCGGAAGAAGCAGCCGACAGCTAGAGTTTTTCCAGTGACTGCGGCTGAATTCGACCTCGTTATCTAGCTATTTGTGAAGAATGTTTATGATCTGAATATTCGCTAGTGCCACCTTCAATGTCACATGACGTCAAAAGATATTATACTTTTCAAAGTGATCTTCCAAAAGTCCTTTTAATTTGTTGTTATGCGAATATTGAATGTATACGTACGTTCATTATACAACGTATGTTCTTCATATTCTGAATATTACATGGTTTAGGGAAATAAAACCAGGGGTTTACGGAGATTAAATACAAGTACTAGAAAATCCCCTTTTTAATCGAAAGGAAAGCTGTCTCTACGTGTTCAAAAGCACGATCCATACTCTTGGCCCATAAATGGCATTTATGCTTAAAAAGACACAACAGTAAAATATTCCCAGGTATACATAAGAGGTGCATATGATTATAATTGTTATTCACAAAACTATCATAACCATAACCACTTCTTCAGGAAAAAAGAATTTTAAACAATTCTGTTTCCTGATAGCGAAAGTAAACGTTTTGACGATGGATTATAAGTTTCGGTTTCGGTGTGAGAATTCGGAAACTAACATTAAGAAATGTATGCGACTTTTTCCTACATCGGTTATTACTGAAGTACCATATTCCTACCATGAACAATGATTTTACTAATGAAGAAGCATTCATTTGAGTACTGCCGCCATGAGAGCGGCTTGCAACAGACATCGATCACTGACAATAAATATTTCTCTCATTTCTACTCATCGTCTTTCCTCCATTACACCATGCAACCCTGTCTCCCACCTGTCAACTTGAATGCATCGTTAAAATCGCTCATCGATTAGTAGCGCATATCTCTCGCTTTCAAAACATTTTGTTTTCAAAAGAGAATCTTCAAAAACACGATTTTTTTAAAACAAAATTACGTGAACAAAGATTCGAAAAATAATTCCAAAGCATTCTGATACAAAGTAGATGGAGAATGTCCTATATCAATAACTTAACTCTACAATAATAGAAAAAAAGAAAATCTATACCCAGTAACATCACATACTGTATTCACTATCTTTAAAAACTAACACCTTATTCGATGGCATTTCTAATTATAAAAATGTCGTATTTTAGAATTACATTCAAAGGCTTACATCTATATTACGTTAAGCGAGAACAAGGCTCCAAGGAAAAGACCGCCCGTCACTAAATATTTGCTTTCACGATGAGCGTTATAAAAGAAGAACTTTTTTGATATTTTTGTTACTTAATGAACTGTTGTATTGTATGCCCGTCAATTCAATACTACAGGTATGTTATTGCAATCTTCGTGAAGAGTTATATGTTAAAACATTTAATTTATTGCAGTATTATGCAAGAGTATTTTATTTAGTGTTCTTGAGCAGAGTGTGTGCTACGTTTTGGAAAACCGTTTTATGTGGATTTGTTCAGCAGTTACTTTGCTAGTCTTACCTAAATCTACAGTGGAATAATGAATAACCACTGTAGTGAATAATCACTGTAATGAATAATCACTGCCTGACTTCCACGTAGTACGGGAGCGAGTGCATTCCGCAATAGGGCACATCCCTCTTCACGTCGCGTCCGTGTAGACGGTGCAACGCTTCCCGACCCACTCTCCCCCCCCCCCATGGCACCCCGCCTTGTTTGCCACCCCGCGCACGTCCGCGGCGTTAAAATCCCTAACCGGTTAGCGCCGAGTGTGTCTTCCTCCTCTCCTCCCTCCCCCTCCACGTCTGTTTGTTTCCAAAAGAGAAGCTGAACTGCTCTCGCGGCCGGCGCAGAATTCAAATTCGGGGAGATTCGATGTAACGCTTTGGGCCGGCCGTAAAGCCAAACGGGTGGCCGCCCGCACCCACCCACGCCGGCCCCTCTCTGCGTTTCCACAACCTACCCCCACCCTATCCCCGCCAGTGCCCTTGTCCCCGCACGGTTCTTGCCAGATTCCGTCCTTTCATACCCGGTTGCCACCGGTCCCCACAAGATCGCGCCCGGCCCCACCCGCCCTCTCCTCTTCCTCCACCATCCCCTCCCGGCCCTGCTCATCTCCTCCCACATTCGCCCGTCCCCTCTCGTCTACGCCCGTCCCCGCCAGGTCCCTGCCCATCTCTGCCCGTTCTCTCCCGTCCCGCCCCTCCCTGCCTGTCGGTGCCCGTCACCACCCGTCCCTGCCCGTCACCGTCTATCCCCGCCCGCATCCGCCCACCCCCTCTACCTCCGCAAGCGTCGGAGTTCTACTTAGAAACTTGAACGGTTCCTGCATATTATACACACATCACGCGAGCAATCACTTGTTCCCCCCTGCCTCTCCCCCCCCACAACCACCACCGCCGCCGCCCACATCCACGCTGCGAATGGCGTTCGGGATGGCTCGTTCGACTTGGAGATGGAATCACTGTCAGGTTACGAGCGAACGTTTACATAGTGGGCTAGGCGGAAGCTAGCGCTAGTTGCTGACACGTAGTATTCGACAAATCAGACAAGCTGACGCGTGCGCCCTACGTCACTGTAATTCCGAACGGCATGAGCTGATGAAAGGCTGCCGCAGAGAAATGGCGACGAGCGACTGTTTACCGCCAAGCGCACCAGTGTGAACGATGTGCGCTGAAAGTTCAGTGGTTGACGATGGGTGGCGCTCGTAATATTTCGTAGTAGGTTACTTCATATCCACTTCCAAAGAGTAAATTCTCTAATTTTCTGTTGTGTCGGTTGTTCCTCAGGCAATAAATTAAAAGGCTTTGCCTCTCTCAACAATATTGTTATTAGACAGCCACGAATAAAATCGGTTTTGTCAGGATTTGCATAGCATGCTATAAGTTCAATTGTCAGTACGAGTGTTAAAATGGGATGATGCTGAAGTCTTCAGATAAATATGTGAGTGAAAAATATATACTTTTGACTGACCCCCATCTAATGACCTTAATTATCATTAAGTGATTTGTGCACTTGAAATACGATAAAATGAAAGTCACTTAAGCTGTGTAAAAAAAGTAATATATGACACACGTGGTGAAAGTGATTTTATTTTGCTTTTAGTATTGCGCCCCTCGGCCTATCGGCCTTGTGTCGTAGCATTCCCCCCCTCGCTAAATAAAACGTCACTTTTATTTCTCGAATCATATGTAATAATTATTATATAACAATTAGCAGCTTCCGATGGCTCATCAGATACGTGGTGTTCAGAAGCTTGAAATAATTTCGATAAAGACAATGTATTTATTCTCCTACTTGGAATGCCAACAAGCACAGTCTCTATAAACAATTTTTTCTCAGACACTAAACAACATTCAGAACCATTTAATCGTGGAAACGTTTACAAGGAATTCTCAATTCGCATTTAATTCGTTTGATAGTGAGAATAAAAAGACACAATAACTTTTCTACAGCTCTATGAGAAGTTCCAGAATGAGACGTACAAAAAAAACCATTTCTATTCAGAAGAAAGGGATGAAAATTTCACCAGGCTGTACGGAAAGCAATATGAAGGACTGTCTTGGGGGCTGATTCACGCTGTACGTATTACCAGCGTGAAAAGAGAAAGTCTGCCCAATTTTAAACACACTTGTAAATTGCTTTTAATTTGTCATATATAATTTTAACTTTTGCTGAATCATGGCAGTATGGATACAGATCTTTTATCAACATAAAGAAACATTCTTATCAAAATTGAATAAGAAATTAGTGACAAAAAGATAAAGACATTTTATCACGAAATAGTCAATAAAAATATTTTTCTCTAAAATTATGAAAAACTCACAACCGGTTGCTAATTTATACGAGTATTTTAATTCAACTTTGTTTAACGGTAATTTGTAAGAATTATTTTGACCATCTTACATTGCAGAAATGTTTTATTTTTAGTAAAAGGAATCTTACATCGATTTTAATCTTACTTTTAGGTCAAATTACTGCAAAATTAATGAATTTCCTGGAAGCAAAAACCTGACGACAGTTATAAATGACGTTTTAAGGGGAGGAATAAACTTTTTTTATTTATCTGAAACATTTTAAGGAAGAATAACATTTTAAAGAGATTCAACCATCAAAACTGGGTACAGGTTTATTTTATATTACGTAAAGAACCTTACGTTACGTAAAATTTCTCATCATAAAGGATAAGTTTTCCAAAAAAAATATTAGCCGCAAAAGCAAATTTTTTTACTTTTCTATCATTAGCCTTCTTACATTTTCGTGCATAAATTGGTTGCAATTAAAAATGTTTATCAGAGACAAAACCATATATTGTTTCACGGTATAATTATTTATTGAAGATAGGCTTTTATAACACACACGTCTATAGCGTATTTAATTTTCCATAGCATAACTGTATACGCGACATACAACTTCACTTTTGTCTATTATTAATTCTACAATTAAAAATGTTAATACTTCAAGAACACGGAAAATATTAGTTTTTAATATTTAATTATAATAATGTTCACATTTCGCATAATTAAAATTGGTTGTGATTAACCATTATTTTTATCTAAAAGGCCACATTTCACGAAAATCATATTTCAATATCATTTAACGCAATATCGACTAACCAGCACCCTTTAGCACGCGAAGACATGGCCCACTGTCTGGTCGATACCAGTAAAATATTGACAGCAGACAAGGTTGGTTGTTTGCCTATAATCAAGCAGATGGCACAGCTAGTATTCCCACTATACGCACGCAACGCAAAACCTACAATGTCGAGAAACTAATTAATATGTAGGGATAAATTAGAGTCCAAAAACTAGTAATCGCCGTATTTCAATATATAAACTGATTTTAAACAAACTTTCTTTACGAAACAACCATTCTATGTTTCTAAAATTATCATCATGAACATGACGGATTAGAGGAGTCAGTAAGATGATCTGCCTCTGTTAAACATTGATTAATTTTGTTGTTACGGGTACGGTGTAATGGGGAGCCAGCATGACGTCCCAATAAATCCGGTTTCAAACCAAATAATATTGATAACTAAATTCTAACAGTACTATGATTATGACAGCACTATGATTCTAACAGTAATCCTTTCAAAAGAAAAATTGATATTTTCTCATATTTTCCCACCTATAATTCGATATCAACCTTCAATCTATTTACTCATAGACAATTAACAGACTTCGTTGCTAAGTCACCAATTCTTGGAAGTAAATTCAACTTCAGATGTAACTAAAATATCCCTGGACTCGCAAGGCTCATTTCAACAAATACTACCTACAAGGCGGAGTCGCCGATGACCCCGATCTCTGTTATATATTCTTTCTTCTTTCAGGTTTAATATTCAACTATGAAAGATGAAACCTTTGTTTTGGTGACAAGAAATTTTATTTATAATTTGTAATACTATTAACTATAGAACAAACTACACAAGCTACTGAACCGATCAACTTGTCAGGAAGGTTACTACACCATACATAAACGTATGAGATACAATACTTGGTGCTGTTAGCATACAAAATAATTTCAGTAAGAAAACTGTTGAAAGCTTGAAACAAAATTACATCTTTAAGAAATGTATTAGAAAATTATGAATATAGCTAATCTGACTTTCAAACTTCCAAGAAACTTTGACGTAAAATTGCAAGGAAGATAGAATAAATAAAACTCAATCTTTAAAGCAATTCTTACAAATTGGTAATTTATCTTGGATTCGTTAACTTTCTAAAAGGAAAGGAAATAAAATAAAACCATCATAAAAAAACATACTAAAAAGTTAGAAAAATCTGTGACGTTAATTACCACGTGGGGTCAAACATAACCCTAATTATATTTTATTTTATATTACCTATTGTAGAATGACGTAAGTTGAAAAGATACACAAGTTGACTGTTCTCGCAGAAGCAGAAAGACTGGAATGCAAAATACAATGACCTCAAGGCAGCCCTATTAGAGTCTGCCAATATTTATTTATTTAAAATTTGGAATAATTATCTTATTTAAATAATGTGGGGTCACATGTGATCCCAGCCTTGTGATTCCAGAGATATATAAATTAAGACCAAAAAATTCATTAATAAATACTTTATCAACAAACTAATTTATAAATTAAAATCCGTAATTAAAATATCGAGAATAATATTCGCAGAATATTTCATGTAAAGTAATGTTTCCGTTTTTGTTGCAGAAATATTCGTTTCATTTATTTGTGTTATTCACTTTGAGGTTCACGTATATTTTAATCGGCGCGAGAGTCTCATCTTACAAAAGCTTAACATCATAAAGATCAGTATTTCTCACCGATATCTAAAAAATTAGTAATTGTAGAGTGGGTAACATCGTTGATTAATATTTTACGAGTAGATGAAATATTAGAACATGGTCTCCAAATTTTTTATTGTAAATGTACGTAATTCCTACAGACATTATTATTTTATTATGAGAAAGTTGTGTTACTTTACAAATTTTACATTATTACGTTGTTATGAGAACGTTGTTAGATTATTACTTTACAAATCTTACATTATTACTTTATTACGAGAATGTTGTTACATTATTTCTGTATCATGAGAATGTTGGAGCACTACTGGCTATTTACTGATATCCGAACGTTGCACTGTTATTGATGTTGGATACATTTTGTTATCTAAATGTTTCTTTCTCCATTACAATCAAATTTTAAATTTCAGTAGGTTCTGAACTTAATTTTAAATTCATGAACTAACAAATAACAATATTGCGTATGTAGAACAAATATTACTTCTGGTCGCATTCTACTCACAAATTTCTGCAAAATTGGACTGCATTATCATATCATATTATTTCCTTCCCTTTGCGGCTCTCACACGCAACCAATCTTTATAAATGAGATCTCTAAAGAAAGAGAATTTCATGGAAACGTGTTGAATTACACTTTGATTTTAAAAACATGAAGGATCTGTTTAAAAAAGCATGTGTGTATGTGTATGTATACACACACACATATGTGTGTATATTATATATATACACTTATATATATATATATATGTGTGTGTGTGTGTGTGTGTGTGTAAAATCGTAAAATGCAACCCGCAACGCACGTCAGGATATGTCAATTTATACCGTTAAATAACTCCTAAACGAAGAGTTCTAGGGCATAAAATCGTTCCTCACATCGTAATCTACAGGATGAGATCTTTTTGACCATTCCATTATATTGTTGCTAGTTCGACGCTTCTCGATTCTATACCACCTGTTCAGAGCCTGTAGAATCTGCAACTGTATGTGAAATTAATAATTACTTGATACTCTATGCGATTGAATTATACGGGTTTACCTCTTTGGTCGATAATAAATTTAAATAAGAATAGTTTGTATTGGCAAGGGTGTATTATATTGATAATTACAAGGCGGCATACATAACAAGTGACGGAGGATAAGAGTGTCTTGAAGAAAAATTTATATTACAGGGTTAATATGAAAATGGAAAAGAAAGGAAGAGGATGGGGTATAGCATGCGAGAGTTCTGGCACGGACACCCTAGTAGCTAATAGCCTGACAATGAATATCATAAATTCCCATTTCTGAGGTGATTCGTATTCCTATAAAAAAAAGGGTAAAATGTCCGAAGCTAGTAGAGTAACTGAGCTCTTGATACTTAGATCTAGTTGAGGAAAGTATTTTTCTAACAATATCTAAGAGTCTACGTGTATTTCTGTTGATTTTTAAAGGTATTTATTTTTCAGCTCTAATGTTCTAAATACTATTGCTCGTTCTGTAAAGTGCTTTAATTCATGAGCTTCAGTTAAATGAGTTCCCACAATTTGAAGGCAAGGTTGATAGAGAAGCCATGCGAAGAAAATAGCTATCATTGTGCACACAAAGTGATAATTTTGGGTGCTTATAGTTGATTTTATTGAATTTCCAAGGATCAACAAATTACATTCTAGAAGTCACACTATAAGTTGATTTACGAACGACAAAATAAACAATATTTCTTAAGCTCCTATTAACAACCTCTCTTTAAATCAACCGTTTATGTCTTTTATTCGTTTTTCCTGATAAGTAATCCAAAAAGACGGCGCTTTACTACACTACAGATAAGTATGTCAAAGGTGGAAGAGTATCATTTGATTTTTTTAAATTCAGAAATATTCAACCACATCAAATATTTCATTTGTCGTAAATGCCAAAACGAACAAGTCCAAACCATCGACAGGCAAGAACCCACAAAAAGTCAAACCTCTTTCAAGAATACGACTATTCCATTAACAATTTCTCGGAACGTTGGTCGAGATCAACGGCTACTAAAACACAGCGGCAGAATCGCACCTGGAGAAGCGACTCGGAGAGAATCGGACAGCCTGTTGACCCGGATCCGGAGCGGATCTGACGCTAGGGAGGACGGCGAGATAAAGCTCTCGTCCCCGTCTCCGCCCCGCACCCCCCTCCCCCTCCCCCTCCCGTCCCCCCACTCCCCCGTCCTCCCTCTTGCAGCTCCCCGGGGGATAATTCCAATGAACACAAAACCGAACTCCCTTGCGCCCCTGCCCCCCCCCCTCTTTCCTCATCCCCGCCCCCGCCCTCGCCGTCGCCGTCTGTTTTTGTCGTCCTCTCTCCTTCGCAAGCCGCGTCTGTTCTTTTATTTCATTTGCAAATGAACGTCGCAGACGACGCTAAAAACAGCCGACGAAAAGGAAACGGAGAAGAATTAATTTCTTTTCCCTGCTTTTCCCAAAGAATAATAGGAATTATCTGGGAGTAATGAAGGGCTTTCAGTCAGCGTCACCGACAACATGTTTTTCTCCCACACAGACGCGTACGGCAAGCTGAGCTTACAGGGTGTTCCAAATTGTGTATGGAGAGAGGCGCGTGTTTCACATTCTGTTTTATCTTCAGAAAGTCATATACTTTATAACATTTTTTTTAAATTAATAATTTTAATAAAAAAATCGCTACTAATTTACTAACAATCTAAAATTATTACACCTTTGTGGAGCTTTATTGCAGCATAATCATTTAATATAACAAAACATACGGTACATAGATACAAACAATAAAAGATTCTATACCTACATTAAAATATAAATATAATATTTCATCCACTACATTAAAGAGTTGTTATTCTAATTTGTTGTTTGGTCTTATTGTCCTCAATAATCAAAATGAAAATTGCTATAACAATTACAAAACTCAGAGAAATATATATTGTATTTATACTTAGTATGATATTTTTCAACAAACTTCATAACGAAAAACCATCAAAAACGCAGATCTATTCAAGTTTTATTGAATTACTTTTAACTTAAATACATTGATACCCTCTCTCCCTATAACGAAAACTCTGACGAAATAATACTCGATTCCTTGAATTTCGTATGAAAAATTTACAACCCAGAAACATTAGTGACGTTAGAAAATGAAAATCTTCTAACGACAAAATTATTTGTTTTCTCCGAAATATATAAGTTAAAAACGAAGATAGTGAAAGATAAACGGATATATCCAATATGTTCCTCAATTTTTATAATCTCTAATTATCTAAATACCATGTTATATTCTCAACAGCATTTTCAGTGTCTACATCTTTGACATGGAAGAAATGGATCTGCGAGTATGAAGAATTCTTTACTTGTGTTTGCTGCCAAATCACCAATCGAGCAAAGATAATGTAAATATTTTAAACACGCAGTAATGTGATTTATTACTCAAAGGGCTAAAACGCAAGCACTGGGTCGGGTGGGGAGGCATTCCATATTTCCGAGAACCATTTGCCGTTCGACGCGATAGCACGCCACGCGACATTGAAACCAAGCGCGATTTTTAGTTTCAAATAACGTTATTTGCCAAAATGGCGTGCTCAGTCCCGCGTAAAATGAGGAAACAATTACTCCGTTTTTATCCCCACTTTTTCGGCTAATCCCGATCACAAATGATTTTATCCGGCCGTG
The DNA here is from genome assembly GCA_031308135.1 of Acheta domesticus. Lineage (NCBI taxonomy): Eukaryota > Metazoa > Arthropoda > Insecta > Orthoptera > Gryllidae > Acheta > Acheta domesticus. The sequence goes on from JAHLJT010003656.1 coordinate 31,706,405, forward strand.
CCGGCAGCGCGGGCGAGCGTGGCATGGAGTGCGGAGTGACACCATAAATTGGGTGCTAATGAGGTGTTTTAAAATGCGGCACCGTTTAAATTCCTCTGTACACTAGCTACGAGGCCGGTACCCGTATCCCCTGCGCTGCAGAATAGCAAAATAATGCTGACTTGACGACGTAATAACTTCACAGAAGTTGACGAATAGTTCCTACTTTTAATTCCTTCTGCCGCTCGCCGCTTCACTGCTCCCTCCTTCCAACCCCCGGCGAGGCCGGCCGGCCCGCGCTCGCGGACACCGCGCGCGCTCTGGTGATGGATGCGAGAACTAGAGCGGCGCGCTGATGGCCGACTGTCAACAAAACAGTTGAACGCCATCCGTCACTGTTTCCGGCAGCGCGGGCCAGCGATGGTCGCGTATATTTCGGCGGCGGCGGCGGCTTCCTTGCATTTCTAAGGGACGGCCGTCATAGCTAATTTGTTGTAAATAATCCCGGGGAACAGCGACGCGAAACGACCAAAAACGAGTAACAATGGACGGGAGCAAATGTTTCTTTTGTTTTGTTTCTCGCGCCACTCGCTGCTTCTTGTTTGTTTTTGAACGAGTGCGTTCGTTTGCGCATGTTACGCCGGCGGCGGCGGCGGCATGGCAGTGACCGTGTGAGCGAGACAGAGAGACCCTGAGAGTAAGAGCGTAGTGGTGGTGTTCGCGCGCAGACCAAAGTGTGGGTGTGTTCTTTTATAAATGCCGCGAAGAGGAGAAAAATGGTCGCAAAAAGACAGCGTTACGATAGAGCTGTCATGGAAGCAAGGCTCGCGGCGGCGGTGGCAGGGAGGCAGCGACCCTAGTGGAGAGAAATGGCGACGCATCAGCGAACAATAGAACGCGGGGTGGGGGTTACACATGTCGCGCGAATTAACGAGCAGACGCCGCCGCCGCCGCCACCGCCGCCGCCCTTGCCGCCCCCGGCGACCTCGCCGCCCCCTTCGTCGCAGCCGCCAGTCCCGCAGTCGCGCCTAACTCTATTACCCAGAGCCGTCTCTTTAGCTGGAGGTGTCGCGAACCGCCTGGGGGAATCCCCGTGTGCGCGTGACACCACGCCTTTGCACCGCAGCCTCCACCGCCTCGCCTCGCCGCCCCGCCCACACCCGCCCCTTCTATGCCTCGCCGCCACCCCAGCCGTCTCCACACCCCCGACCAACGTCACCTCCCGCCGCCTCCGCACCGCCACCATCCCTTGTCGCCGCGTCACATCCCCTGCTGGATTGCCGGCGCTTGTTCGCGCGACAAACGGGGCGCGTTACCTCTACCACTGAGTGGCACGGGGTGAAACCGAGACGGGAAGGCAGAGGGGTGGCCCCGGGCGACATGTTTTAGCGAGAGGCACCGCACACAAAAAGCAACTTACCGACCGACCTTCTTACAAAGCGGCATCCACTTTAGCGAAACGGTCCTACCTCTTTTCACGCGTCCTGTAATTTGGGCGTGGTTCCTGGGATTGTTTTTTTATGAGGGGAGTAGATTTCGAGATCGCTTTCTCTACTTCTCTGATTCTGGTCAAAGCCCAAACAATGAAGATTCTATGGGCTCAATTACTGGATAATTTTCTCTGAAAGACAATCTGATCAGTGGTGAAGATTTTTAACCGGTGCGTCTGAAAAGTTGTGACAAAATGAAATAAAATCAAAAGCAATATTTTAATAACTCTTCATTCAAAGAAATCAATTAAAAATTGCTTTTTTGTAAACACATAAATAAATTATCGAGTAAAAATTATAGTAATAACATTTTCTAAAAATTTTACCCCTGTACATTACATTATCACAAATTTCAAATATTTTTTAACAACTGGTCTATTTATTTTAGAATAATGTGTTCGGTCATGGCGTGTCATTAAAGTTGCATATTCAGGCGGCGAGTAAGGCAGTATGTTGGCAAATATTCGACCATTTATTACATTTACAAATTAACAATAGTTGCTTGTACACGAGAACAGAGCATTTAAATAATTATTTGTAAACTGTTAAAAGAGAAGTATTGAATAACTGCTCTAGAAAAACAATATTTACTAATAAATTTAGTCAATCGTGTGATTTTTCAGAAGTTGGCAATACCTAATAGACTTCGGCGCCTGTACTTTTCTTTCTTTCTGCGTTGAATATTAGGCACATTTTTCACAATGAAAGTGAATTATCGCCCCCCCCCCTCCGGGGAAATAATAATTACCAGTTAAAAATATAATTATCGATTTTCCAAGCGAACCTTCCCCCCCCCCACACACACACACACACTTCCGTACCATCATTGGAACACTGTGCGCTTGCGTCGCCGCGTCGAGCTCTGCCTTTGCTCGGCGGATCGGCTTGGAGCAAGAGAGCAGATTTCGTGACGTGAAGTGACGTGTCATAAAGCACTGAGTTGGCAAGCACTGGTCTACACAGTTCTTTAAAAAATACGTGAAATACACTTGAAAGTTAGAAAAATAGCATGGAAAATCCAACTATAGATGTCGAATAGTACGTTAAACCCCAGATCGATATTCCATTCAGCTGTGTCTAAAACGGGAAAGCGCTTCTAAGGAGTGGCATAGTCATATTCATTTCTTCGGCCACAATACAAAAACTTAAGGAACTTTACCGTACATCTTTACTGTAATGTCAGCGAATCACCATTTCTTCATATGCTTCTTAATCAAGAGATAGTTTTATTTACTAACTTTATTTACATTACCTACAATCCAAACCATAGATAATATTTGGTTTATAATATTGTGTGCATGTTCATTTTTAGCACTGAATCTGATTAACCGTTTTTCTTTCGAGAATCTGGTTAACAGAAACAACAAGCGCATTAAATTGTGGATATATTTAAAAGCTGCGGGAACTATTTCATTAACTTCTGTAAATTATTCACCCGTATAACAGAACCAATCGCATTGTGGAGTCGTCAATGAAACTGAAGAGAGTCTAGATATAGACTATACCAGGGAAAACTGTGATGTTGATTGTTAGGGAGCGGTAATTCTTTCAAATTGATAGCGTTTTTTGCATTGGAAAGCTTTCTTCAACTCGGTCAATTTATAGAGGGCTTTGTTCCAGATATTCCTGTTCCTCGTCGAGTTCATTCGGTGAAATAAGATTGTTTCGTTACGACATCCCTCACCACAGAGGTACGAATAAATACATAGACTAAATACAAGGGGAACCAACTGTATTTATAGGCCTTTTTAGGCCCCTTTACTATTAAACTTGTATATTCATATATTTCATATTTTACTAGTAAAAATAAATGGAAAATACGAGGAGAATAAAATTAAAAGTTTAATCATACGATGAACAAATACAGTTGATTTTGTTGAACCATTTTAAGATTGCCAGATGGTTTGAAGAGCCTATTCCCCAAGGTAGGTATTACTTCCCCAAATTGACAGATTAAAAAAGCAGAAATCAGGAACTGATCATTTTTACGGTTTTTTACGTAGAACTACAGGACCTTTGTTGAAATTTTGAGGAAAGTCTATAAATAAGTAAGTTCCTCATGGGGTTCCTCATATGTCCCTCATGGGGACACATAATAAACTTTACATTAGACACACACTTGCCGGCTCTGCTGTCTGAGTTCAGCAGACTCACAACGTCTACCGCAACAACACATATGAAAGACAAGGGAAAAACAACCATGCCCATGGCAGGACTCTTCAATCGCCGCTTGCGACTGACGCGCTGGGTCAGCACACTTTCTAGCCACCTGAGGTCAGCTTTCGTCAGCATCACTATATCTACTCAATGTGAAATAACATATCTGGTGAGTGTGATTATCTTATAATTATATTACAAAACATTTGGCGTAGGACTATCTAAAACCAAGCCCTTCTATATTCTTTCTAGTATTATCATTTCTCGTTTCAATCCCCACCACAATTCATACACACACAATTCATACCCAGAGGAACAAACATTTGGTCGCTGCCTTCCGGCATTCCCACACTTGTTGGAGATTTTCGGAGTCAATGAGATTAACCATTGATCAATGAACCAGATCAATGAAGCTAACTGGCTTGATTGATCGATTGGGCGCGTCAGCTGCTCAGGTCATTCGTCCCATAAATGTAGTTCATGTTTTATGGCAGGAGGTGGCAATGATCTTCAACCGCTGGATGGCGAGATCCGGGGGCGATCTACCCGCCGACTTGAGAAGTTTTTCCTCAATCAGGTATCTCCCACCAGCGGGGCAGCGCCACAGCCAGGACAAGCTCTAAGCTCCCGACTGGTCTCCTTGCATGTGTCGCAATGTTGCGTATATTAGTGCGTGTGTAGATAAGGGGTAAGGATAGGACAAGGAAGGGAAAGAAAAGATCTCGCAACGTGGACCGTTTGTGAGAGTACTGCTCCGGCATTCGATTGGTAGTGTTTGGGTAAACGACGGAAAACTACTGATCAGAGCAGCCGACCGCTAAAATTCTCCTCCGGGCAACGACTTAATTCGACCCAGCTTTGTAGGTAGTGTTCAAAATCCTGTAACCGCAGGGATTCTAACCCTGGGACCTCGCGGCAAAAGGCATACCAGTGACATCATTTGATGCACTGACCCACCTCAGCTAGTTATATGATTGGTCTATAGCTAGACTCTAGGGTAAGAATGAGGTCGGGATAGGAAACAGCGGATCGCGCGCGTTCCGTAGGCCGTATTCTAGGGAGCTGCTCAAGCATTCGCCTGGAAGTGATCAAGGAAACCCCTGGCTACGTGGTTTACAAAGTCGATATTTGGAGGTGCCCCAGATTTTCAGATTTTAAACGCATCAAGCTTGAAGCCGTAATAAAATTTTTAAAAAACCCTGTAAATCACATTATCTCACTTCGACTTGGCTGGTTTGGACACCAATTTTGAAACACTTTTTATTCAAAACGGATTGACACGATGTGCGGCTGTTGTCGTTCCCTTTCGTTGATCTTCACTTTTCATGCCGATTTTGTGGCATAATATTTTTGTGTATAAAAAATGGATCGAGACCGATCCTCCCTACGCAATAGAAAGGTAGGTCCGATCCTCCCGATCCTCCCTACGCAACAAAGGGTACGGTTGAAAAAGAATTGTCATGAAGTGCAAAAATTTAGTCCTACCGGGATCCTAATCCAGAACTTTCAGTTACCCAGACAGATCTCTAACGAATGAGCAGAATGAACAATGGAATCAAGGATGGCATACGTGATAATTAAAGACCGGTTTCACATTTTATTGCATCTTTTCTTTGCCGACTCAAAATTGAATGAATCCTTGACAGAAATTTGAATCATGAAACGGACATTATTTTAGTAGTTTTATTTTACACTAAATTGCATGTTTGGGGGGTTACTGCATGATATTGCACTTTTTTAGGTAATGCTGCCTAAAACTTAGACATTTTGAGATTTTACTGAACAAATTTTCAAAACTCATAGATATTTTGCATAAAACATATTTTTTCCATTATGAACTTATTTCAATTTTTCTTCTTTCAAGGTTTCATTTAAGAAAAAAGATTTTGACGTAACTCAGCAGTGCATTCTGGTGGTCTACGAAAACCTAGTGCCGTTTAGTATGAACCAATTCTTCATTTTGTTGCCCTATGAACTGAGCATCTGTACCTTTCACGACGCCTATTGTCTGAGTTATTGCAGCAGGGATAGGTTCGCGTCGCGGTCCTTGGTTGCAGCCGCTCAGCCAATGCAATGATCGGGGTCTATCTTCCCAATCGGATCATATATCCGTTTTGTCAGACTTCGCTGAACATACCAACACGAGACGGCATGCTCGAGTCACATTTGACCTTACGTCCGAGCACGAAGCTTAGCGGCACACTGCGCTGCGTTTCAAATTCATCGAATTTCTCGGAACAGACGTTGCCATGCGAGGTGCGAGAGAGCATGGACGTAGTTTTTCACCCCACCCCATCGTGCACACGCAACCAGATCAGAATGCCGCTCGGAACATAGGCAAGCATAAAATGTACAACGAAGTTTTTCCTGTCTCAAACATAATAGTTGATAGAAGACAAATTTCTCAGAAAATAATTTGGAGTAAATTATAATGAAAACAAGTAAGAACATTTCTTCTGTAACTTAATTATTTTTTATATCTGAAGTATATTTGTAGTTTTCAATTTTTGTATTTACTTTTTTATGTTTTTATCTAATTTAATTTTGTGTGCGAATAATATTTAAAATATCAAATACGTTTTGTTTAAACAATATTTACAAACTTAATTATAATAAAAAACTAAAATTATATTTCATTCATCTTAAATCACATTCAAAATATAAAAATAAACTTGAGATGTCCGAGATAAAGATAAACTGGAGATGTCAGTCTACATAACACGGTTTTGCAAAGACTTCATCTTTTTATTGCATGTTTTTGCACGATTTGGTGTTTTTACTGCACGTTTCAGAGAGTTTTACTGCATGCAAATTCGGTCTTTAGTGATAATTAAGCGGTCTTCAAACGATACACTTAGCCTGAAGAGTGAATATTAACGAAATTGCATGACCCACACATTGAAGGGTAACAAATGGATCACGCGGGGTTTGTCTTTAGAAACAATTGCTTTCAAAATGATGAAATAATTCTAATACGTCACATATTCTTACTGAAAACGGATTGTTACAAAGTGCAAATACAGTGTGCCAGGATAGTCACTTCGCACCGAACCAAATCAGGGCCTCCTATTAAAATTTGTATTTATGAGTTGGTAGCAACCAGATCACTGGGAAACAAATAAAGGGAACAACACTTTCAGCATCTATTATGAATCTGGTGAGTACGTAATATAAGTTTTATTTTGTTATAAGCTGCAATTCGTGCAAACAACATTATTTTTGTTGCAAGAACTCTCAGCAACGTGGCACTGCGAAGAGACTTTTTTGACGCGCTGTATTTCATTCCACCAGGATCAGAGGCCGGGACCTTCTTCTGTTAAGAGTCGAAGCTCTAGCGACTGACCAATGGTATTGATTCTAAAGATAAATTACGTTTGTCCTAATTGTTAGCCTACAACAGTGTTGTCAAGGTCGATGCCACGAGCGGGATTCCGTGGCACGAGTGCACGACGAAATCGCCCCTTCACGCAGTTCATTACCCCGCCACTAGAGACAACACCATCTCTATTGTAAGATGGCGGGTGTAGTAAAAGTTCCCTTTCCCGATGCTAGTTGCGCTGAGTAGCTCTTGGCATGCTACAGAGCCACGACGCGTGCCACTGCCATCAGTAGTAAAATACCTTGACACAACTGGCCTACAACGTGCGAGTCAATTCATTTCGTTCATTTCCACCCTTCGTATAGTATAAAGGGTTCAATTTCGCACTCCGCAAGGTCAACGGCATACAGTAACCCTAGCGTACATTTGCCTTGCTCCCGAGCCACATTTTGGGCAAGTTCAGAGACCCGGCCCAAAGAATACGGCCGGCATCTGACGCCTCCCCCTCCCCGTTCGTATTCGCGGAGTCGGGGAGAAGAAAACCTCGCCAGCGCTCCTCCCCTTCAGACATCATTAAGATAATTGCCTCCGAATATAATCGTCTGAACGCCTCTGCCGAGAAGCCCTGTTTTCTCGCGTGCCAACAATTGATTTCTGCTCAACTTGAAGATCAATGGCGTCGTCAGAGATAATGAAAACAGTCTTATTGAGATATACGCCCGCACAAATCTCGGCCCTCCCTGGCAGTGACAGCTGGCGTTAACGTTGTGTCGTTAAGGCTAATTAGTGTACGCTTCTAATTAGCAATTCTCGTTAGTTAATGACGAATATACAAGCGACGCCGCCGGGAGAGTCGCGGAAGGGGACAAATCTGATTTGTCAGCGCCCTCGAGCGGCCCGGGGCGGCGCGACGACGCCTCGAAAACAACGCCGCTTGTTTGCGTCGAGGAAACAAAGAAGGCCGACACCTCGCGGGCCCGCGCGATTCAAAATCTCAGTCGCGGCTCCGACGTCTACGCACAATGAACGGCGCAAGCAGTATAGTGCGGCGCACTGAGCAAAAAGTGTAACTCACAACGACGATAGCGAACGTGTTTGTATGCAAAAGGGAAAAAAATATTATACTTAGTACCAAGTAAAAATACTTAGTAATACTACATAAAGTAATACTATGTAATTACTAAGTATTTATACTTAGTAATACTACGTAAAAATATGATTAACAGTTGCATACCAATGCCATTTTTCCCACTTCTTCCCTCTCCACAGAAACTCTGTGAAGATGGGAATTTATTTACGTATCGATGTACAATTGAGCCACTGCCTTGTGGCTTAAGCAGGTAGAGGGGGTGAGGCTTTGTCTTACTAACTAAAATCGCCAATCAGTAGTATAGATGAGTTTTGTGGCTCTCACACACCAGTCTTTACAAATGAGGTCTCTAAAGAAAGATAATTTCACGGAGACATGACGAATTGCACTTTGACTTTAAAAATATGAAGGATTTGTTTAAAAATGCAACTAAATATTCGTGTAAAATGCTATCCGCAACGCACGTCGTATATCTACATCGTTAAATAACTCCTAAACAAAGCATTCTAGAGTCTCAAAAACTAAACTTTTAGATCAAATGTCTCAAAGAAACATTCCTCACACCGTAATCTACAGGATCAGATATTCTAGACCATTCTGTTACGTTTTTGCTGGTTCGACGCTTCTCGATTCTATCCCTTCTGTTCAGAATCTGTAGAATTTGCAACTGTATGTGAAATTACTAATAACTTGATATTCTATGCGATTGAATTACACGGGAATTCTTTGCTCTATAAAAAAGTTAAATAAGAATAGTTTCTATTGACAAGGGTGTATTATTTTGTTATCAATTACAAGATATCTAAAATAAGTGACAGAGGATAAGAGGGACTTGAAGACATATATTTCAGGCTTAATATGGAAATGGAAAAATAAGGAAGAGGGTGGGGTATAGCATGCGAACGTTCTCGCACGGTTTCTCTAGTCTTACATATTTCTCACAATTCCATAGTATCAAAGGCGTTTAACTACGAGGAATTTCACTGTAAGCGATTTACGTTCAGCTAAAAAATACTTTAAAATCCTTTCTCTTGAAGTATGCGTTTATGAGACATCGTTGCAAAATAATCCTCAACATTCATTTCGCCCAGAACCTACGTAATGTGAAATTTATGTTGTTCTTCCCGGCGTATCAATAATATTTCCCTGGGATAAATTACTTAGCTTCTAGCTTTCTGAATTGAACAGCTTTTTGAATCAGTAAGTTTTGGAAAGAATCAGGAGTTTCATTGTTTAGAATTTCCCGCCCCTCCAGCAAAACCTCCTTCCCAGCGACATCTCCCTCCATTTCTCCAGGCCACAATAGAGAGCAGTATGAGTGAGTCCTGCTGCTCCAAGAACGTTAGCGACTCCGTCGTCCTGCAAAGCAAAATCAAACAGTAAACGTTTCTGCCAAGTTTCTGAAATATCTTAATGGGTCAACGCCAAGGAATAAATGATGTTCAACAGATACGTCAGTTTTCAAGGAACGAAAGGATTTTATTATTTATAATTTCTCTCCTTCCAACTCCGGAAACATGTGTCATTTGCCTTCAACAACAATTCCTATCCGTTTCTTCCTAGCCACAATGGAGACCATGACATCCCCCCCGCCCCCACACACAAATACACTATGGATCGTATGGCGAACTGAATGATAAAGGAAGCGTTACTATGCTATTCTCTAAAACATGAAACTCTGAATCCAAAGAAAGATAATTTGCATACAAGTTAGTTTTCAATGCAACGGCAAGATTCATAGTGGGCATTGTGCTTCGGAAAAATCTCATAAAATATCCTAAGGAATATACCAAAATATGTATCTGTCTGTCCAGTACGTATTAATCAAATAATGTACTGTACTAAAAAGTTAAAATTTAATTTTCTATATACGTCATGATAACTGTTAAATTAATCCAGTTATATTAGGTACACAACTTTTGCAACAGAATGTAAATCTTGTTTACTCTAATCACCAAATATTTATTTTAGCAAATCAGGAGGACATTTTATCCGGGAAGGGACTCCAATGTGATTTGGGCCTGGAGGCCACGCAGTACCTAAATTCCACCGAGCATGCACCTGCCGCCTCCGGCATTCTTCCGCCTCCAAGAACATCTTCCCATCCGTTTCTTCCGGCCACAACAGAGACCAAAGAATCCCACCCCCACCCTGCGGGAGGGGTGTGACAAGCAGCCCCCCCCTCCAGCACTCCGGGCACGTCAGCGCCGACGGCGGGGGGGGGGGCGGCGGCTTCCGGCGCGGCGGGCGGCAAGTGATACAAATCCTCCGCGGTCCGCGGCGGCGCGCGCCGCGCATACGCATCGCCGCATTAGCAGCGTGACAGAGCGCGCGCCGTCACACAAAAGTCCCTCCGCCGCGCGCGCCTCATTTCACTCCTAGTTTTAATAAAGTGGGCGAAGGCGGCGCGACAGCGGCCGCTCCACCAACTATTGCTCGGAAGAACCTCGAGGTCGTCGGTTGGTGGGGGGGGGGAGAAGAGGGAAAGGTGGATGTGGTGGAGGAGAAGAGGGAAGAAGGGAGGAAGAAGGGAGGAAGAAAGGAGGAAGAAAGGAGGAAGGAGAAGGATGAGATGTGCGAAGGGAAGGAAGATAGAAGATGGAAGAAATTGGTGGAACGAGAATGGGGGGAAGAGGATAAAAAGTAAGGGAGAAAGAAGAGAGGGAATGAGGAAGAAAGGAGAGAAGGAATGAGGAAGAAAGGAGAGAAGGAATGAGCAAGAAAGGAGAGGAGAAATAAGAAAGAAAGGAGAGAGAAAATGAGGAAGAAAGGAGAGAGTGAATAAGAAAGAAAGGAGAGAGGGATGGGATGACGAAAGTTGGAAGAAGAGTATCGGTAGATGAGCATGGGTGGAAGAGGAGGGGGAGAAGAGAAGGGGAAAGAAGAGGAGGGGAAGAAGAGAAGGCAAAGAAGAGAAGGGAAGGTGAGAGGAAGAAAGGGGAGAAAGAAGAGGAGGGGAAGGAGGGGAGGGGAAGAAGAGGGAGCGGAAGAGAAGGAGAGAATGTGAATGAGTGAGAGGAATGAAGAGTGTGATTGAAACTTGAGTATCAATCAATATGAGTAAGTAGTTTTCAACTTAATCGCGCATAAAATATTCATGATATCCATCGTTGATCTTCAGTTGAATGTTTCTAGAATCAATCATATCAATCGATGAGACTAATCATCAGCAATACAACCTCAGCATTAAACTTGTCGTTAGTTCCACCCTCACAATGTGGCGTTCACTGTTCTTCATTCTCCTGTTCTCTCAAGAGGTTATCCTTCTTCCAAGTTTTCTTGCTTCTTTATGGTAACGACGTAAACAGATGAAGACAACACTGGAAATTTGGTAGAGGACACAGATTTAGATAAGTGTGCTATCAAAGGATACACCAATAACAGTTGCGCGATATTCAAAAGCTGCACACAGATTGTCCTCGAGGTTTAGCTCATTGGTCAGTGTGTTCGCTTTCCAAGACGCAACCCCGGGTTCGATTCGCCGCCGGGCAAAATTATAGCGTGCGTTTTCCTTACAATGTCCCTGTATATGTTGCTGTGTGACCGTGAGAAAATTCACATCTTAGGCTGAGAAGACCAGAAGATGGCATGGGGATGTCTTCATGCTAAACACACCCTTAATCCACGGCCGTGAAGCCGAGATGCTGCTGGTAGGCCATGACCTGTATACGGGCCGACGAGCTAAGAACAAATGAAACCACACATTAGTGGCAGAATATTTCGTATAGTTACAATGACAATTTCATCGAGTATCATGCGTTGGAACAATGGCAACGTCAAGAACAGAGGCAGGAAATATATCAGCGTTATTCGCAGTGTTACTGTACAAACACAATGAAGTAGTGCAAAGGAATAAGCTCAAAAACTCTCATACATCAATGGAGAAAACAATATTTACAGAAATTTAATTGCTTATTTATTTTCTTATTTAAACCAAAAATCAAAAAAATGTATGAGACGTTTGGGAAGTGTACTGCACAGATTTTCTTGGGCTCTGAAATTCCTACACTTTAGTGTACTTGGCTCTATGATGAATAAAGGTAACAGCATTTTATAACAACAAACGCCCTACGCAATAAAAAACTATTTTCGTCGACTCACAAACTTTCTTCACCTTACAATTCTTAACTTAAAGAAGCTGGTTATTCTGAGCTGTTTTGAAAACAGAAATATTCTGGCATTCAATGTTATGTGAGTTACCGAATGCACAATGAAAGACGAAAAAGTCTTTCACAATCAATCCGAAAGTTCATGGAAGTCGGCCCAATATGTATTTTTAGTTTACTAATTATTCTTAGAATTTCACTAGAAATTTCGGAAATAAATATTAAAAATAATAAACACAACAATGGAGATAACATACAACAATGCAAATTACAAATACAATGAAAATAATAATTGTAATAGAAATAACGACTGAAACCACACAAGAAATTTTGCAATGAAAAAGGAGAGGAATAATACAAATAATGGATTTTCACGATATAGCAACTCCAAGTTCCAAGATTTCGCTAATCCCACAAGCACACACAGAGCAAAGATCGTCGGAGAGAGGGCTTAAGTGCGAAGACAGCGGGGCGGATTCCGAGCGACGTTGGCATCGAAGACGGGGGGGGGCGGGGGCGGGGCGGGGAAGGGGGCGGAGCAACGCGCGGCATCTGCGCCGGAAGCGCAGAGGGCGGGGGCGGGGGCGGCGGCGGCGGCTGCAGAATTATGGCGCGGGGCGCGGAGCCGGGGAGGGCTCAAAACTGCTATATTATACCACCACATTGAGGAAATTATTCGCAGACTAATAATGACTAAAACCTGCATTCTTCTTCCCTCGCTTCTCCTCAACACACAGATTTGCTAGCGTAATTAAGAAACCGAGCGACTTTTCAAACGCAGAGATTTCTTCTCCCTTCTTCTTCGGAGTCACTTCCTTCTTTTTTGGGGAGGGGGCAGGGGAGGAGGTTTGCCCCCACCCTCCCCGATCGCGCCCGCCGTCGCCCTCCCGCCTTCCGCCGAAGATCTCCCCCATCGCGCCGTCCCACCCTCGGAAAATGATTTTTTTATTTGCTCATTTTATCTCTTTCACTTCGTTGTCCTCCCGCGGCATTCTCTCTCCTCGTCCTTATTCTTATCTGCAACCTCATATCTCTTGCTTCCCGTCTCCCCCCGCGCGCGGCCGCGCACGAGAGAGCGGTCTTCTCGGCTTATAACTCATTTGGGGCGCGGCTCAGCGGGCGGGATCGGACGGACACGGTCGAGCGGCGAGGGGGAGACGCAGGGGAGGGGGCGCGCGAGAATGGAAAGGGGGAGGGGAACGGGAGATGGTAAGGGGGGGCGAGAAACGGTGGAGGAGAGGAAGTTGAAGGGAGAGGAGGGGGAGGGATGGGGAGCGTGGAACGGGAGGGGAAGTTGGGGAGGTAAGGGAGATGACGTGGTTGGGAGGGGGAGGGGAGAGGGGAACGGGAGATGGTAAGGGGGGCGAGAAACGGTGGAGGAGAGGAAGTTGATGGGCGAGGAGGGGGAGGGTTGGGGAGGGTGGAACGGGAAGGGAAGTTGGGGAGGTAAGGGAGATGACGTGGAGCGGAGGGGAAGGGGGAGGGGAGGGGTGTGATGAGAACGGGGAGAGGAGGCAGGGCCGCTCTATGATCTTAATTCAGGCCAGCCAGCGGGTTCAGCAGAAACGACCCCCGGCCCGCTGGGCTCCTTGGGCCCTCGCCGGGGCCGGCTGCTGCCGCGACACGCGCCCGGCCAGAAGGCGCCGCCCGCAAACAATGACGCAGCGCCGCAGACGCGACGCGAGGCGACGCGAGGCGACGCGCCCGCCGGGCGGAGCGTGCGTGCGTGCGCGCGCGAGGCCTGAGGCGGATCCGGAAACCACGCCCCCTCCCCTCCGACTCTCAACACTTTCCCTCCAGCTTGGGTATATTAAATGATCAATTATTGCGTTTTGTAATGAATACGCTAACAGTGAAAATGTGCAGGAAAAATCCCTCTGATTTTTTGTTCACTTGTTTTTCGAAAGCAGTATTTCATTTTAAAGTGTACGTAAAAGAACACTTATTTTATCCATCTAGCGCAGTGTTGTCAAGGTCGATGCCACGAGCGGGAGTCCGTGGCACGAGTGACCCGACGAAATCGCCCCTCCATGCAGTTCATCACCCCGCCTCCAGAGACAACGCCATCCCTATTGTGAAATGACGGGATTACCACTACTCGTAATAGTTCCCTTTCCCGACGCTAGTTGCGCAGAGAAGCGCGTGGCGTGCTACGGTGCCACGACGCGTGCCACAGCTACCAGTAGAAGACCTTGACACCACTGATGTAGCAAATGATACTGAGTCGACAAACTTATACTTGATTTCTCACGAAATACAGTTTTTAGACTTACTGATTTTCTATTGTAGAGTGACGATTTTACAGTGAGATCATCAGTTCCAACCGGCATCTCCAGCGGGACATACGACCCACTGAATTGAACATTTTGCAGCAAACACTACTCGGCTACGGCAACGCGAAGGTTGAGCCACAAGTCAAACACTGAGCGTCTATGAAGCAGTAAACAGAAGACACAAAAGTAACTGGTGGTTGCAATATAAGGGAAATCTTTGTCGAATGAAGAGAAATGGCTTTACGAAATGTGTTTTGGGGAGTTCAACGACGAAGAAATGTTCTTCAAAGATAAAGAGCCGTTCTACAAAGGAAAAGTATGACGATCGCCGAACTTGTATCATGTCGGTCAGATTCTCCGGAAGCAAGGAAGGGAATATTGGAGTAGTTTTGTGAAATTCTGGTAAATTCTTATCAAATTTCAGATGTTAAATTTAAATTATATCACAGGTAAATTATATACATGGGCATAACCTTCATTTGTGTTTGGGACTTGAGGATATACTTCAATCATCTTATTTCACATATATATGTGATGAATACGTAAATACAAGTATATGTAGTGGTTTACTGTTGGTGTATCTCTGAAGGTACTAACACGGTGACTTGTAACTAATCATTAACCAAAAATAAGTAAACATATAAAAACATAAAGGAAAAGTATATATTTAAAAGAACCGCATTATAATAAGGGGCACTGGAAAATATTAAGTACGTATGTCAGTCATAACAAAACTATGTCATCAGAGTGAGCTCTATTTTGATGAAGTAGTTGCATGAGGAAGGTAAAAAAATTCGATAAGTTCAGAACTTTAAATGAAAGTATGCCGTATGCTCTCTTTATAAGTTTACTTTCCTCTATTCTAGGAAAAATGATAAAAATGGAGCATTTTTTAGAAAAATCTGAAAATATCTTTAGGTCTTAATGTAATGTAGCCATGAAAATTAAAAGATTCATTTCAAATTCGAGGGACCTCGATATCACCCATATCGATTGGGAAATGTTTGTCTTGGAGAAAATCCTTTGAAGGGTTTAGTTTAGATCAGAATTGTCTACAGGTTGACGGCGGATATTGCTGGACCCCGGATGCCCGGGCACATCAATGGATGAATGGATCCCCAATGTTACCTCTAATCACCATCTGTATAATCGCTTCGGCCGCCGCCACTAGTTCACTGTTTTCTCAACAACAGAACTTTTTCCGCTAATGTCAATAATCACTATTCCATATACTAATTAACGCACGACTTCCCCAAGGCTCCCCACTTTCACAGCAATATTCTCTTCTGGCAACTATCATTGACATCAGAAACAAAACACAAATATACCTCAACTTACTCGATAGCTGGGCATCCTAACTTAATGTGCAAACTGAATCCTACCAAAACCGCGGAAAAAATATTTACATTAAAACCCTATACCTCTCCCAACCCCTAACAATAAATAACAATACAATAAACTTGTATCCCTCTAACAAACCCATTAAATACCTCGGATTAAACTTAGACACTAAACTGAAATGCAAACAGCATATGGACGAAAAAATCATTCTAAAATAAAACTACTGCAATTAAAACCTCTAATCTACAGAAATAGACCATTACCATATCACTCTTCAATCGCAATATATAAAACCATCCTAAGATCGTTCATGTCTGTCCCATCTGGATAAATGCCGGAGAAAACAATCTAAAAAATTCAAATAATTCAGAACCAATTTCTCAGAACAACATACAATGCATCGCGGTTTGTCACCAAACATGAGCTTCATAAAGAACTCAACTTAGAACTCAAACATCACATCGCATACCTAGCCACTAACGTTTACCAATATTTACCCCAAATCCCTTCGGATTCACAAAATATTCAAACTACACTAGAATAAAAAATATATATCCTAAAATATATTCCTACAATATATTCCTAAAAACCTTCTCCGAATTTGAATCTGAATTGAGGACCCAATAGCGCATTCTCAACCTTACGTGAGACTTAAGTTTTAGAAGGAAGTTTTGAATATAAGCTAGCACGCACGTTAGCCTTTCAGACATATGTAAAGTTGAAACCTAAACTGACCTACCTGTACAGGTAAACCTCATCGGTATACCGGAACGTGTTGGCTGGGCCTTACAACTGAGTTGATAATTTCTTTTAACTATTTCAAAATAGATTGTAGTTGATTTCAGGGTAAATAGTGACATATTTAGACAAAACTCAAACATTATATTAAAATTACCCAAAAAATACTGAACAAACATTAAAAAATAATTAAGATTATTAAGAGTTCCCAAAAGTAAGATTATTTCTCTAAATATCTTGCAATGAAAGTGCCCATAACGCAGAAGCATTCTGCATAAATATAACATTTGAACTATTGCATCTGCATAGTGAATTTTAATACTGATAAATTCCATGCAAATTGGAAATGAAATTTCACCCTTCTCTCACAAAATACCATTTTAAAAAATTGATAAAAATATGTTATAAAGTTATAGATATTTATTACACTCTAGACGTAAGCCCGCTCATAAATGATTATTTATATAATAAAGCGAAAACTAATAATTCCCTGAAAAGCGAAATCGTTTGTCTTCTGACATTCAGTACTAAGAAAAAATATTATTTATAAAAGACGTAAGTTTTATGTAAAGAAATCAAGAGTATTATTAAATAAATTAATGAAGTAAATTAAGTAAATTATCACATCAATTCGCCACTTAATTACAATCTATTACACTGTTATTTTTAAAACCTCTTGAAAGTCGTTCATGACTTTACTTGGAAAATGAACAGAATCTAGTCACATTAGGTATAACATCCTCGATTTAATTTTTTTAAAGATATTGTTTTCTACTATTCCGAGGCGTGTGTGTCTAGGAACCATTGGAGTTTCACTTTCAAATGTGACGCTCGTTGTTGTGCATAGGAGGGAATTTGTCAATAAATATTGGAAAATAACGTACAGTTGCAAAAATATTTTCATTTTTGTTTTGTTTTGTCGTATCGTGTCCCATTAACTTTGTAATGTGTTATTTCTATCTTTGTCGGTTTGGTATGTAATTTTTTATCTTATCAGTGAAAAATGAGCATGTGTTGTATTCAGCCTTTTATTAGATTTGTTATGAGTATTCAGTGACGTGTGATGATTTTGGACAATCTTGAAAGATAACTAGAATAATGGTATCATTAAAAAGAACACCTCAGAGACAATTAGCAAAAATATTTGGGCTTAATTTCTTTGCTAGGCCAGGCTCTGTACACTTCAACAGTGTAATTTTATGTTTGGATATTAAGAACTGGTTTAAACAATTATTTGTTTCGCAACTAATAAAAATGATTCTTAAAGTGATTTTCATTATTCATCACTCATTATTTATTTTTTAAATTCATTAAATAATTTTTTTATAAAAACGCAATTCATTTATTTTTAAAAAATTATTATAGATTTTGTTTAGTTCCACATTTGTTTTGTAATATTTATTATTATCGATGAATAATCACTAGGTAATTTTTAACTTCTAATTATAGCATCATTATCAGAAATAATATGAAATATCATTAATTTATTTTATTATTTATTTCACAATATTCAAGTCATTTTCTTCTTTGTAATCAATGATACATCACTTAATTATTTAAGAATTAACTACAGTCGTTGGAGAAGTATTTATCTTTAATACAAAACTTATTTCTAGTCATTACATTTCTCCTTTTAATACACGACGTGTTTTATTTTGTGTAAAAGCCATTTCGGTTAACATCTTTTAATTGTAAAATATGAATAGGGAATTTCATTTTAAAATATCTGAAACTGACATCGCCAATAAAACTAAGTAGAAAATGTGCTCCACCAGACAGAAAATAATTGAAAATGTGTTATGACCAAACTGAATGCATTTACCTACATTTTCTAAGAATACAAACTAATTTATAATTTTATCTAGTAAAGTAATTACAATTTTAGGTACTACAGAAGCTACTGTTTCTGATCGTTATATGCAGATATTATAAATACCTTGCTAAAAATCTTTTTAGACAACATCAGATGTGAACTCTTTATAATTTATTTTTATTGAATACTAATTTACATATTTCTATTCAAATGATATTACATTTCTGTATGTTTTTGATTTAGTATTTAGCAGATAAAAACAAATCGGAAGATTTTTATGCACACTTTACGAAACATGCATATTCTCCTTTGAAACAAAAAATAGTTTCTACCGTTCCTGTTCATTAGTTATTTATAACTGAAGGGAACAAAAATATTCACAATAGTGTAAGTTAACAAACTCACCGATTAACGTTTTTCAAACATAAGATAAATAGAAACTGACAAGTTTCTGGAGTTAACAAACTCACCGATTAACTTTTTTTCAAACGTAAGATAAATAGAAACTGAGATTGATTTTGAGAAAGTATACATTGTTACTGGTATACATTGTAACCTTTGTTCGCACGGAAATGAACAATTTACACTTGGGTTGGGTTAGGATAGACCATTATGTAGCTGATAAAATTTCAACTACACGGTCAAAATTTCATTTGCACGGTACGAAGACTAAACTTCAAATCTTTATAAGATTGCATTCTTAGTTAGAAAATGCATACTGTTGAGTTTTACCTTCGAAGTCCCATGCTCGAATATTTCATTACGTAAATGTAATTTCTGTCTACATTCGTCAGTGAAGAATTATCACTTTCATTCGTCGTTGCCTTGCGGGATTATTTCTCTAGGTTGGTACCTGCACATGCCATTCCAGTAAAATCGATGGTCGATCTTGACGAGCATCAAACATCATAATCGACACAAACCCAGTTAGTCTCGCTCAGAAAATGTTCAGTAGTTTTACTTTCTCCCTACGGAAAAGACAGAAAGTTACGTAATGCTGTGGGGAAAACGGCGAATAATCGGCAGAAATACACTTATTACAGGGCCCTGGTAACGAAAAAGTGGATAAATCTAGTTGCTAAATTTAGAAAATAAAATCATCTTAACACTTGGTGTAGCCAGAATCCATGTTTTGTGGGTCCTTTATTCCGGAAAATCAAATGACGGCAAAACGTCTGCCCGTTCGTCTGTCTGTCGGGTTGTGAACAATGCTAGCGGCTACCGTTCTGCCACTTTTCTTCAAAATTGATATTCCATATTCAATCTAGTTGATGTCGCGGCCTCTTGAATTTGAAACCGATACTTCAGTTTTGGGGTGGGGTAGTTTAGATGTACCCTGGGACATTTTCCAAATTTAAAAAAAGGCTCTATCCTTTTTTATTAAATTTTGTTTTTGAAAAGTGTAATGGACGTTTACGAAAATGTTGCAGGTCTCAAGTTCGTTGAAAACCCTGATTTTTCTAAAATTACAAAAGTTTAACATTTTTTTGAGTCTTTCTACAACTAATATATTAAAGGTAAAGATTTTTCCCTTAATGAAATCTGTTCCTGAAAGAATTTGAAATAAATTCGTCTACAATTTTTCGAAAATTGGAGTGCTTTTCGCGTTATTTGCGTGAAAATATGGATGACAAAGTACGTCCAGTTTTAGCACCACTAGGTTTTTCAAAAAGTAATTGCAATGTGCAATAAATTGAAAAAGTAATCACAGATGCCAACATAATGAGATATGAGCTCTCAGAATAATGCTTCGCGGACGAAATTGGTTGCTTAATTTATCTGTAGATAGGCATTTATCTAAACCAGGTTCTCCAATGGGCATATTTATGATAATAATGGCAACTGTTTTACATGCAGAATCCCGTACATTAGAATTTAATAATAACAACAGCAAAATATATACAAGCGTACAAATAAATTTTTAAAATTAAAGAGAGATTCGGTATCATAAAAGAGATCCCAATTTGTGAAAAACAAGAAAGATACATTCAAGTAGTGGTTAATGAGTAAATTAGAACGTTGACAACAAAACATTTGATTTCTGCAGCATTCTCCCAAACTACTAGAAATGACAGAAATGAAGTTACGTGAATTTCGATACTCATAAATTCCATGCAAATTGGAAGAGGAATCCCAAATTTGTAGTTTTGCAAAATATTGCTTTTATTATATAGATAAAATATTTTTGGAATTATTGATATTTTTATCCATTATAATGGCATAATCTTGCACATTGCATCCTAATAATAAAATAGAAAAATACATAAAATTTACAAAAAAATGTTCAGAATTAAAGAAGGATTCAGTATCATAAGTGATCCCAATGAGTGAAAAGAACCAATGTGTGATTAATGAGGGTAAGTCCGTCTTGGCAACTAAGCATTTGTTTCTGTAGCGTTTAGTGACAAATTACTGAAAAATGAATTCAATCTGAATGAAAGCGCATAAATAAAGAGGTTTATTAGGTTGAAGGTTAGACACGAATTCTATTTTTAATAGCGCTTTTAGGCCTAAGAAAGAAAGGATTCCAAACTTATCATGGTACGGTATTGTTGAAAATCGATGGCGCAATGCAGGTAAGAAAAAATGTATCCTAAGAATCGCAATCGTATGGAACCAAATCGGCAACAAAAACTGTTTCTCGTATCCGATCACGTGTCTAACGGAAGGGTAGATAGCCAGCAAAAGTTGAATTCAGTAATTCCAAGTCTCGTGAGTTTCCAAACCTTGCGAAAGGAAGAGGAACAAGAATAAGAAGAACCTTATTTCCTTCAGTTCCTTCAACTAACTAGTTTTCTCAACGTCAGCGCCAAGGAAACTTCACGCCAGATATAGCGGCAATTTCAACACCAACAGTTTAAAACAGTCATTCAAGCTAAACCTGTAATTCCTCACAAGAATTGAAATATAAAAAAATCCTCCGACCCATCTGGTGGGTTTTATAAAAATGACTTTATCGAAACCGTTCATCTCTTTTTAATTTCCAAACTTTTTCTCCTGAGACGCGGTTTTTTACACAGGGAGTAAAAAGTTGGTAAGGGATTTGATGGAGAGTAAAATTTAAAACCGCGGTCTCCGGCAGGCACGGATCAATTAAAGCCGAAATCGCTCCCAGCGCGGCTGGCCTCTCGCCTTCAGGAGCAGACGGTACCGCTATCTTGACTCCGATTCTTCCTATCACGAGAGGAATTTGCAAGGTGTGATCCCGGGTTGTAATTGCGGCGGTCTTTTTACCTGACTTGACGAACGTAATGATGTACCAGATTTCCATCAGCTATGATAGCACAGTAACAACAACTCTTACGTCTGCAATGTCTCTGTCCAGGAGGTCGTAGGGTTACCACAGAGTCCCGGCCTGGAAAAAGATTTTCGACAGAACACGATTTATACAGAAGTTATATATAGATCGAATTCAGCCGCTGCATGGAGGAGAGTTCTAGCCCAGCTGCCATGATCGGTAGTTATTTGTGGTTTCTCTGATCAATAACAGGTGCATTCCGAAGCAGAATTCCAACAAACAGGCCATTGATTCCTCTTGATCTTCCTTTCCTCATTCTTGGCCCACTTTCAACTTACACACATACATACACACACATATACACTACACTTTCACACACGTCGGGAGATCCGTCGAGAGCTTAGAACTAAATAAAGCATAAAGCTATATTTTATTAATTAATGTACGTTATAAATGTCACTAATAACTTCTGATTTAAAAAATCCAATGTTATGACTTATTTCTTAATATGTTACTGAGTTTACAAACAATTTCATTTTAGAATTAAGCATCAACAGAGGTTCTGCGAGACATTATGAAAATATTTCTGAATCATGTAGGAAAGCATTGTGGCAGTGTTGTCAAGGTCGATGCCACGAGTGGGAGTCCGTGGCACGAGTGCCACCAGGAAATCGCCTCTCCATGCAGTTCATCACCCCAGAGCACAGACAACACCACCACAGACAACGCCATTCATATTGTAAAACATCGAGGTTACTAATAGTTTCCTTTCCCACCGCTAGTTGCGCATAGAAGCTCGTGGCATGCTGCGGTGGCACACGTGTACTCTCCACCAGTAGAAGACCTTGACATCTCTGCATTGGGGCATCCTCCGAGAAAGAACAGCGTCTAATATCACCAGAAACGTAGCATCAACGAAACCAGATATTAATTTCCTCTCAGGTGACTAAAGGAGTTTGTCCGAAGAACTAGGTCGCCAAGAAGAGAATTTAAGTTATGGTCATGCGCTAAAATGCTGGATGGACATTAATTTTTTTGAAGGGTGCAATATTCTTAGTGCCCTTGCCAGAATTTAACAGATCTGCCATCTATCGAGCAGTTTTCAACTAGAAAATGAGTAACTCCCAACTGATTACACTAATACAAGTAGGCGCCGGCCTGTCTCGACAGCAAAATCAGATTGGTACGTGTAAA
Organism: Acheta domesticus; assembly: GCA_031308135.1. NCBI lineage: Eukaryota > Metazoa > Arthropoda > Insecta > Orthoptera > Gryllidae > Acheta > Acheta domesticus. Next base: position 31,729,143 of record JAHLJT010003656.1, read on the forward strand.
ACAATTTTAACAATTATTGGAAGAGCTAGCAGCCTAAGAGTAGTGGACTGGTTGGGGGGTATTACTTGTAATTGCTATCTTTCACACTTTTTATAAGCTATTGAGGTGAATTGGCACAATTCATTATTTGAATGCCAGAGCGGTGGATATACAGCATCCTGTACGTGTACGAAATGAGTCACCATTTATTTCTTACGTAGAGTCGCACTCGATATATCGTTGCGCATCTAAACAGCAGTAGCAATAGAGCTTGAAGAAACAAGTGAGTTACGAAATAATTCGTAATTCATAAGATCGCTGCTAGGAGACTATATAACAATCGCTGACAAAGGAAGACTGAATTAAATTGAATTGAATTGATGCCTTATTTTACCAGGCAAGACTCAGGCCATGAGGCTTGCTCTTCCGTCTGACCACGCAAATTTTGCTACGTCCCTTTCACCAACCACCGGAAAAAGAAGGTACTTCTTGGGCAGTTACAGGCGATTTGAATTTAGCTTAGATGCTTCATTTAGGCTTGAGAACCTTTTACATGCAGTAAATCTACTAACATGGGATACAGGAACAAATATCAGTATTAACGATGAAAATGAAACTTTTTTGCAATTGAACGTTCAGAATTAAACTTTCCTTCTGGTTGAAACTCCCAAGTAAATGTATTACGTCACAAAATACGTACTTAATTTGTGACGCAGTCAGTTCATCGGCCCTTGAACACTCAATTGTAGGTGTGCATTATTGGCAATGGTTGACACAGAGATTTGCAAATAATTTATATTAATAGTTTTCTTCTGTTGTTCTATTGTAATCTACGTCTTATTTTAATTTTGTAAATTTACAGTGAGAAGTAAATAGCAATAATAACAAAATTTGCATCTTCTTGTAAGCTGACGTTCTAGAGGTATTATAGTGAAAATCTTCAACCTTTCAAATGAAAGGTTGCTTGTATTTGAAGTGTTTTAAAATGCTGGCTTGTTCTTACAGCGATTAGCTCGATTCTTGTTAAATTTGAAAATTACCTTTGTTAGTAGCTTCCTTACACTTCCAATTCCTTTATATCGTGCATTTCAATGATCCATGCTTTGGAATTTCAAACAGTGAAAGAAAGAAATAATTCTGATCAATCAATGGAAAAATCTTTCATTCTAATCGCTACATTCGTGTTGATCGTGTAACCATCTAGTCAAAACTATTTGCGCTGCCGCCCCTCTCAGTCTCCCCTCTCCCCGTAAGAATCTCGATGCTGCGAAGCGAAGGAAACCTTCCCCAAAGACAACAGGGAAGGTTGGGGGCTGCCACAGGAAATATTGCCGTTTAATTTAAAATCATTTGTCAGAAAGTCTCATTTTATACTAAAATTACTATCAAAATACTAACATGTGATACATCATTGTATTCCTCTTTTTATGATCTATGAATTGCTGTTGAGAAAGATATATAGTTCCATTTAAAAAATCGAAGATGATTAAATTTCTCGAAAAGTAAAAATATTATAAACGATGTCTTTACGGTATATTACTTGCCCCATTATTCCGCACTGTTGAGAGAAAACTGCATTTCAATACAGTAAACCGATTAGAAGTTATGAGGGTGGCTTAGTTATGAGGGATAGTTGGTGGGATACTGTATTTAAGAAAATATTTATCCAATTTTTCTTTTCCAGCGCCCGGCAATAAGAGTTTTTCTGTTAAAAAATTGTCTTTTTCCGCCCACGCTTACAATACTTTCGCTTCTTTCGAAGTGAGGCGAGAAAATAAAATTAAAAACTCAAAAATCAAACAATTTTTATTCAGTAAAAAAATTTTTTAACGTTATAACATTTATTTTAAATTGATAAAAATGTATTATTATATTAATAGACGTGTGTATTAGGATATAATGGTAAATCAGCGATAATTTTATAAAGTATATAAAAAGTTATAAAACATTGAAGGTATCGTTCAAACACCTTAACATGAGAAACCTTTAAGGCCACTATCTCTCTTAATATTAGCTACTTTTACTAATATAAAAAACGTTAATGTAAAATAGGAACGTAATTAATTTAAAAAAGTGTTATACCGATATCTTTTCGAAACTATGAAATATCTTATGTATTATTTGCAAATCCGATTCTTAATGATTAATTATTTTTGGATCAATAACATTCCTCTCTTCTGACACAAGATTACAAATTGTGGTTATGTTTCTTTCACTTGCTGCATTTGTAGCAGAAATAGAAAAATATGCAAGCATTTTCTGACAGTCTAAATTTCTCTTTTCATTTCACCTTTTTCACATAATTTGTACTTGTCTTTTTGAAATTTCAAAAAGCGCCGCGTCTCTAAACTCTGCGTTCTCGTAATATCGTGACAAATGATGGAGTAGAGAGTATACAAGCGTCAGACTCGTTTCCTCGGCCGAACGCCATGCCAAGCGAAATCGGGACATACTGGGCTGTCTCTCATTTAGCGGATTCCATGTTTAGAGTTCGCCCGAGATATCTGTGAACTCCACTTCCATTAAAGTGCGAGTGAGACATTACACATGCGCAGTAGTATCCAACTACGGAACTTGCACTTTTCAGAAAACATCGAGTAAATTAATGCGAGCTAGTGAATGTATCTTTCAGAAATTTGTTTTCTCTGCGTTAGTAAATAGTTTCATTGGTTTTCTGGTGAGCTTTCTTACACGAAATGAGAATGTAGTTGGGTCTTTTTCCTGTTTCTGCCTGCCGAAAATGTAGAAAGTCGATGTTTTGGGGACAGCATTCAGTGTAGCCGTCTCCCTCCTCTGTGACGTAGGTCGTGTGCACAGAATCCTCCCCAGAAGTCTAAGAGGCGACGTGGCGTTTGAGCGAAATGCCAGAATTGGTTCCAGAAAATGAGAAAGTTGTAGTCGCCTCTGAATAAAATTCGTAAGTATAGATTATTTGAGTAAGAGTATACAGAATTATTTGAGAAGAGAAAAAAATAATTCTAATATTGATAATGACAGATAGCTGATCCGATGGCCGAGATCGTTAAGTCAGTAGTGAAGTAGCGGTCTCGAACCAAAGGATCGCGGGTTTGAGTCCCGCCTCGGACATAGTTGCGTTGCGTTTCTGTACGTTTGTGTGTATCTATTTCATCATCATTTCATCCCATCCTTCAGGTCTACAACCCTGGGAGATAGAATGGAATCAGCATTAAAATGCTGAATCTCCCCTACAGAAAAAGAAACGTGCATATACTCCGATAATGAAGTCTGAGCTCCGGTGGTATGCACTTATCGCCTGGCCTCACGATGGCTGATTTGCGAAACAAAAAAATGATGGCAATATTTTTAACAATAGAAACTAGAGGTTTTTGAATTTGTAATACATATTACAGGCAGTCTTATATTTTTGGACCGTGGTGTCGATTGTCGTTTAAAGGTCAAAATGTGCGCTACACATCTGCCAGGTTTCCAACCGGTGAACGCAGCTGCACCACCTATTCCCGAACCTGCTATAACGCCGGATTGTAAATATTATTAGTATTCATAATTATTCATCAAATACCAACATATTCTGAATTCGTGACCTATCTATTCGTGTAATAAAAATATTAAGTTGAAAGGCTTCAAATTACCAATACTGAAACGTTTTTCCTATATTACTTAAATAGCTGTAAATGTTTACACTATTTTATATCGATCCTCATTTATGCGATTCATACTATTTAATTTCACGCAAACATTTCCGTATTCGCTCCGTATCTTTTAAATTTAAAATGTGAGCATATAGTGAGTACATAACTCGTGTTGCATCCTAGATTTTTTTTAATTTTCCTACGCTGTGTTTACAATGAATTTGTAAGCTGAACTCCTGTTTCCTAGGAAATTGTTTACAGCTTTGTAGCCATGTCAGGCTTGTTTTTCTGATTGGCTTATTGTATTCTCAAAATTTGGATCAAACCTTAACTTCCTGATCTGAAGTCCAGAAAAAACACTTCCTACTAGTTTATCTAGAGTTTGTGTGATAAACACTACATATTTACTACTTGAAACACTCACAGTCTTTGTTTTGGGCAAGCACAAACTGATGAAAATCATAAAACACATAAATTAGTGTAATCACACTTAAATTTCAGATACCTCCCATGCTATACAATGGTATACAAACGAGACATTTATGAAAAATAATTTCTTAATGTTCTCAAAAATATATAATAAAACGTGATAGAAAAGACGGTTTGAGCTGTTAAACTCGGCGCAAAAAGTCCATCTAGGAACACACATTTTTTCGAAAACATTTTTGCTGCAGAGCGGTGTAATGACTAAGTTGTTAGTTAACTACCATGTAGTTTACAAGTCGCATGTCCATGTTGCTATCATCTTCAAGATTCAATCAAACATGTAACAGTTGTACAAATCAATAAGAACACCATGAAATGTAGCACATATTTAGTAATTTCCCGCCACTGCGAACGTGTAAATTCTGCAACACGGCTGCATTGTACAGTTGACGAGTCACATTTTGACAGTTATATTGCAGTGTATTATAAAATATTATATAGGCTTTGACCTGCGACAGTGAACTCAAGTAATCGTCGAAATGTGTGACCTCTCAGGCTTCGAAAGAGGGCAAATCGTTGGTGCGCGGTAAGCGGGACCGACCGTGATGAAAAAGCTGAACGTTTTTAACGTTTCACGAGCGGCAGCGTCCAGAGTTCACAAATCATGGTACAACATCATCAGCGAAGAGGAATAGGGGGCGAAAGACGAAGTTAACTAACATATATCGACGATCATTCAAAAGGATTGTCGTTGGAAGGGTGTCGTTTCAGAGGTTATAAATATAAACATACCTACGAGGTACTTGGGTAGTACTTGGATAATGGATAATTCTTGGGTTAAAGAAACAGAAAAAGACGTACTAGAACAAAATATAACACCACAAGATATTCTTAATCGTTCATCTCTCAGACACAAATTATTCAAAGTTAAAAGGTTTTCAAGACAAATCTAAAAAGAAGACTGGAGCCACCTGGACAGAAGAGAGAAAAAAACAGCGGGAGAGAATGAAAGAATTTTGAAGAAAGAAGAAATTGGAAGGAAAGAAGGGAGGAAGGAAGAATGAGTTGAAATAAACGTGGTTTACAGTGGCCTATTCGAAGAATAATAATATAATATCTACGAGATGCATGGTATATCTCAATACCATTAAATTAAAAAATGCTATCAAAAAGTTACTAACTAAAAGTGATGAGATTCTATGTCCAGAATTTTTAGGTGAAAATTCTATCTCAAATCTTGAATCACTTTTAAAAATATTCGAGGTGGACGTTTTATTGAACAACCCAGCATTTTTTCACAAAATTCTTGCACATAATCCGGTCTCTACTTATCCTTCCGTGACGCAGCTCTCCTTCACAGGTTCGAAGGCAATTTTGAATCACCCTGTACGAAAGTTGTCGACACGCACAGAGCAAACGCCACTTACTGGGTCATTGCCAAGCACGTGTGAACGCAAGCGCTGCCATCGGACCGAGAGGCGAATTCGACGCCGGTAGGAAGGTTCGGCGATCGTAAATAAAAGATTGGAAAATATCGGGTGCGTTTTGGAAGGAGACGCGTTTTCGCCTGGAAATGCCGCGGGAATTTATTCGCGGAATTTGACCTGTGGAAAATATTGCGTTATATTAAACCTGAATTCATGGCGGCGTGAAAATCTCACCCTTTAGTAAATATGTAAATTTCTATAAATCAAAACAAAAATTCGTTTCGTTTCGGTTTAATTTTTTTTTAGGTTGATAAATTTTATAAGATTTTATGGAGAGCCAAATAAAAACGAGCAAGGAATATATATTTTAGTAATTGTTTGTGTTTTAAAGCTGACGGGAATAGTCTCTATCGTTGCAGGAAAAAAGTGAGTTACTCATTTTATTTTTTGACAGCATTGTTCAAAAAGATTCAGTATCACGTTTTTTCAGAAGAGACTATTTTTCGCAAGTTGAATTGGATATATTTCTGTGAAAGGCAGGTTCTCTGTTGTAAGGAATGTAGACCCCTCTAGATTGACACACGCGGGGTAGCGGATCCACTGACAGCCGTTCGCCTTTGAGGACCAGTTGAAGTTTCGGAGCGGTCTCGCAGACCTCACATCACCAGTAGTGGGACTCTTCTTGCCTCACTGAATATGTGTGAAGGTGCTGGACGATTTAGGAATGTGTTTCTCAAGGATGCTATTTTTGATGGTACAGTTAATCAGTACGTAACGGAAATCGCTAATTGTACTGACAGTGATGCGGACGACGATGTTGCATTTGAAAGTGAACCCCATGCGAGTACTGAAGATGAAGTGATTGAAGGATGAAGTGATTGAAGAACGAAGCGATGAAATAGAAGGGAAATAGAAACAAAGTAAATAGAAACAAAGAAAGAATGGAAAAGGAGAAAATGAGATTAATACGATAGAAGTTTTGACAAGAGATGATTATTTCTAAGAAGACGAAAATACACAAATGGCTGAACGAGTTTTCAATAAGACAGTAGAAAGATGCATTGCAAATTTTTATCAATGGATAATTTTCGCGTAACAATGCATTATCGTATCGAAATTAAGATTTTTTAATGTAGTGAATAATATTTCAAATCATTCTACGAGTTATTAGATAATGAATAGTGAAGAAACAGAATGGAACAAATCGTAACCATAAATTTACTCCAAGAGTAATAAATAGTTATATTATTTTCATTTCACAATAACAAATTCTTTTACTTTATTGTTTATTATAGCATTGTTAACGTGAAAAATTTGTGAAGTCAGCATGAAATGTAACACCGAAAATAATCAGCCTAAAACTTTTGAAGTCTCACAGACCGCACGTCACCGGTAACTGAAGTTTGAAGGCACGTCACCAGTTAACGGTTAAATATCCGAGCAAAAGATTGTATTTACATTACGAATGTTTAAAAATATTATTGAAGGAAAAATAATCACAAAATATTCTGCTTATTCTTGCCGCAATGGCAACTTTTCTTTTACGATAATAGGGGGGGTCATTTCCATTTAAATGTCCTTTCCTCCGACCTTCATTTAAAAGCTTTATTGATAAGATAGTAAGGAGGAAAAACATCACGAACATACTTCAAAGTATTGTAGATTTCTAGCCTCTTACTTAGGCTATTCTGGCATATAGTGAATAGAAAAATAAATAATTAGATTAAAAGAGTTATGATTGTTACTTGTACCGTCTGCCTTATGGAAATATTTGTATGTAAATATCACGGAGAAAAAATGTAGCACGCGCACAAATAAAGTGTCAGCTGTAGCATTTCACTTCCTCCAATTCTTGAAAGGGTTACCATTTTTTTAAGTTCATGGTAATAGTTCGTGTCTTTGGCAAAGATTTTTTAAAAAGGAGGGAAACTTCTTTATTGTTTTTTATTGTTCCTGAGTTCCTGGGTATTCAACGAAATAGTAAACACAATTGAAGTGGCTGGAGACTGTGTAGTTATATTTCAATTTCTGTCCGCATTGGAAATTAGTAATATAGTATAAATAACCAGCCTGTTCCTCGAGAACTTCTTTCAAATACAAACTTGCAAACGCATCGTAAAAACTCTGATCATCGATCTCCTTCTTGAGCCCTTCATTTGTGGATATCCCGTGACTTGCAACTCACATGTGCACATCCATTCATCTACCCACAGGACCCACGCGAACCAGCTACCACCCACTAGCAGACGGCAGTTTCCTTCCGAGATGACCCGGACAGGAAAAACGGAACGTACGAAAAACCATTCGCGAGGCTGTGCGAGGTTCAAACCGTCGGGAAGGGGAATTCAGAAGCGAAGGGCAAGGGGGAAGGGTTCAAGTGAACGAGACGTGGGGGCGCGGAGGTTGGGCAATGCGGTTTCGAAGCGTGGGATCATCAATTATTGGTCCCCCCGAAAGAAGACCCGCGCGCGTTACTTATTGAACGGGAACCTTGTTTCTCTATCCGTTCGCTGAATCCAAAAGTGTGTGGGGGTGGGTGGGAGGAGGGGCATGCTCTGATGCAGAAGGGGGACGAGGAAGAAGAAGAAGAAAAAAAAAGAAGGGGGAGATATTCAAATCCCGAGAGATCGTTAAACTTTCAGCCTGGTTTACTTTACACGGCGGAAACCCCGATTCTGTTCGGTTAATTTTGCTCGGGGCCGCGAGACTCTCCCCTTGCATGCATTATTTATCCGCCGACTTATCACTCGCCGCGGGTCCGCTCGGACGCAGGAAGTGGGCAAGCGCCCTTTGTGGAGAGCGCATCGCAAAATACGAGTTACGACGTCAAGGACTTCAGCGAAGTGTCGGGGGAGTCTTGTGGGGAAAAGGGGATCAGACGGGACGGGAGAGAATAAAATATATATAATTCTTTTCTGGTTTCAGAAATGTATGAACACTTTTCAAAATTATACATTGTGCACTTATATTCGTACTTACATACATACTTAACGAATTTTTCAAATTTAATATTTTAAAAGTAGACACCTAGTTTGAATCAAAATTACTGTCGACTCTAGATAGATTTTATATTAGATTAGATTTATTATTAATTCTGCAATTAAGTATCATTACTTGGTGGCAGAATATCTTAACATAACATACATTAAGCTTACATTGACTAACAATATAGCGAAGCGGTTATAGTGTGATAGTTATTATTTTTCCATTTAATGAATTAGATTCATTGCGAGAAATATAAAAATATCCATATTTTATTTATAGGGGCTGATGATTCTTCAACATACATCATAGATTTGAAATATGATAACTTTCTGTACTATTAAATTTAAAACGCTTCCAATTTCAAAATAAAAAAGAAACATTTATTTTCAACAATAAAAACGACAACATAAACTTTACACAACAATTTATAACTAAAGAACACAATATCAAACGTTATTTCAATATGTCAACGTTCGGTTTATACGTCAATACGAATATCTCTCGTCTATACTCCAAGACGTCAAACTTTCGTCAGTATTCCGGGACTTCGAAGGGTTTTTTAAAGTTGCTTTTTCACAACTTGGTGGTATAACGACCACTGTGATTGTTTTAACTGTTGGGGAACTATAGAAAGTACACGTAAGGACAACACGAGCACACACAAACGTCCATGCGGCGGGACTCGAACGCGCGATCCTTCAAGTCGAGGCAGCTACAGTCTACTTTTAACTTTCTTCTGGACTCCAACAACTACAACTTCTACTACTTCTACTACAACAACTACAACTACAACTTCTTCTGGACTCTCCTCCTCCTTTCATCTATCTTCCAAGACATCAAACTTTCGTCCGTACTCCGAAACGCCTACCTATTTTCTAGTTGTTGATTTTCGTTCTTCTGTATACTTTGTCGGTCTCCGTAGTATCCAACCTGTGTTTTCGTACCAAGTAGGCCGCCTTCTCTGTGTCAGATACACATTGAATCATAACTCGTTAGTGAACTGAAGTCACTGTCCCGATCTCCTTCATTATAAACAATTACTAGATAATTCGGTTATGTAAACTCTCTGAATCGGCCATAGTGAAATAGGAATCACAATTTCCGGAAAAAATTACTTCATCACAGGACTGAGAATTCCAATAACTCTAAGGGTTTGCTCGAAACTTATTTTTGAAACATTTACGCGAAATAAATAAATAAAGGAAACATATTATTGAAGGAAACAGTTTCAACACATCTACGGTAAGTTTGTGCAGCCTAAAGACATAATCGTTGCTGTTTGCAAGATGGAAACTAGTGAAATCCCATCTAGCTAGGGTATTATAAATGCTGAGAACGATTACACAGAGGATGCAAACGAAGAAAAGTGTTTAACGTCTACAAGAGTTCTACAAGAGTCATTAAAGAGTATTAAGGCTATATTAAAAAACTAGCTGAAGTACCCGGCGTTGCCCGGGCATTATTACAGAATATTATTAGACAGGAAGACTAATTCCATCTTTTCATGCCCTGCGGCTGGGCCTACATCTATATCTTTCATTGTATCTCTTCTCCGCTCTACTCCTTCCTGCCACGATCTGTCCGTCTCCGTCCCGATAGCAATGTGTTGCTAGTACACAATAAATTGACAATGTACTGAACCACTTAACAAAACAATATTAACTTCATCAGAAGTGCTAGAGACTACTGATATTGAAATTTGAATAATAAAATAGAAACCAAGGACTCCAAGAATATTTTATTTGCATCGACAAATATTTTTGTATAAATTAATATTTGCTAATTTTTGTACAAAAAATGGATGATTTCATTAATTGTGAGAAATTGATATACAAAACAACACATTTATTAGTCTCCACATGTAAAGAACCATTGTTGCATTACATATCACTGCACTACTTAGTCTCTAGCTCATATTAAAACAAAGTTCAACAGGGTCAAAATTAACTGCAAAGAAGACAACTGGCATATGAAGAAAATGTAATTACAACAAATGTACAGAATCACTGTAGAATGTTTTATGTAAAACGACACATTTTGTAAATTAAACCAAAGCTTCAGGGTACACCACATTGGCAGTTTCATTATTTTTTGGAAGAAGCAAGAATTGGTTATCTTTTGACCCAACACGGGAGAGTGCTACATACAGCTGACCGTGAGAGAAGACGCTTTCTCTAAGATCGACACCAACAAACTTGAAGGATTGTCCTTGTGCTTTATTTATTGTAATAGCGAAGCATGGTTTAACGGGAAACTGCAGCCTCTTAAATTGAAAAGGTAAATCAGACGGAATCATTGGAATTCTGGGTATTAGAGCATTTTCACCAGATGCTGGACCAGTAAGAATTCTGGTGTGTAAAATATTGTTGGCAAACTTAATTATTTGAAGTCGTGTTCCATTACAAAGTTTTGGGGCATTGAGGTTACGAAGTAATATAATAGGTGTACCAATTTTCAAATTTAATATATGTGGTGGAAGACCTGCTGGGTTGAGCGAATTTAAAAATTCTGGTGGATAATGAACACTCTCGTCATCATTCAGAACAGTGTCAAATGATCGATATTCTTTTGTTTCTGCTTGAAAGCGCTGTAGGACTTGATGATTAATTTCATCTACCATATTATTTGTGGAGACAGTATAACTCTTTCACAAAACCATGAGTGTGTCTTATTTAGGATTGTTTGCACATCCTCATATATCTTCTGAATTAAATCATCTATAGTGTGAACCACGTGGCCATACCGATGATCTACTAATATATTTTGACTATTGATATTGGTAACTGAGCCGCTTCCAACTGCGAGAAGCAATGCTGCAAATTGCGCAGAATCTGAGTCATCAGTTAACAAAGTCCTCATGTTTGTACTGAGAGTCATTATTTTAACGTTCTGCCAAATTGGTGATGTCTTTAAGCTTGCTTTGATTGTATCAGCTCTAGTGCCTTTAGCAATTACAGGCCAGGTTTGCCGGAAGTCACCAGAAAATACAACAGTAACTCCTCCCATTAATTTGGAAGATGATCGTACATCCCGTAACATTCTGTCAACAGCTTCTATGTGACATCTGTTGCTCATGGTGCATTCATCCCAGATAATTAATACTGAATCACGAAAAACCTTTGCAATAGAACTATTCTTACTAACATTACATGTTGCTTGTTCTATAAAAGTTGTGTTCAAAGGCAATTTAAAGGTAGAATGTGCTGTTCTCCCACCTTTTAATAATGTTGCTGCGATTCCAGAAGACGCGACTGCAATGACAGTTTTTCTCTCTGATGTACATTTATCAATAAGTAAATTGATTACAAACGTATTACCGGTGCCTCCAGGGGCATCAATGAAGAACAGGTTACCGTTGTCATTTTGAACACTGTCAATAACTGCGTTGAAGATTGTTCTTTGATCAGGAACTAATTTTGGCAAATTTTCTTTTAGGTATCGATGCACATCACATATACTATATGTATCTCTTGTATAGTCAGAACTTTGTCTACTTGGCTCAAGAATACCAAAATCACGAAGTCGCTTATCACTGAAAGATGCAATAATGTCTTCTAGAATAATTAATCCTTCATTGAATACATCCACTGAGAATGGTAAATCTTGGTTGTCTTCATGCAAACGCTTTTGAAAAAGAATATCCTCACACATGACTTCCTTGAATTCACACCACAAACTGCTTGGATCAGATGGCTGACAGAATACCAATAGTATCGCAAATAGTTCACGAATATGTGATGGTGACTGTGTAAGTGCAGCATCACTCAGCGTGTGTTTCCAATGCTCATCATTTTCTATGAGGCACAGTTTCTTACACGCTGTCTGGTTAGAAGGCTGTACAATACTGTTCACTGTTTTTAGCATAGCAAAAGAAGTTGGACCACGAATGTGATGTAGAAGCAGACGAAGGTAATAGCATTCTGTGAAGTTTGGATGCACAGTGTAAACTCTTCCAAGAGCAGCATCTTTCCTTACACCCAAATGCCCAGCAACCAGTTGTCCACGTTTCCTTCTCTGCCAATTTTTATTTCTCCAGACATAAAATGCAGGCACTTCACAATAAAGCAAAGTTTTTGCAAAATCATCTTGGCACAGTTTGAAAAAGCCAGTTAATGTTGTCTGAGGAGGATTTTCTAAAACTTGCAGAATATTATGCTGGTTGAAATACACCCTTTGAACATTTTCTAAGTGCACCGCCAGATGAATTACAGCTGGGTATCTTTCATAAATTGGCAGCTCAAATATTCGCCAGAAGGCTTCCGATGTGCTCAAGTAGCGACCATTTATGTACTTTTCAATTTCATTGCAATCATTTTGTACAGTAAAAGTTGCTCGATCATTACCTTTGTTAACATACTTAGTAATGTATTTGATTGCTTTCACAGAGTGACAGTATTCTACATTAATATGAGCTGAAAAGCATCTGCTTAGGACTGGTGAATGCGGAACAACCCATCGATTATCGACTTGTGTATCAGAATGTCTACCCAAAACTGCAATGTGACCACCATCTTCAGGCGAACGTCTCCTATAAAGTGAATATCCATCATTGTCTGACCGAGTATGAACAGTGAAAGAGCGTGGGAATCTCTTATTGCATTTACCATTGACCATACATGGCGATCGTGAATTGTATTCTCCACATGGTCCATGAATCATGTGTTTGGAAACAATTTCGTACAGAAGAGGATCTTCTTCTTTATTGGGTATCTCAGCACTAATAATTAAGTCAATTTCATCTGGTTGTATTTTTCTTTGAAGCCAAATCAGAATATGAGCATGGGGCAATCCTCGTTTTTGCCATTCTATTGTTGACATATGGCATACAGTTGCGCCAAAAATGTGGTTTTTGGTGATCAAATTCATCAAGTTTTGGTATTTCAGATGAAATACACGTGAAATAATATCATGTCTGTCATGAGAATTCTGTCCCACATACAATTCATGTCTGATTTCTGGCCATTCGGGGTTGCATGTCATTGTAATAAAAAGATCAGGGCGACCATGGTGTCTCACGTATGTCATAGCATCCTGGGTTTTCTCATGGAGGTACCTTGGTGAACCAGTAAAAGTAGATGGTAAAATGACCTGCTGTCCAATATTTAGTGGATTTATGTTAGCGTCATTGTTAATTGCATCTCGAAGATGAATGTAGTTCTCTGCTCTTAATGTTTTTTGATTTTGTTTGATATATCCAAGTCTTTCTGTAATCATTTTAGCAGCCATGTCAACAACAAACTGATTCAATAATTGCTGGAACATTAGCAGAAAATTCACTGTACCTTCCCTCACCATAAATCTATAAGAATAGTATTGCATGCAAGATATTTTCTTTGAAAGGTTTTGGTTTGCTCTTCCTGAAATTACTTGTGGAATATTAATAGAATACCCATCTTCTCCATTAACAAATATGAGAGGATACTGAAGAGGGTCGTAAGCACGATGTAACTCTGAAACACGCTGTAACTTTCCATTTCTACTGTGCAATACAATATCTCGGTGCCCTTTATATTCATCCACCAGTAATATAGCCACTTCATTTGTTGTTGGTTGGTTGAAACAGCCTCTATGATAATTGACAGGAATAATGTCAGCTCGGATAAGGATTTTGTAATCCAGAATATTTGGAGGTGCTTGTTCTATGGCAGCCTTGAAACTTTTAATATACTGATTGTGTGTGTGCAACAAACTCTGTATCATTTGTATAATTTCTGGATTTAAATTAGGTACAATATTTTGACGCAAAGACATTTGGTCTGCTTCAGAAAGGAAATACACCTGCAGAAATCCAGGGTTCGTTGTTGGAAGTAAACTACCAATGCGATGATAAATTTGGCCCTGAATTTTGAATGTAGGCATGTAAAATCCTTCTTTATGTTCTGTACAGCCAAAAGATGTCATCTGAAAAGACAGTTGTATTGTCTCAAATGGCGTAGGAAATGCTTTGATAATGGATGTTCACCAAGTAGCAGGCTTTTCAAAATGTCAGGAGGCTCCACTAAAGGCCTTAACTTTACTTTCCCATTAGAACAACACATGCTATTATGTTCGAATGCCCATTTTTTTGCTCCACAAAACATACAAACATTTTCCATATGACCAATCTGAATATCTGAACTATGCAAATAATCAAATTGGAGGTCATAATGAAAAGCTGAGCTGCTTCCTAGGGAATTGTTGGTATTGACTTTTCTCCTTGTAGTATTGTCGTCTTCAGTAAGTTGCTCTTGCCTTTGTGTAGCCGATTCTGAAGTTTTATATTCTGCCCATCTTTTCGCACTTTTAGTATGTTTTGACAAATGCGTCTTCCGCTTCACCATTGTTTTCAACAATTTAGAATTCACAAATTTCTGTAAATAAGAGGTTATTTTATAATTTTATAAATGAGAGGTTATAAAATATACGATATCTATGTTATGTACATTGTACAATACTATACATTCTGTACTTTTTACTTCCTCAACCTTACTCAACTACATTGTATATTATTGTACTTTTTACTCTCTCAACCTAACTCAACATTATACTGTATATTATTACTTAATACATCTACATTGAAATTCCTTACCACTGTTGTTACGGCTGTCTTTCAAACGATACACAAACGTTCTGAACTAACATTCACGGACATGTGTAAATAGCCGTATTGAAACCCCAGCGAATTTCGTAATAATTCTGGCTGTTGATGAAATGAGCAGTAGATATCAGACATCCTCAGTTTTCACGAAGAGTGCGCCTCAGGTGGCGCAAAGCTAAACTATTAACATTGATGCATTCTTGAATCTACGATGTAATGCAAGTCGAAAAATGTCCAGAAAAGTAATTATTTTGTGAATATGTTAAGGTTTATGGTTGTAAATCATAGCCTATGTTACTCCAGACCTTTAAAGGAAGCTAGTATAAAAGTTTCATCAGTATTGGTTCAGTAGATTAAGAGATTATTGCGTTGTAAGTCAGTGCAGAATTGAGATTGAAGAAGAATGGAATCTGAAGGACTTCAAAATTTATTAATAGAAATTACACATAGCAAAAATAATAAAACTATTTTATTTGGCTAAATAAATATATTGAAATAATTAATTCGCTATGTTTAGATATTTCATTGAATTTTTGAAGAAAAAATCATTAATAGAGGAGGAATTAGATTATTTTCGCATTATCGAATGAAGTGGACCTCGGATATAGTAAACCAAAATTGCCCTAGAGGTCGGCTGTTCTTTTTTAGAAAGAAGAAGATAGTAGACAAATAAATATAAGAATCATTTAGATATGTTACTTTAAAACTTAATAAAATAAAATACAAAATTGAAAATGAAGAGATTACTAATTAAATATTATTATTATTATAAATAAATTTAAGTAAACACGTTTTCCCTTTATTTGTTTAAATTCACCTCTTAACATATTTTTGAAAGTGTCCTATTGGATAAATAATAGTAAAGTGCTGTTTGGGACATATGATGAACTCACAGTGGTTTTCAGGAAGCACAGTGGTCCATGAAAGGAATGAAGAGGCCGAAAGTTTTAGACTGAATCTTTCGTAAATAACATTTTGGATGTACGTTCAAAGGACCATCAGTGGCCCACCGACAAGAACCTCAGAAATTTTCAGACAAGAGTTAAGATTCGTCTGTAGAAATAACTCTAACAACAAATGTTGTAAAGGAAGGATGAATGCAGGGGTCTTCAACCTGGGTTACGCGGAACCTTAGGGTTTCCTGAAACGTTGACAGGAGTTCCGCAAGGGATCACTGTTTGCTCAGCAAAAACACACGTATTATGGAAATAATCTATACAATGAATTTCTCATGTAGGAATGGAGTAGTGAACCATCTTAATATACTAGATTAATATAATATTTAAGTAAATATTACAATATTAATATAAATTGATGGTAAACTTTTCATTTTATTGATTTATCATTTAAAATGTTAATTATTCATAAAGTATATTCTAGAAAAGAAGTAAAATATAAACGGATTAACTACCTCACTATTTATTCTCTTATTAAGATGTTTGTATTACGAATTAATAAAAATACAAGAATAATTTTGAGAATTTCAGTAGAAAATGCTTTGGTAAACTAATTTATCTGCTACTTCCACATGAGGTTCCTTCAAGAAAACCATGAGCTCGAAGGGTTCCTAAAAGTGTAATAGGTTGAAGACTCCTGGATTAGAGGAGCGACTATTGAAGTGAAGTAATATTAACGAATAATCGATTTATGAGTAGATTAAGTGCCATTAATTACAATACCATATTTACATTGTTAAATGTTGTAAAAAGTAAGAAATGCGTTCAGTATTACAGTGTATTCACACTCTTACATTATTTGGATACGTTGAAGCTTTCACTCAGTTTACGATAAATGTAGTCCCCTTAATTGCACCCTTTACAGTTCTTCCTACAAATGGCTCTTTTCAATTAACTTGATAAAAAATGTTTAATTCTATACAAAGTAAGGGCTACTCGATGTTTTTATTCTTCTTGCAATATTCTAGGAAGTAGATTCCTAATTCCCCAAAATTACAATCTCTTCCACGACAAATAACGTCATTGATAGATCTCGCCTCCTTCAACTTTTCGCTTTTTCCACCACACTCCCCGCTCGATGCAAATCTACGTTGCGAGGAATCTTTCAATCTCACCCACACCCAATACCCACCTTTCAGACACTTTCCCTCTTTTTCAACTTCACGGCCATTTCTGTCTTAGTTTCTCTTTCCGGCGCAGGGCGCACATTTTCCTCAGTAACTCGTTAGATTTCGTTCAAATGCCGGATCTCGAGGCTTTGCAAGTCTTGAAGAAACATTTCGCCGTAGGCTAAAAAACGACATTCGCATAAAGATGAAGAAGCAGTGTTGCAATACAATTTGAGTGAATGCCTTTCTAATTAATTATTCATTTTCATATCGGGCTTTTAAATATAAATAATATTGGTCACTAATTACAAAAAACCCATAATAGGAATTTCTGTCAACAAATGCTGTACTCCCAAACTCATAAACACAGGGCGAATTGACGTTTGATCAGCTAAGACGCAGACAGCGACTCGGGAGCGGTCGCATCATCGGCTAATGTTATAAGTCCCAAAAGTTCAGTGCATGTTTTTATCGCGGGAGGTGGCGGTGTTCTTCCTCCGCTGAATGGTTAGTTCCGCCGCCGACCTGCATGGCGGCTTACGGGGTTTTCCCCGTCTAGCAAGACCCCAGCCGGGACAAGCTCTTAGCCTCCGACTGGTCTCCCGACATGTGTGGTAATGTAGTGCGTGAAAGTGTGAGTGTGTGTGTGTATGTGTGTGTGTGTCTGTGTCAGTAAAGGGTTAGGATATGACAAGGAGGAGGAGGAAGGAAAGATCGCGTGGGGCCCATAGTCCGTTTGTTGGGGAACTGGTCTGTCATTCACCTAATGTTGATCGCAGAAACTATGGAACACTACTGACGAGATCAGCCGGCCGCTGGAATTCTGTTCCACACAGCGACAGAATTCGACCTAGCTAAGTAGCTAGTGTCGAAAATTCGCTTCCGTTGGGGATCGAACCCTAGAACCTCCCAGTCCGAGGCCCTGCAGGGACATCAGTGTGTCCTGAGCCGTATGAGCCGGTCTTAAAATTTGATTATTTGATTTGTGTGTAATGTTTCGTAAATTCAAGCTCCCGATGGGATAAGCGTCAACTGACCAAACGTCAATTGACCCTGTGTTTACATCGGACAGTAGAGTGGGTCAGGTAAGAGTTCGCGCCGACTCGCAGTTCGCGAACGCAAAGGCGACAGCGACCGCACTCGCTTGTCAGCCTTTCCGTGCCTTCATTCAGGAAGGAGAAAATCTAGGAGGGGAAAATAATGATTCGCAGACGTGAGGCCTATTCTACGCAACAAAACAAAGCACAAATACTTCTTTCAATGTTTACGAAGTGAATTTGGGTTAATTAATGGATAGTGAAAATGTGTATTTAAAAAATTGGAAACTCTAGCTACTTAACCACAAGTAATTTCATTTTCTACACAACTTACTTTTTGAGAGGATAAGCGGACGAGGTGATTTACGGGCAAATCGGGTGACAGGAGGAACGAGCGATGTACGAGCCGATGAGCGAGTGAGCGGACGATCACCCGGAACTCTTGTACAGGTGAGTGAGTGAAAAAAAATAGCGGGCGAGCGATGATCAGATGAGCAGGCATGAGCCTGAGCAATTGAGCAGGCGAGTTCGTGAACAGACGAGCAGGCCAGAGCGTGAACAACGGAGCGGGTGAGCGCTACGATAGAGCGAGTGCGTGAACAGACGAGCAGGCCAGAGCGTGAACAACGGAGTGGGTGAGGGCTACGATCGGGCGAATGCGTGAACAGACGAGCAGGCCAGAGCGTCAACAACGGAGCGGGTGAGGGCTATGATCGGGCGAATGCGTGAACAGACGAGCAGGCCAGAGCGTGAACAACGGAGCGGGTGAGGGCTACGATCGGGCGAATGCGTGAACAGACGAGCAGGCAAGAGCGTGAACAACGGAGCGGGTGAGCGCTACGATCGGGCGAATGCGTGAACAGACGAGCAGGCAAGAGCGTGAACAACGGAGCGGGTGAGCGCTACGATAGAGCGAATGCGTGAACAGACGAGCAGGCAAGAGCGTGAACAACGGAGCGGGTGAGGGCTACGATCGGGCGAATGCGTGAACAGACGAGCAGGCAAGAGCGTAAACAACGGAGCGGGTGAGGGCTACGATCGGGCGAATGCGCGAACAGACGAGCAGGCAAGAGCGTAAACAACGGAGCGGGTGAGGGCTACGATCGGGAGAGTGAGTGAACAGACGAGCAGGCAAGAGCGTGAACAACGGAGCGGGTGAGGGCTACGATCGGGCGAATGCGTGAACAGACGAGCAGGCAAGAGCGTGAACGGAGCGGGCGAGTGCGTGAACAGATGACCGGGCGAGCGACTTCCGAAGTGTCGGCCCCCGCGCGTGACCGCTGATCGAGGGGCCGGCGTCGCCCGCCCTGCGCCTGGCAGATTTATCCCCGTCGTCGCGGCCAGGCGCCGCCTCTCCCATCCCCACCCCCAACTCGACAACTGCCTACGCCCCGTCCTCTACCATTTCTCTGACCACCTCCACCTCCAGCTAACGTACCAATCCTTTTCGGAAATTACAGCAGAACTGCGCATAACGTTGAATACGCCGTATCGGTGACGCACCCGCAAGGGGTTCGCGAAATGCTGCCGTCTGTGTACATATACACATTTTACATTTACAAAACGCTCTCAAAGTTTAAATTCAAGTCTTACAAACGTACAAAAATTACAAAGCTTACATACGCAATTTATGGCACAGCTAGTAGGGGGAATCCTCGTTCTCATTGTGGATACTGAAGCGTGACAATTCCCGCTGGGATAGACAAACTTACTATCTACGTTTGTGTAATCGCCACGAGAGATGATAAGTTTAATTCCGATTGCGCAGTGATTGACCCCACAATGTTGCTATCTGTGCACCGCAGCATGTAAGTGGTTGATTAATGACTTCTTTCCGCTTCACATTGTGAAATATCCTTACTTTGATATGTAATAAATAATATTAATAAATATTTTTAATTGATTTTTTAGCTATTAGAAAGAACGAATCTCTAAACTTTTGAATGAATGCTATTATTTATTATATTTGCCCCGCTATGGTCATAAATTGTCTCAATCTTATACTGTTATCATCTTGATATTACTTTTATCTTTGTTCATGCTCTCGACATATATGTTTCATTCTCACCTCTCGTTTGTGGACGTGCAATTCTGCACATAATTACGATTCCTGGAAGTTCTGTTGATTGAAACCAATTATTGAATTGATGGCAACCAACTTCAAATTATCAGCCTTTTCTTTTTCAAAATACTAATTTAACATTCATTATGACATTATTACACTTTATGCTGAGCTCATTAGTGATATGATCTGATCTTTCCTACGTACATGATAATAGTTCCGTACGGTTCCGATTCAAAGTTCATGGGCTTATATGCGTATATCATCTTCGCGCGCTGATGATTACTCGGATGAGTTCCAAATCTTCGGGCTTGATACGGTCCGTGAGATATCTTTCTTGATATCCCTCCTGTCGTAATCTTGCCTAACGTCAATATCGGTTTGCAAAAGGAGTATTATAAATTATTTGGTAATTTCATAGAAATCTATAACTAAATACATTGTTTCGCGTGCGCGACTTGCCTTAGCTGTGCTTCGGCCTACATACGGCTGTCTATCTTCAACCCAAATTGCTAAAATATCATTCCCGTCTACGAATCTATCCTACCATTCATCCCTTCCCCAAATGAATAGCATATATCCTCTAGCTTGAAATGTAATAACTTGTTTATCGGTCGTCCTAGCAACGCGTATTCCTTGGCTCTAGCGTTCTATCGGCATACATTCACGTTTCATGTGTTTGATGCCGCTTTTCCTATTCAAATAACACTGGGGTTTTCTGACTCATCACAACATCGATACCAAGATTAGACTCGCCGCAACTGCGGTTGCAAAGACCGATATTTAGACTGTCAGTTTTTGTGATATGTAACGTTACATTGCTGTTTTAGCCATCACCTCCCCACTGATCGAATGAAAGACTGTTCACTTCAAACACCTATTATCCGCGCATGCGCTATAACCATTGGGTGCCGCTGGGCAATCTTCCCCCTTCGTCGAGGAGTAGCCAGGGGTTCGGAATAAATGACGTGTGATTCCCTTACGGCAAAACAGCATCGCATATACTGGAAAAAAATTCAGTAGCATCAATTGACCGTTGCTTAATCCACGCCCCGGAAACCTTCCCGGGACTGCTTGGAGAGTGGACAGTTTCCCCTAAGCTCTGAGAAAGGAGTTTCGTCCCCAATCGTATTTACTACTAGACGGCACAGATGTAATTATCTACGTAAGGTAAAAGCATTAATAGTGGCCACAGTTAAGAACATTTTCCTAGTTTTCTGAAAATTCTTCAGCTACAATACTGAGTTCGATAAGTGAGGATAAAATACCAGTTCTTATTATATTATTGCAATGTCGATATTAATAAGATATTTTCTTATTCTTTTTAATAAGAACCGAAGATAAATAAATTATCGTTCTAATCCTCAACACTAGAATGTACAAGCTCCACGTTCTGCGTGTTTGAAGTGGGAAATCTCCAATTCATAATTTTCAATTTTTTTTCCCCTTGAAGTGGCTCCTACTGAAGATATTACCATAGACTTGTGGCTAGTGAGGAAGTTGACGAGTACCAAAAAGAAAAAAAAAACACAAAGTAATGGCCAGGATCACAGTAGTTTGTAAGTTGCATATTTATTGAGATGTAGTAGTTTGTTGTTCTTTACAACTATCTGCATGTAAATTGAGAAGTATGATATGATAAAATCGCAGTTATGCAAGATTTGGACGAGGATAATACATAAAGAACCCTTAAACTCCATTCCACACTCCATTTACATTCGTGTGTTGTGTCTTAACTAGACTGGAGTCTTAGTTGGACAGACATTTCATGTTACTAACCATTTTCACTATTGTCGCTCAGTTCCCTTGTCAAATACCAACCCCCAGACGACAGTAACTTTCGCCGACAGGTACCACAAATACCCCTAGCACTTATCAACTGGTGCACCACGAATTTAAGGTAATATATTAGCAAATTACACAATGTTCCCCAACAATAAATCTCACCAACAATAAAAAATAATCCTCCAATTATGATTCATTCCCCTTTTTTTTATTTTTTAAACGTATTCTAGAGAAATCTAATGGTGCTATGATTTGGATAGGAAAGTATGACATCCGAGGTTCCTGATTCCTGGAAATGGTTATTTCGAAAACCATCTTCGCTGTTATTTCCGATATCGGACCATCTGATTTACCCCTTCCACTACAATTAGATATTTATATTAAACATTGTTATCCCCATAGCTTTCGCGACTGCCAAATTAATCAGAGCTACCACTCCCCTACTCACGGTCATCACCTTCATAATCGCCGCCTCAGCGGCGGTCCCCTCTCTCACCTCCATCACCACCTTCCGCGCTCCCTCCACTGCCGATGCCTGGAGCAGAGCCATCCCGTGATTTACTCGCCAAAAGGCAGGCTGCGCCGCGTAGCGGGCGCCGCGCCAACTACGTCCGCCTCGGAGACCCTCCTCCGCCTCTGCGCCACCTAGCGGTCGTCGCCGCCTTTTCACCCCCGACGCCTCGGCCGCCGCCTCAGCCCCTTCCCCTGCCGCCACCGCCACTAACGAGAACACTTCCGCCTACACCAACGCCCCCTCCTGCAGCATTGCCGCCCTCACCCACGCCGCCTCAGATCCAGAGTCACCACCACCTCCGGCTCCTTCCACGCCCCCACCCTCATACTCGCCACATCAGTCTCCGTCAACGCCACCGCCCCCTCCCGCGCCGGCACCGCCTTCTTTACGACCCTCTCTGCCACCACCGCCTCTTCCCACTCCCACGCCGCTACCGTCTTCTCCACCTCCCAAGCCCCTTCTTCTCCCGCGCCGCCTCCCCCATCTCCACCTCCTTCCCCTTCTCCCACGCTGCCACCAAGTCTTCGCTTCCCCTCCTTCCGCACCGCCGCACGCCACCTCTTCCCACGCTACCATCCCCCACCTCCTCCCACTCCCTAATCGCCTTCCCCTCCCACGCCCTAATCGCCTTCTCCTCGCACGCCCTTACCACCAGCTTCCACGCCCTTACCGCCAGCTCCCATGTACTAATCGCCTCTTCCTCCCACGCCCTTACCGTCAGATTCCACGCTCTTATCGCCTGCTCCTCCCTCGTCGCCGCCCCTTTCCTCGCTGCCAACACCCCTCCCCCCCCCACCAGTGCCTCCACCGCTGACGCCGGCTGGCGATCTCGCAATTAGGGAGCTCGCAGCAGCCCCCCCCCCGTTCCCGCTCTCCACGGTCCCTCCCCCCTCCTCGTTCCTCGTTTCTTCCTTACTCTCTCCCCGCGCCCTTCGCGTCTTTCCGAATCGATTACTGCAGCCTCGGCGAAAACATGACGCGATGGCTCTGATCGTGAAAATATGTCTCCGATTCAATAATTCCCTTTCGGAACGCAAGCGAGGAGCACAGAGGGTGCCATCACTGCCCGTCACGACACGCTTTGGAGTTCGTATTGCGTTATACCGGGATATATTGTCAAAGCTTTATTTTTGCTTAATTTCAGATCATAATTGTAATCAATGGTTGTGCTGAATCACAATATTTCGCAATAAATTAAGACATTATTTTCTTCTCCAGAATTACCTAATGGTGCTACAACAGCACGTACTTTCTCGCGATATTGTAAATAGCATTGTAATATTATAATACAATTTCTTTTAAACTTCAATTATCATTTGAAAAATTCTTAAAAAAACGAAAACAGCTTTCTGACATTGAATTCAGTGTATTCACATTCTACATGAAAGTATGAACGATGCGCGATACATATTTTGGTTGCAAATAAAATTATCAATTCTTATTAACGCGAACGAACGGTGACCATCATTATCACCTTCATTAAAATCATCAGTTTTCAGTTAAAACAATGTGTTGCACCAAGCAACAATGACCGCTAATTCGTATGGGATACACATTTTGCAAATTAACTTTGTTGATACCACAGGCAAGAAAATGAAAATGGGTAGACAAATATAATAATTAATATAAATTGTTTTATTCAACAAAACAACTTTTCCACATCTTATTATGCACAGCGAAATCATCTATTCGTTTTCACATTTAACTCAATTAAAGACTGTAATTTAAAATGGGTTTTCAATTATTTCTAAAAGGTTAATTTGTAAACATATAAGAAAAGCTCGAATCTAAGAAACGAACAAAGAAATATGAAATAATACACAAATTATAACTTACAAAGCATCCAAATGCCTGGAATTACTTTCACGAAATGCAGTAAATTCGGAGCGGGCGACTGTGTTGCCAAATTTTAAAAAACTCGTATTTAAAAAAAACATGACCTTTATTGAAGATTTATTTTTGATCAACACATTACATCTCAAGAAAAAGATAATATCTTCATAATTGTAGTTGTAGGAAGACGCTGAAAAAATTTTAATTTTTTAAATTTTCGAAAAAATTGGGGATTTTAATAAACATGAGACCTGCACCATTCTCTTCAGCATTTATGAAGCTATCTATTGTCCTAATTTAATAAAAAAAATGTGTATCTTTTAAAGAAAAAAATGTTAAAAGAAAATAAAAATGGCCCTTGTTTGATGAAAAATTTCCCAAAAATACTCATATTTTCGAAAAATTGAACATAACAATATTTGAACATCTGTTTTTATGAACACGTTTCATTTAGAAGAAATGTTTATCTTCATAATTGTAGTAGTGGGAAGTCACCGAAAAAAATATTTATTTTTTGTAATTTTCAAATTCACAATTTTCAACGAACACGGGAACTACGCCACTCCGTTGAGTGTCCTATTTGCTATAGAAAATAAAAAACTAATTAAATTTATTGGTGTGATTTTTGTGAAATACATATTTTAACAAAATTAAAAATTGACTACATTTCACACAAAGTTATGCAAATATACTCGAATTTTTTCGAAAAATTATACATGACCTTATTTTCAAATCTATCTTTAAAGAGCATATTCATTAGGGGCAGTAATTTTGATCTTCTTAATTGTAGTTGTAGGAAAACGCCGAAAAAATATTGAATTTTGCAATTTTTAAAAAATCAGGGTTTTGGCTACACCACATGAATTCTGGCTACACCACGTGTTGGAGGATTCTTTTTTCTAAATTTAGGAACTGGATTTCTATACTTTTTCGTTACCAGAGCCCGGCAATTCGAGTTTTTCAGCGGAAAATTCGCCTCTTTTTTCTGCAGCATTACATAACTTTCTCTCCACTGCCTAAGCGGTAGCAA
The DNA here is from genome assembly GCA_031308135.1 of Acheta domesticus. Classification (NCBI taxonomy): domain Eukaryota; kingdom Metazoa; phylum Arthropoda; class Insecta; order Orthoptera; family Gryllidae; genus Acheta; species Acheta domesticus. The sequence continues at coordinate 31,754,474 of JAHLJT010003656.1, forward strand.
AACAGTAAAAACGTTGCTTCGCATTCGATTGAAATGTCATTTCATTGTTTGGAAAAAAAGGCTTTAGATTTCTCACGAAAATGGTCTTTAAAATTACGTGCAAAAGCGTATAGGTGGTGGCTGAGTTATTTTATTTTTACACGCCCCACTCAGTGCGCCAGAAGCTTGGATTTCTGTCTGGCCTAATGAGCATAAGCGATATAATCGATAACACGTACAGTCAATAGATTATCAGCCATCAGCCCCTTTTCAGGACATCCCCGACGTTTCGAATTGGCAGTGCGCTGGCACATTTTTGCCGATAATGCTATATAATCAACTGCGTATGACCGGGCAATTTCTCTCCCATTTAGCAATCCGCCGCGGGTAGGACGCCACCGTAAACGCTTTCGGTTGAGGAGAGAACACTCCCTGCGTCGGAAGCTGTGCTCTGCCGCTTATATACTTTTACACTCGCGTTGGTGACTCAGGGATTAATGTCCCTGCAGGGCCTCTTATAGCGTGGGTATCAACATTTCAAGTTCGCCAGAAGTTATGACATCTAATGCATGTGTAATCCATAAAACGGGCCTGACCACTAACGCCGGTGCCAGGTGCGAGGGAAACGGCCGGTGCCAGGCACGTAAAGAGGGAATATTGACACGTACCTTATAGGAAATTCAATCTCTTCCAGAAAAAGTATCCTTAACAGAAGTGACTGCTTTATCGACGCGACCGTTCTGCAGATTTCACTTTAGCAATTTTCGTGAGACCATAGTTATCCTTTGAGCAGGTATTTGCAAAGTATGGCTTGATTGATAGATTAGTGATTTTGGGCGGGATGTCCTAGAATTCGTGTTCTGACGGGGCACGATTTTTCACACTAGTTAGATAGCTAGGTCGAGTTCATCCGCTGACTGGAGAAGAATTCTAGCGAACGGCTGCTACGATCGGTAGTTTTCCCTGGTTTCTCCGATCAATACCGTGCGAATGCGTCCTCAGAACAAACGGGCTTCGGACTTCGCGCGATCTTTTATTCATCTTCCTTGTCCTATTCTCAACATTTCCTTACACATACACACACTTACATGCAATACACCACCACACACGCCGGGAAACCAGTGAAATCTCGAACTCTAATAGGTTAGGTTTTCAAGACAAAGCTGACATTTTTATAGGATAGAGGTCTGAAGAATTAAGATTTATACTCCACGGACACAGCAGTAGAAGGCTCAAGTGTTAGTAGGATAGCGTGTATAATATTATCAACAACTACCAATAATAGACCGGCAGAGGGCATCAAATATCACTTCAGTGTTTCCGACCGGGAGGTCCTACCGTTCGAATCCCGACGACGTCAGGATTTTCGACATTACCTAGATAGATAGCTAAGACTGACTCAGCCGCTGCCTGGAGGAGAATTCTGGCGTGCGGCCGCTCTGGTCTGAAGTTTGCCGTGGTTTCTCGATCAATACCCAGCGAATGCCGGGGCAGTACTGCAACAAACAGGACACGGAAACGCGCGATCTTTCCTTCCTCTTCTTTGTATTTTCCTCACCCCTGACTAACACACACACAAATACAGGTACATACGCACTTGCATTACACTACCTCATAGGTCGGGGGACCAATCGGGAACAAAGAGCTTATCCGAGTTGGGGCAGTGCCCCGCTAGTAGAAAATACCCGAATGAGGAAAACTTCGCTAGCCGGGGAAAGTGCTGTAAGTCGGGGCCGAAGCTTACCATCCACCTTCCTTGACAAAGCATACACTGCACTTACGGGACCAATGAGGTTGACGCGCCCGACAATACGAAATAATGAATTCCATACGAGATAGTATGCCGCGCGTGTAAGCACATGTTCCCATTTCCAAAACCCCTTGATTCGGTCCGGGATCAGTGGCTGCGGCCCCCGTCCCGGTCGGTTGGCCCCGCGGCGGTCGGCGGAGTGCGGTACGGCGCCGGCGCTGCCGGCCTGCTCAAACGGCAAGCGTAATGACGCGCTGCGGACGGCCCGGGCGGCCACGGGGACGCTCTCGCCCGCCACCTCATCGATAGCAAATGCCAGGGGCTCACAGGGCAACGCAGCGAGGCACTGCGCAAAGGAAGACCTCCAAGAGGGAGTAGGAAGGGAGAGGGGAAGGGAGGGAGAGGGGACAGGTAGGGAGAGGGGTGGGAGAGGAGAGGGGGAGGAGAGGGGAGGAGGAGAGGGGCGGAGGAGAGGGGGACGAGGAGAGGGGAGGTGGAGAGGAGGAGGAGGAGTGGGAGGAGGAGAAAGGGAGGAAGAGAGGGGAAGGAGGAGAGGAAGAGGGTCGAGAGGGAGAGAGGAGGGTCAGGGAAGGGAAGGGGCAGGGAGGGGCAGGAAAGGGGAGGGACGATGAAGGGGAGGGACGGGGAAGGGGAGGGGCAGAGGAGGGGATGGACAGGGGAGGGGATGGGAGGGGAAGGGGCAGTGGAGGGAGGGGAAGGTGCATGGGAGGTTAAGAGGCAGGGAGAGGGGGCGAGAGAGATGGCGGAGGAGGCATGGAGCAGTGGAGGGGAAGGGGCAGGGAGAGGAGCGAGGGTGAGGGGGGGAGGCGCGGGGTCGGGCCGGGGTAGGGGGTTTATTCGGCGAATAGTCCCAAGCCCATCGCCGCGATGAGATCGCCGGTGAAGTCCGGCTGGCTAGGGTGACGCGAGGCGCGTTAAAAGCTCCGTCACAATGAACGTAACGTAAAGTAAACGTAACAGTTTTCTGCAGTGTTATTCGATTGAACCATTCAGAATTGTCGACGTAAATGTGAACGAGGACACGAACAAGAGACGTAACCATGAAAGTTTGTAAGCTGTAGCTTTGACGTTACTGTTAACATGTTCTGAGAATAAAATACTATACTGTTCTTCAGCAAGATCCAAAGCCGGGGTTTTCAGTAAAAACGAATGCAGTTTTCAGGATTTCCAAATAGTTTTCATTACTCATTGAACTCTCCATTGAATCATTCGTCACATTAATGCTGTAAATTATTCAGGCTATTTTCTTAAGGCCATATGATTTTTTTACAGAATTTCATTGTCGATTAATTTATTTTTTGATATCTGTGGCTGTAATTACGTTTAGACCATGGTTACTGAAAATGATAAGTTCAGGTTTATGTTAAAAGTATATTTTTAAGTTCTCACGTCTACGATAAGTTTTCATTGTTATCTGTACCGATCAAGTGCGCGTAAACTCCTTTAAAAATGTTATACATACTGCATCGCGAACATTTCAGCTAGAAGGGTTTTCCTCTTCAGATATCCCTCCTCCAGAAGCCATGCTCCCGAGAGGACCTCCAAACTCACAACTGTCTTCCGACATGTGTCAGTCTGTAGCCCATTTAGTGGTGTGTGTGTGTGTGTGTGTGTGTGTGTGTGTGTGTGTGTGTGTGCTAGATAGAGAAAGAGAGAGGGGGGAAGGGGAGAAACATGAGGAAGGAAAAGTCGTGTTTAGATCACGGCTCGTTTGCTACGTTACTGCTCCGCTATTCGCCTGGTATTCAAACCACGGAACACTACCATCAGCACAGCCTACCACCAGAATTTTCCTTCAAACAATCGTTGAATTCGACGCAGCTGTGCAGCTCGTGAAGAAAATCCACCACCGTCGAGATTCGAGCCCTAGGCTCAACGATGCTATCATGCAATGCTAGGAATCAACAATTCTGCAGAGGCAATGGTGTTTCCGCTGAGATATCGTAGCCAGTGAATTTCATAGGAAGACACCATTCTTGCAAGAGGCTATTCCCCTTGATAATAGGAACTGATAATAGTACTGATAATAGGAAATGTCTTTTTACAGAATAACGATTAAAAGTACCAAAATTAAATAATGGCTAACATAGCATCGGCAGATCTCTTGGAACAGATTTATACTCCGATTTAAATAGAACGACTTCTGACATCATCAGTTGTGACGATATTATCCAATCGGCAGCCCCATTGTTTAAAATTTTAGACGCAAAGAAGATCCAATTTGGATAATCGCGTTCAGCTGACGATGAGTCAGAAACCACTCTACAAAGATCACGATGGCGATGATAATTTTTCGGAACAAATTATGTACTTCTTCTTCACGTTCTACATGAAATGTTTGTATACATTTCTTTCCATCGAAAACTTCCCTGCAAAACATTTAGGTGGACATTCCCTGAGGTTTAACTTTAAAGACTTTTTTCAAATATATGAACAATATTTGTAATAATAATTCAATTAATTGTAATATATTTTGTAATTTTTCTTTTACCGGCCTCTCTGGAATGTGCCAGACAAGCCAGATTGTCCTACGCGGCCCTGTCTACTTGGGTGGTGTGTCGTCGCCTCCACAACCACCATGCGGCTCGCTCGCCTCGCATCACGTGCGATCTCGATTGCTGCTCTCGATCTCCGCAGACGGCGCGGACATCTGTGCCTCGTCGACCGCAGCCAGGGCACGCACGCACGCGGAGGAGATGGTGCGTGTTGTTGAGTGGGGGAAGGCTGGAACGATGAGGGCGGTAAGAACTAGTGAGAACGGGGAGGGAGGCGATGACGTTTACCATGGCAAGATGAGGGTTTGGAAGACGAAGAAGCCGACAGCAATGAAACAAGGATAGTAGCGACAGCCATTGTAAGGGCAGGAGGCAGAGGCGCTGGTGCAGGCGTCAGGAAGTTCGGGGAGAGTGAGGAGATGAGGGGAGAGTGAGGAGCGGAGAAAAAGGGGGTGGGAGAGAGCAAAAATCGAGAGCGTAGGGCGGGGAGGGGAGGGGAGGAAGAGTGGGGAGGGGCGGGAGTATGGGTAGGCTTCGAAAATGGAAATAGAGGGAAAGGTAGAGAGGGGAATGAGTAGAGAGGGTTGACTGAGGAGGGAAGGAGAACGGAGGGTAGGGGATGGGGATGTGAACTGGGAAGGAGGCGAGGGTGGAAAGTGTAAGGAGTATGGGTACGCTACAAGGTGGTTATCGGGGGGGAGGTGAAGTGGAAGGGGTGGAGTGGTGGTTGAAGAAGGTGTGTGTGCGCGCGCGTATGAGTGCGCACGCGTGTGCGCGCGCGTATGTGTGTGAGCGAGCGTGTGTGCGTGCGCGCGCTCAAATCATAGTGGTTAAGAAACAAGGAGGTCATATTGACGATGTTACGAAGACGGGTATCGTAGATCACAGAGAGCAAGAAGAATGACAAGAGAGAAGAGAATGAAGAGAGGGATATAGACGGCAGGTGATCAGCAACGGTGGCAAAACCCAAGAGCGAAGGCGGAGAATCCGAAACGAGAATGGTAGTGACGGTGGCCATGGCAGGGAAGGGGGCGAGGGCGGGGCAAAGTTTAAAGGCAGTGAGGAAGGACCAAGGCGGGGAAAGGTAAGAGGGGATGATCAAGAGGGGAAAAGAAAACGGCACATGGGATGCACATGGGGGCGAGAGCGGCCGGAGGGGCGGGGGCGGGGCAAACTATAACGGATCGTTTATAGCGGCGCGCGCTCGCGGGGAATTTTACGTCGGGGCGGCGCGCCGGTGGGCGTATGAATAACGTATGAGTCCTTGGGAGGCGCCCGCCAAGACCCCAGCGGGCGGGCGGGCGGGCTGGCGGGCGGGCGACCTCCGTGACGCTCCAGCGCGCCCCATCGCTTGGACAGATGCTGCTCGGAGTCCGCCTCCAGACCCCCCCCCTCTACGCACGCCCTTTGCGGATCGACGCAGCCAAAATTACAGATGAATAAACTACAAATAAAACAAATACAATACATGCCGAGTCCCGGTGGGCGAGTCGCTAAGGCAATAGTGTCGTAGCGATCTCGGACCGAAGGATCGCGGGTTCGAGTCCCACCTCGTGTATGGTTGTATTTGTGTTCGTCCTTTCACCCCTATCATCACCATATCATGTCATCGTCACAGTTACCATAATTATCATAATTAATAATTATTAATATTACCTTATTAAAGAAAATTGTGGTCGTTAATGACCTAGATGTTGATGCGACCTTTAATAACAAAAAAATATGAGAAACTGACTGAAATGGGTCAAGTCAACAATTGTTGCTACTGCAATGTCTCTGGTCGGGAGGTCCTGAAGTTCGTGTCTCGAAGATGGTAGATTTACCACCTGCCTGGGAGAGAATTCTAACGATCAACTCCTCTCATTGGTAGTTTCTCCTATCAGTTCCAGACGAATGCCGGGCAAGTACCTTAACAAATGGGCCGTGATATTTTCTTCCTCATCCTTGAACTCCCTTATCCCTTTACATACACACACACACTGGTACAAGAACCTCACTAATACACATGTTGGGTGGGCAGTTGAAAGCTTCCTGCTTGCCTCGGCTGGGGCGATGCCCCGTTGGAGGAGATGAATGGAAGAGGGAACCTCCTAAATGCCCTGTAGGTCACAGCCAATTCTAACGTTCCCAGGGAAGAAAACTGCCACCTCTCGGAATATAACAAGCAATACACTTACAGAACTGATGATGACAGCTCATAAGTCCAGAAACACAAAATAATCAACGCAGCCAAAACCAGAATGCACAACAAACAATTAATAGTTAAACACATAAGAATACGCGCCCTATGATTCATAACAAACAATTAAAAAATAAGGACAGTAAAACAAAGGACAAAATAAGGAACAAATAAGGACAAAATAAGGAAAGTAAATATGAAGAGCAATAATTCAAAACTCATTAACTTCAAAACAAAATACAATGAGTTTTGAAGTGGTCCAGTCAGAAAATTCCAACAATGTTCGCCCATCTTTATGATTTTAGTTATATAAACATCGTGGTGTGTGCGCTACCGGAACAGGTCCATCGTTTACCCACAAAACGTTACGCCACCGTTTTTCGATTTACAATTACAAGAAGCCCTAAAACTCCACTATCCTTTTAACGCATAATACCTCCGGCTATTTCCACTTAATCGGCGCGTAAACTGGGGATACTGACCGCCCAAGCACCGCTTATCGACCTGCTGCGACACGCCATCAACCATGAACTTGGTAATAATCTGTGACCTAGTCCAGTCCAACGGCCTGCGTTGAAACCGCCTTGGCGATACAGCAACAGGTGGCGAGACCCGTAGTCGCACGTCATTTTCGGAGATTGCCCTCCAACGACAGAACAAACAACTTTGAAGATGGAGTGTCGAACTGATAGCCCTATTTTGTTGTGAATAATTCAGTTAGTAATATTATTATTGTCATCCAATACCACAGTGCAACAAATTTGGACTTTGTCTTCCTGCGAGATGAAAGTACGTGTTATTTACTAAATCACATAAGCTGATTGCGAAAGTGTAATCAGAAATGTTCCATCGTCTACCAATTTTTCTGGAAAAGATACGCCTCGTATACCACTTTCGAGAAACTTGAAAACGACTCAATAACAATATAGATGTAATCTGTAGTGTATCAATCTACAGGTCAAATAAAAAAATATTTGTATTACAAAAAGTGTGTGCGTTAAATTATTTGTATAATTAATTCATTGTATTACATAAAATGAAAACTGTACGAGAAAGCTGAATAAAGCTTAAAATATACTTACAAGTTAGAAACTTTCCTGGAATCTTTCCGTTTGTGGGTGGATGGTGATACTTCTTGTGGGAATGTCCAGTAGTAATCCGCCCAAAGGTTTCGTGACCATCTTCTCTTACATCGCCTTTCCACGGCAGCGATATCTTTGTGAAATCGTTCAGCATGTTTGAAACTCGCTTCTCAAAGATTAGGTGGGAAGAAATCCACATCGGAATGAAGGAAATATAATTTCAGAAACATGTCGCACCCCTTAGCCTTGTAACAGTTCAGCATGTGATGCGTCATTTCCCTGTAATTCTCAGACATTACGTTTCCCAAGAAATTTTTGCATTGCAATGCAAGCCGAGATGCCTTCTCATTATTTGTTAGCAAAAGTAACATCTGCAATCAAGTCACGGATCTGAGACCCAATGAAAATTCCTTCTTTTTGTTTTGCGGTACTAATTGCAGGAATTTTAGATAGTAAAAATTGAAAACACTGAAAAAATGTCCATTGGTTTTACAAATTTCTTCATCAAGCCCAAGTTAGATGAAGTGGTAGTACCAGCACACTGTCTTTGTCAACAAGGGATTCATGCGACTCGTTTTTTTTCATCAGGATTGAAAATTTCTGTCAAAGGCGACTCTTGCACTACGTAATGTTCTTTCCTTGCCCAACTGTACCAGTGGCACAAGAACCAGCAATAATTTGTGTGACCAGACTGTTTTTCTAGAAGTAGTCCCAGAACTTTGAGATCACCACACATTTTTACTTTCCCGTATACGTACGTATACACGGAGTGATATACGTAGTATAGGGAAAGTTATGAATTGCTGCGCGAAAAAATGGTCAATTTTCGGCGGAAAAAAATTAATTGCCGGGCCGTGAAAACAAAGAAGTGGATAAAACCAGTTGCTAAATTAAGAAAAAACATCCCCTAACACGTGGTGTAGCCAGAAACCCTCTTTTGTGGGTCCTTGACACGAAAAACCAATTGAAAGGAAAACGTCCGTCTGTCCGTCCGTCCGTCTGTCCGCCCGTCTGCCTGTCTGTCCATCTGTGAACACTGCTAGCGCCTAAACCATACGTACGATTTCTTCCAAATGGATATTCCCTGATCGATCTGATTCTAGTCAAAGCTTTGAGATTTTGAAAAAGATTCTTCGAAATTTGGGGGTACTTTATATGAAGCCCCTTGGACATTTTCAAAATTTTCTCAAAAACGATTCCAATTTTTTTCTTTAAATTTCTTGTAGGAATTGAGTAAAATACACTTATTAACACAGCATAGGTCCGATTTTCACGGATAACTCTGAATTTTCGAAAATTGTGAAAGTTTGAATTTTTCAGCGTCTTTCTCCAGCTACAAAATTGAAGATAGAGATTTTTTCTTCAAATAAAATTTGTTCTGCATATTGAGTTCTTCCCTAAACGTCATGTAAATGTTTCTCAAAATTGTAGCTTTTTTCGTGCAATATTGCGTGCAATATGTGCAATTTTAAAAAATTACAAAAACAAGATTTTCTCAAAAACGGCTCCAAATTTTTTCTTTAAACTTTTGGTAGGGATAGTGGTAAATTTACTCTATCAGATGACATAAAAGCCATACTGTTCTATCGGTTGGTTTTTTCAAAAATTACAAAAATGTAAATTTTTTTACTTGTCTCTCACGTCGTTAATATACACATTATCGGCGATTTTTTCACATTATTATATTTACGAGTATATATGCTTTCAATAATGTCAAGTAAAGTTTCTCGAAACTACCGTTTTCTGTGAAAAGTAGCTCAAATTTCGGCATTTTCAGAAATGCTCAAACGTCATTTTCTCGTATATGGCTGCAATTTTTTTCTTGAAACTTTTGTAACGGATAGTGCTAATTACACTCATTAGTATAGCGTGAAGTTTATTTTGAGTTATTTTTTTGTTTTTTTCAAAAATTATATAAATGTAAATTTTTGAAAGATCTCTCACATCTTTAATATGCACATTATCCGCCATTTGTAAAGATTATTATATTTGTAAGTGTAAGTGCTTCAAATAAAGTATTCTGTAAACTCAAAAATTTTATGTGAATATGAGCTTCAAATTTCGCATTTTTAGTAGTGCTAAAACGCAATTTTCTTTAAAACGGCACATAATTTTTAAAAGAAAATTGCCATTTACGGCTAGGTTTTTGTGTTCTTTAATATTCTAAAATTAAGATTTTCGTTCTACCAATAGGAAACCGAAAAATTAAGAAAACGACAAAAAAAGTGTACTTTTGGCGATGATAGATGGTAGCTGGCAAGAAAAAGTATGTAGCAATTCCGAATAGCTAGCGAAGACCCAAGGAAATAGAAAACTAATACGGGAATGTCTGTGCCATTCTGTAGCACCACTAGTTTCATTAGTGATTCGAATAGGCACTATATTTCAGGAGTATCTTCATGTTCTCGCAGGTTACCTTTAACTGAACGGAAAGGGTCATTGATATCGAAGGTTTCTCGTTTCCGTTATGTAAGAGAATGGCTTTGAGACTAGTCTTTGAGGAATCTGTAAATAATAATAATAATAAAATTGCCTTTATTAGTGGCGAGGCTCAGGCCATTTGGCCTGCTCTTCCGGCGCCATTCTTCCCGAAAGTTAATCATCCCAAATTTTGTAAGCAGCCCATTACAATATACCAAAATACCTGACACTGAGAAAAAAAAAGGAAGGATCAAACAGGTCTTTTTTTGGAATGTAATACTAGAGATTGGTAGACCCAAGTAATTCTCCTTGGCTCTTTGAAAGATTTAGATCACTTACGAGATCATTTAATTCTGCCTGCGGCAATGACTGCGGTTGTGGCCATGCTGCAGATGGCGTGTATTAAAGATCTTCATGATCTTTGCGAGTGACTACCATCGTCTGTTTCGTCTTTCGTTATTCATTCTGTTGGTGGTTATGGAATGGGAGAGAATCAGACTTCGAAACTGGGCGCAATGCTGATTCCAAATTTGGATAAAAAACTGTGATTTGATTTACTTGAAATTCCTGTAACTTTCTTTAAACAAAAGTAACAAAATGTAATGTGGTCTCTAGGTTCCCTCCACAACTATGGTACGGCAAAATGGCGTAGATAGGTGGGTTCCATGCAACCAGCCTTTTAAACAGCTGGTACAGCATGAGCAACAATGTTCGGGCATGGGCTACCTTACCTAGTTGCAGCCGTTCGCTTCTGAGAATCAATTGAAGTTATAGATCTGTTTTGATGACCTCACCTCACCAATAGTAGAAGTCTATATTTGGTAAATAATTTTCATTTAACAGTGTATTTTCTTATTAAAATAAAGTTTTTTATGTAGTCAATATAATTTCAAAGCCCTTCTATACGTGTTTCAATAGTCAACTGTGAAGAAAAAACATGGAGCAATACATGACCTGAAATTCTCTCAGTGAGTAATTAAAAATATTATTTTCTGTTTATTTTATAAACTACAAACTCTTCGATTTTCTCTTTATTATGCCTCTGTTAACGTGAAACAAAATTGTGAATTTGATGTGAAATGAAATAACAAATATTATCAGTCTAAAACTTTCCCGGTCACAGTGCCCGCACGTCACCGGTAACAGAAGTTCGAAAGCATGTTACCAGTTGATGGTCAAAACTAAAGAAACATGTCCATCTAATCTATGAGCGCACAAGAGGAATTGACTAAATCCGGTAAGATGTAACGGAATTTTCTACATTACATCTAATAAAATAGGTGATTCTGCCGTTTGCGGTTATACACATACATCGCATTACAGGCCACTGTGGAAACGAACACTTAATGTGAATACCAAACATCGAATAACTTCATAAATAAAATATTACACGAAATAACTTTCTGTTTTTGAGTTTGCCTTCGAAATTGCACTCGTAGCAACCTTCCTTTCTAGTATTTATTTATGTATGAACACATGCCGCTTCCACAAACATGTCATACATCGAAAGTTACGACTTTAAAAAACAACTTTTTTTGCTCTGCGTAAACTACAAGATCGTTCTCTTTTATTTTAGTGTTTACGGCTGTTTACTGATATGAGAGTAAACAGTGGGTTAATATTTTACATAGAAAAACATTAATTGCAAAAAATATTACATTTTCTGACAGACAAATTATTATTATGATGACATTTAGAAATACACTGCTGAAAACTGATGCAGGAGTATTTGAATATGTCAAATTCAAGAATTCACATTTTTCTGAAATAGGCTACTGCTCTGAAGACTGTGTTTACATCAAAATCGGAAGCGATTGTTCATTGTAAGCACTTTACATTCCCTAAACGACGTAAGAACTACTTACAATTATTTTTTCAATGAAAAAGAATAGTTATATTATGTAACACATTCTGTTCGCTTAATTATATCAAAGAGCATGTTCAAAAGATAGAATAAAATTGCAATCAATTGCAGTCATTACTGCATTTGACATTTATACTAATAAAAGATATTTCTCCGACATTATAAGAGGACTGAAATTGACGATATTTGTCCTAGCTAGCTCACAGAAATTAAGGAAACAGAAAACTTTATTAGCTTTACTAACGTAGATACTTCTTCCATGTTATATAAAATGTTAGCAAGAAATAATGTAAATCGATAGTATAATGTCATTGAAATAATTTGTAGACAATGCTAGTGACTAGTGTAGTGACATTCAAGTTTCCGATTGGATGACAGCGTCATAGCTGACGAACTGTCAACAGACCTCGAGTTTTAATCGAAGTATAATCTCCCGGCATGTGTGATAGTGTAATACACGTGTGTGTGAAAGTAAGGAGTGAGGATAAGGCAAAGAAGAGGAAGGAAAGATCGCGCACGATCCGAGGCCCGTTTGTTAGAGTACATTGCTCCGGCATTCGCGTGGTGTTGATCGGAGAAGCCACGGGAAACTACCGTTCAGAGCAGCCGACCTCTAGAATTGTCCTCCAGTCGGCGGTTGACCTCGACCTAGATATCTAGTGTCATTAGTGACGAAATTCCTGCACACCGTCGTGACTCAAACCGTAGGACCTCCCTGTCAGAGGCATTGCGGTGACATCAGTTGATGCCCTGAGACCCTACGCCGGTATTTACTTTGGGTTCGTCATTGACTTCTCCCCGCATTCCTGTGCTCCGGATATCGTAATGGCCTTGGTATGCGCTCTTAACCCGAGAGAGGTGGCGCGGGGTCCCTTGTGACCCCACGTATCTTTGCTTAGCTGCAGTTGCCTAATTTTCCGAGTCAGAAGCTTTACATTTCGCATACCTTTTACCACATTCTTTAGCTTTTGTCTGAAAGATTTTCAAAATTTTATATGTAATAATTAATTTATAAATCTTTGAGAAACCAATACAAACATCTTAAATTTCGTACTTTTTCTAAGTTGTGTTGACTGGCTTTGAAGCATTTTCAATAAATTGTTTGTTTTTATGTGAGACTGTTATAAAATGAAACTTACTGAATTTTCGGGTACCTTTGCCGTTGAAATATTCAAGAAAATGTAAATGGGGTCACTACATAAAATGAAAGATAAATTATAATTTTGCCTTTTATTTGTTTCAATTCCTCATTTGCATGTTTCTTTATAATAGTGAACTAAGTTAATACGACCTTATAAATGATTGATTATAATTAAAATAACTAATTTCGCCCTTATTTCTTGCTAAATATAATTTTCTAAAGAAATAACTTAAAGGGGTCGGAAATGACCCCACGCCACCTCTAACGTAACTCCGGCGACCGCCACCTCTCCAGGGTTAAAAGTGTGGAATTATTGCGTAGATTTTACAGTGCTCAGCAATGACATCCTCCCAATGAATTAGATATTTAGGGTCCATAAATGGCCAAAATGGGCAGCAAGACGATTGCAAATATTGGACGAGCCTCTTAGCCGAAACTTGCCTCATTTTTGTCACAAGCGGGTCACTTGCTGAACTGCATGCAACATTTTATCGCAAATGTATTACTCACATCTCTTACATCTTTGCAAATCTAACGACCTTCGAACGTTACTTTGGTATGGCTGGACGTGTAAAAGAATTACTAGTTGAAGCACGTGTCAGAACATTCTTATTTCTATTTCCTAATGCTCACATATCCTCTGTAGACTCACAAGACGTTTACTGCGGCTACGTCCACGATGAGGCCGACACGAATTATTTTTGCTGTCTGCAGATGCGTAAATAAAACTAAAATCTTCATCACAGTTTATTCTAATAGTACTTGGCTACCAGATCTACCGTGCTAGATGAGATTCCATATAAAGAGCTTTAGCGATGTATGAACATTTTATAACGCGGTCCGTTTACTCTTATAAATATGACCCTAAGTACCTTTTCATTTGAGCATTCCCAATAGCCCCTGTCATGTGTTTAGAATCGTATTATTTTTTTGTATGCCAGAATACACGAATTAGTCTAACACATTGCTGATTTCGAGGAACAATTTTTTTTTCACTCAATTCTTAAGCATAAATGTCACAAAACAGATGTGTCGTGAAGAAAGGTTGTTAATGACCTTACTAAATATAAATAAACAAAAGAAATCAAGATTCCTAGTGCCACCACTGAAATTGTATTATTCACTATTCGTACTTTGGAGTTAAATGGACTATTTATTTATTAGCGTATTCGACAAAAAGCTGAAACCTCTAACATTCGGCTCTTTGAATCTCGACCTTCTATATTCTTCTTCTTCTTGGATCTCAAATTTAGATTCAAAGAATTTCCGGTAACATTTTCCAATGGGCTGAAAACAATGTCACATGTCGTTTTGAAATTAATGATTTTTCTTCATTTTGATCCGATTTATCTCTCTTACGTGTCCTTGCTAACAAAACTCGAGGGGAAAATGTCAAAGGTGGCGCCGCCAGTCACTGGGTTTTGACGAGAGCGAGTGGTGTCAGGATTTTTCCCCAATCGACTGACGATGTGACAAAGTGCCCCGCCGACGTCGCCTTAGCGTCACCGTAAACGCGACCGCCAAAGCCATCACTGGCACGCATTTTCTCGTTTTGAAGGTCAAATGGGCAAAATTTTAATCGTATTATTAGTTGAATAATTTTTACAGGCCAGACGTAAATTCATTTTTAGATACAGAATGATCCTTCGCACATACTTTAATTGGTAATTTCTGTTTCGTGTAAATCCAATAGTATTTTTAATTTTCCCTGATTGATATTCATTACAATTTATTTTCATGTATCATAATAACTTATAGTATTTGACATCTGTTTTTCTCAATTTCTGAGTGTAGTCCAATCATTTGTATATCCTCATATCACAATCGACCCCCTTCTTGGATAATTGGAATAATTCAAAAACACCGATTACTTTATCGCATTTCCCTCTGTTCCTCTTTCATCAACAACCCCTTAGTTACCCATTTTATACGACACCATGACTACTGTACATACACGTGTCTCTCTAGACCCGTCTTCACATCATCCATTCGATTCATAGTCAACAAATAATTTCAAAAATTCAAATAGGCATTTTTCCACTTACAAAGCTAGTGTAAAAAACTAACAAAATAATTAATATTTTTCGTGAAGGAAGCTTGTCCTAAATAAAATGGGGTCTCCCTGAAATGTTTCGAAGAATTATCCCCTAATGGATAAGCAATTCTATTTTCACCATACTTTTGGATCTAGCAGTGCTTGCGTGACCTCTCACGACACGTGAACGACAGTAAAAATTTCCCCCTGACGCGGCCTGTCATGAGACCGTGTGCCTGGTCATGGCCCTGCTGCCGAGCAGAGCAGCCAACCCAAGCCACGACGCAAGCAGAAACGAAAGCTCTTTGCTAGCTTTATTTATAACACGACTTCATGACAGAGACTTGGAGTTAGTAATTCCGGATCTTAAGAAAATATGTAGATTGTTATTCTCGGCCATATCTCACAAAATGTTTAATTGTTTTTATGTTACATATTTGATTAACGTGACACGTTGCCGCAAGTGAACTATTTAGAACTAGAATTTTCTGCCTATTTCTAATTCGAGATTCAAACGAATGATAATAGGGCGGTGTATACCTTGTAACACAAAGCACCAGGGTCGTGTTAACGCACGGTCCCAAAGGGTCCGGGCCCAGGGCCCCCAACGGTCAAGAGCCCCCTCCAGTTCATAAACAATATAATACTATTTTTTTAAAAAATAAAAAATAAAAAACTATAAAAATGTGATGTATGATTATGTATGACTAGCGTACCCGTGCGAGAACTCTCGCATGTTAAAACCCACCCTTTCCCTATCCATTTGTCTATCCTTTCAATTAAGAAGGAAAGTTGTTAATGAAACATGTTGATTTTTTAATGTATAAATGTAACTTCTAATGTACTTGCAGAATATCAAACAAAAATAACAATACAATTCATGTTGGAAACAAATTTTCTATAAAAGTTTATTCAGCACTATAGAGAGATGTTCTCGGAACAATTCATACTTCTTTAAAAACAACTTTGAACAAATTATTCACTCCTCCTTGAGAGTTAAATTTTCGCTTTCCTTGATAGTCACAAACATAATAGAAAAGGTTTTTACTCTTCAGAAAGCAAAGCAAGGAAAAGTTGTGCGTAAATACCGATGGAGCAAGTACAACCTACTCTTTGCTATATTACTTGAATTTCCTTGATTTGTTATGAGGAATAGAGGGGGTTTTGGAGAGTTCAGGGGGCCAGCTCGCTGGGGTGCGAAAATTGAAAAATTATTTGTGTATTAAAAAGTATTGGATTATTTTCAGCGTTCTTACGTACTTCAAGAAAAGCAATTCCGAACCAAAAGATAAACTAATATTTTCACCTTTGAGTAGTAAATACAATTTGTTACCATTGAAAACAATTTAGTAGGCTTAGACTTCACTTTGGTACATGGGAATGTTACTCAAACGATGTTTGCATATTGAATATCTTAACGGACCGACACCTTGAGTTTAATATCAAACGGTGGATTATTTACAATATGAGTTTGCAGTTGGGCGTTGATGTACATACTTCCAGACACCACCAACATTTAAATCGTGCCTCTGGACTGCGAATATTGGCAGTTGTCGAGTGACTTCTCCTATTCTTTCTATAATTATAAATTTACTTGCCTTTTTTAATTAATTCACGTAGTATTGTATGCCAGCGCGATTTTATTTTTGTTTTTCATTTATTTCAAGCTATTTTACTTTAGCTAATTTAAAACGTTTGTTCTTTGTGTTGTGCCATACACAAGTTTTCCCGTACTACCTCCGCGTACCCGTGCGAGAACTCCCACATGTTAGACCCTATGTTAGATCCCTATCCATATATTTCCATTTTAAGACGGGAAGTAGTTAACGAAACGTGTTTATTTGTTTAAAAATATATAAAGGTAACTTGCAATGTACTAACACAATATCAAATAAAATAAAAAACAATGCAATTGATGTTTAATATAAATTTTCAATAATTATTTATTCAGTATAATGGAGAGTTTTCTTGGAACAATTCACAGCACTTCCTTAAAGACGACATTTGTAGTAATTATTCAATATTCTTTGACGGCTAGCTTTTAGCTTCTCGTGAGTCACAAAAATATTAGGAACGCTTTTTACTTTTGAGAAAGCTACGTGTCTGAACCCGCTGACTTTAAAATTTCATCGAATGATAACGAAAATACTGGTACAGGTAAAACACAGTCTTCACTCTTCTCTGTGAACCCACATCCCTCCTCAATTAGGTACACAGCACTTACAGACACCGGTAAAACGTTAATTGTTTGGTTTCACTACATGCAAAGAAACAATCTTCATAGGTATCAAGCAACTATAACAGTACTTCTAGTTGTTGCTAGAGAGCAAATCTTGAATTAATGATTATGCACATAAACCTCGTCAGACTGCACAAACTATGGTGTTAACAGAAAGCGTAAATAAAGATTGTCAAATCTAAGCCTTCTAAGCGTGTCACCAAAAAAATTGCTACCAGCAGGAAGGACTGAAATATTGAGGTGGCCTTGATAGTATTAAAGCGTGGAACCGAAAAGTTAATTGAATGGATCGGTGAATGTCTCATCTTGTAGATTATGGTGTAGAAAACGTTTCTTTGATGCCTTTGGCCTCAAATTTTACTTTTTAAGGCTCTAAAACGCTTTGTTTATGAGTTATTTGCCGATATAGATTGACATTTGATGCGGGTTGCGTTTTACATGAATATTTCGATGCGTTTTTTTAAAGAAATCATCCATATTTTTAAAGTTAAAGTGGAATTCGTCAAGTCTCCGTGAAATTCTCTTTCTTTAGAGACCTCATTTATAAAGATTGGTTGCGTGTGAGAGCCGGAACCCAAAAGTATACTACTGAAATAATATAGGAGACGATGTATGATGTATGATGATGTGATGTACGCAAAAAAATGGCATAACGGAGTGATCCGTCCCGCATCATTGGATAATATTTATAATATGGAATGTTGCAGGTTGATGCGTTTCAATTTTAAATCGGACAATTCAATAAAAAGTAATGTAATTTTCAATGTAAGTATAAATATATGTTTAACGTTTTTGTTTGAATAATGTTAAAATGAAACATTAAGAAATTCTTTCAAAATATTTTTTTTTAAAAACAAAATACAATGTGAATTGATAGGATTTTCTGTATATTTCAGCATCAAGTAGGGGGGGAGAAAGGTGAAAGTAAGTAAGTATAGGGGGCCCCAAACACTGATAAAACTGCCCTGCAAAGCACTTTAATC
This sequence comes from Acheta domesticus, assembly GCA_031308135.1. Taxonomy (NCBI): domain Eukaryota; kingdom Metazoa; phylum Arthropoda; class Insecta; order Orthoptera; family Gryllidae; genus Acheta; species Acheta domesticus. The sequence continues at coordinate 31,772,663 of JAHLJT010003656.1, forward strand.
TTGAACTAAACAAAAACACTCGACAAGAATATTCGTTGTCGCTTACTCAGAAAGGTATACTACACGTTTTTATACGTTTTTAAAGATCGAAATTAAATTCTTATATTATTGCTCGTGTACATGTAATGAATAATCAGGAAACTATTTAGATTTTAGTCACATACAAATACTTTGATACATAGTAAATAAAAGTATTTTGATATTTTCATAATGACTGTTACTGTACTGGGATAGTAAACGCCGTGAAAAAAAATTGTACTTAATAATTTCCACTCATCAAAAAACAATGTTATGTAGCAATACAATTATTTGGTGCGAACTCTGAATAGCCATTTCACAGAAGTGAATTCTACCAAGAGCTCTAGTTAGAAAACATTTCCATGGAATAAAGCCTCCTGAAAAGATTATTCATTCACCGCTCGAGATCGAACGGATATCACTCAAGTTCACCTAAGCTCAACCCTGCAGGACTCGCCTGCAGCTAGGCACAACGCTCGAGAGGAAAGATAAGCGGTCTGCCTACTTTGCAGGGGCGATTTCTACACCACCAATGATTTGCTGGAGAAGCCCATTTTTCATGCATTTTCCGATTTCTCATCAACAGAACGACACAACCCTAGAACTATATTAAGAGTTCATCTAGATTGCCATAAACAATTACAAGATTGTTATTTTATTATTTAAAGAATTTAGTTGACTATTTTGTTGGTAACTATAAACGTGAGTGAACAAAACTTACAAAACAAGTGCCCAAAAAATGTGTCCGTGCCCAAGAAATGTGGTATCTCAAAATTCATTTTTCGGTGAAGTGAAGAAATACCTCGAAAAATTAGTACATATTTGCAAGTAAAAATGTCTTCTCTTAAAAAGATAGTTCAAAAGTAAGGTGCTGCATGAAATAAATCCGTTTCTTTGGTCGGGAAGTGAACTTCTTCGCCCACTTTTTTAGTGACATTTTCAGCTGTCACGCATGGAAACTAGCACTTAACTTCACTGCTTATTGATTGGAAAGTGTTATTTTGCGAGACGATTACGGCAAAGAAGCCACGACCATATGAAACAAATGAATCGACGTGGATGCCTCCTCGAATATTGAGAATGATCCCAAAGGTATATACTACTTGTAAGTTTCCATTATTTCGTCCTAAAAAAAAATAATGTACGCAATCCGTATTAAAAGGTCTTTAGCGCCCTCATTTCAAAATGCCGTAATCGACCCGTCGTCGCCTCGTCCGTCGACATTTCATTCGTACGCCAAAGACTCACTTTCTGTACTACTGACGTAAATAACTATTTTTGTGCGAAAAGAGACGATCCCAAATTTCCTCCTTGGCTATAATCACATGCAGTTCTCTATGGTCCGATTAAAATAAGTTGGTGATAGACAGTTGCAAAGGAAGGAAGCGACGTTGACAGTTTGCGCACCACTGAGCACAAGCTCCCTGGACACGAAAATAAATATTTGAAATAAATACTTCTTAAAGTAACCAAATCATAAACTCATATTGTACTAAGCTACAGCTTCAGAAGCACAATTGTTAATCACCAACTTATTTTAATCGGACCATAAAAGTCTGTGGAGTGGAGTTCTCAAATACTTAGCGTATAAAAGGATTCTGTTCTGATTCCGTCTTCTTCGTATTTTCTTCTTCGCGGTTTTCTTCGTATTCAATGTTCGTCAGATTGTACAGTACTCATACTATATTCATATTTCGCATTGGTGGGTCCACGGTCTGCTTATGCAGTAGTGTAACTGAGACAACAAAGAGGGACTTGAGGGCTTTTCGTCGCCCAAAGTAATTAGAACCAGTTGACACACAAGATTTAATTTTTTTTACCTACGTTTAATGATTCAGATTCAGTTACTTACTAATTAAGTAATGTTAACATGATTCAATGTTTTTCATACTTCTCTCCATAAGAGAACATGCAGCATTATTCAACTGTTTTCATATTTCCCTCGTTACCACGATTCTCTTGATACAAGTTACGACGCAGTTGTTGAGATCTATATAGAAAGCAATAAAAAGCAATAACGTATCAGAAACAATAAAATCATTAATCGAATTTAATTCTCATTTACGCGCGGGTATTGTTAAGAATACGGAGATACGAAATTCTATACTTTGTGGTATCAACTTTTAACAGAGTGTTGCTGGAGGATCTTCTGGTTGCGCTTTTACTCGGAAGTTTTTCGAGTGTCTGTTCAATGTAAATGAAACTCTCAACTAGGGACCAAGGGGCGGGAGATACTTTCATAATTTCCAAACTTACGTGAACATTTCTTATTCTTTGTATTTTTGGGAAAAGAATACAATTATTTCATTTCATTATGTACCCATAATGTTTCAAGGTAACAACCGAACAAACTGGTTCCTATATTAGATAAAAAGAACGATATCAGAAAGTCTATTTCATTTTTTTATCTACGAAAAGTGCATTTTACTATTAATTCTAATATTCATAAAAATTCAATAATAATTTGATGATTTACCTGTTTTAAAATTATTATCTCTGAAATTCGGAAACTTATGAAATTGCGGTTAATGTTTACATTTTTCGAGGTTTTGGGGAATTCATTTATGCATTTACCCTCCTTTACATGGTGCAGTGTTTGTGCATGGTGCAGTGTGCAGTGGTGCATGGTGCACGGTAAGGTTTAGCTCTGGTATTGATGCAAAAACTTCAAACCTCAAAGTAACTTTTAGTCTCGTGAATGGATTTTTTTGTTTTGTTAATGTCCAGCAAAAGGAAATTAACAATGAATATCTATTATATAAAAACCTTCCTAATAAACTATTAGAAAAAGGTTCCTAATAATGAGTATCTATTATATAAAAGCGAATATATATGAGTACGAGTAAGACGTAGTAAGTGTTTGTACCTCAACCTTTGAACAACTGGAGTGATCACTCCTGGATTTTGCACAAATGCTTTCGTGCGCCTTCAAATGAGTGAGTCAACCTTCTCATGATACACCAAATGTGTGTTTATATATACAAAATATAACTGAATGTACAATAATGCCCAGTGCCTCTAGACGGCTCAGTAACCAGGTGACAAGCGACCGGGAGGGACTGTAGGCGGGGGGTTGCGGAGTGAAGTGACGGGAAGAGGCGCGGCAGAGCCGGAGGGAGCTGGGCAGAATAGTTATTCATGATACGAGTAGTAAAATAAAAATAAAATGTCACTTCAAAATGTCTACAAATTAGTGTATGAACACTGTTCATACAGTATTTTTAGACACCCTTTTTGATTTTCAATTTAATTCAAGTATTCGTATTACTTAAATGGGTACCATGTTACGTTAAGATCAATTATAGCTGATCAAACGAAAGTATTTTGTTTTCTTTGTTGCATTCACACCTATCCGAACATTTGGGCATGGTTTCACTTCTAGCACTAGTAATAAAAGGGTACTATTACTACTACTACTACTGAACTTTTAGCACGCTGTGCATGCTCTAAAAGTAAACTAAGTTTACTAATGGCTGTCTAAAACATAAATTGAGCGGAAACGTCGCGTCATCAAGGGATCTATTAGTAAATTATAGTTTGTTTATATACATTGTGGATAAATGATATGATTGTCCACGCTTTCGACCACCTAATACATTATACATTTGTTCCAATTTCCTGAAGAACGAATCAAATAAAAAAAGGAGACTATTTTATGTTCAAGATCGAACTTTGAAACTGGAGGTTCTTTTGAAGAAAATGGGTAACAGAAAAGTAAATAGACAATGAGGAAGATTCATTTTTTCAATATGTAAGTTCTTTTATTCACATCCAGTTCTTGAACTTCGCGTGTCGGATTACAAATTTGTTTCTGCATCATATAATCATAATTTTTGCGGATCAATCCAGAAGATAGTAAGATAATTTCTCTCAAAAAAACAAGATTTTTGGTTTTACAAACTACTAAAACACTTCTTTGGTGACTGACAGCACTTACCAAAGTGATCAGTAACGCATACGATTCATCTCAAAAAACAATTAGCGTAATTCTTAGAAGGTTCTCTCTAGGATACCCAGGAAGAATTCAAAAAATAACGCTTGTTATTGACGCAATTCATTTACGAGCATATTATAACAGAATAATCATTCTCTTTCCGACACTTACACAAATCGTTACGAATATTCATCAGATAATTAAATAATTTTGTAATGAAACAAAAATTTAAACAAGCGTTTTAATCGATACCTCTTAATGTAACTTTGTTTACTGGAAAATGGGCGTCTTAGTTCATAATTTATTTTATTATGAACCTGCAAAACGCAAAGAAAAATGTTTAACATGAAAATACACGCCGGACGCATCTTGCTTAGCTAGTTACAAATGAACCGTGGTGAAAGTCAAAAACATACTTTCCGAAAAATGACGAGTAAACGAAAAATGTAAAGCTATAATCCTTAGAAAAAAATGACCTACAGTGTTATGAACATGTTAGGGAGACATTCTTTTAACGTGCTGATATTTTGGACTCAAACATTGCATTTTAATTAATTTTGTTGACTTTCACCGCTTTTGCACACACGCTTCTGAAAACTATGACTTATATTCAAACATTGGCATGCACAATTTTCTTCTGAGATAGTAATGTGATGGAAAAACAGAGAAAAATACGATTTCGTCTCGATATTTGACCAAATGAAAGCAATTTTGGTGTTACGATTTTGACATGTACACGTATCACTAAAAGCAATTAAATGTTTTGTTTTTTTCTGAGATGCTGCTTCTGTGATGGGTGTAGATAAACAAGAAGCTGTATCTTGGGAGCCCCTGGAAGCTGTCGTTTCACCCCACCTTTGACTTACACCTCAATTGCATGCAGCGGTATGACCAACCTGTTGGCAGTTATCCCCGCACGTTTTCTTTTGCCCTCATTTCGCTAGTTGCGAGGGGAGTGAGGGGATTCGATTATTTTGTTGACAGTATTATAATATAAAATCTATAGCTCGTTTTCCGATGCAAAATAGTTTATATTACACGGGAGCAAACATATCTGGTTAACCGAGTTTATGAACAAAGCTAGTAACTACCATTTATTCTGAATTTAAGTAATGTTGGTAAAGGAGTGGGGTAAGTACACTGGGGCTCACGAAAACGTAGGCTTATAATACTTCTCCATTGTTCTGGCCTCCAGCTAAGAAATATTGATGTTTGACGCACATGACTTAAGCCTGTGATGGAACAATATTCAAATTTTCTTCCAGTGCATCGAACTCAAATCTTCCAAAATTTGACTTACACCACTTTGCTCTCAACGGTTCAGATATTTTAAAGCCTGTACGCATGTGATTAATTCATGTTTAAGCTTCCCTCAAAACAAATTACGACGTACAGAAGCATACGGGCAGATCCAGACACCTCGACAAAGTGCCTATCAACAGAGTTCAATAACTGCAAATTCGGCTGCACTAATTATTGCAAATATTTTTATCCAACAATTTCAATTTCAAAACACTTCAATTGAAACTTTATATTTAAAAAACGGAAAAATGGTACGATCAACACGAGGCCAATTATCTTGCCATCTAGTGGGGTTCCGCGAAACTGCCGGACGGGTGTCAGGGTCAAGCAACTAGGTCGCAGGACCGCGATCGAATCCGTTCATCGCGCAGACAGCGCCGGCTGACGCCAAGGTCACGGCATTGCAAACCGTTCCGAACCCTCTTCCTAGCTACACATACAAGCAGCATGCATATAATTATCTGAAGCAGTAATCTCCGCAGTTGCGTTTCTAACGAAACATTTTTTTGAAGACATGCGTACATACTATTTTAGCACGACCTAACCTGAGTATCAATTTTTGACAGGTCGGCATTCTGCTTCTAGAAGTGGGCCGAAAAGACACAAGCTACGATAGTAGTTTCTGGAAATAAACTTACTCTCAGAGAAGATACGACCAAGAATCGCCAGCTCTCTCTCGCGGATCTTGCAACTGAAGTAAGTACGTCTTTACGATTTTCACATATCCACAACCACAAACACTAGCACACGAATTCGGCCACTGCTTACTGAATGCAACTACTTCCTAGCTCGGCCACGAGTTCAATGGAACACGGCTGCACCGGGCCAAGCGGGCTGGCGCGACTCCCTATTGGTCTAGGCCGATAGCAACGTCACGTACCTGTCGCCAGAACCTACCTCACCGCCACCTACAGCAACAGGGAGGTGTAATGCTGACGAACTCGCCCAAGCATTCCTTTTTTTTCTTTTAATTCATATTTTATTAAGGGGAAATGTTACCAAGCACGCCACTCGCTGTGTCAAAATTAAGTAGCACTCCTTCACACAGCACACACATTTTCTCAAAGACATTCTTTTATCTGACATCCTACTTTCATCCTTAAGACATTTAGCATTCTCTCACTGCCACACAATGACACTCCTCAAACACGCAAAAAAAATTACTCACTCCAAGAAAAAATATTTCAAACTTTTGTCATAAACAACTATATTTTTTTCCACATTTAATGTACATGTAAAAGGAACACAGAAAGTAGTGGCAGTGTTTAGCAATAATGAAGTTGATTAATAAACATATTTAGTGAGAATGCTACTTAATGTGTTATAATGCTTAACTAATGACCACCTAGATTTTGCATGTAGTCATGTCCTATTCTCAACAATCCATCGCCTTCAGCTACTAATCTATCTCTTACTATTTATTTAATCTCTCAAGACAGCAGTATACCAATCAATTTTACATTTAAAAAAAATTATTTTATTAATGCATACCCTTAGCCCAGAAAAACAAGTTTTGGAAGAATACTTTTAAATCTCTACAAAAATCATAAAATCCTTACACATTTTTAAACTTCACAAAATAGTTTGAGTAATTCCAAATACATAATAAAATATCTGGATTATACACATTTTTCAGCAATTTATTTCTTCAGTTTCCAGCTGAGAACCTATACACAAGTCTACTACAGCCTAATAAGACTGGATGTTTTTAACAAGATATAAAAGTATACAGGTTCTTCCATACAGTATACAGAACATTTTGTAATATGTAACTTACTAATACAAGGTTAACACATAGAATATGTTTAAGCAATTGTTAATCATTAATGTAAAATTGTGTCAAGCATTTTCTTCTTTTTTATATCAAATTGTTAATGAAGTGAACACAATTACCTCAAAGATTCCAGTTACAATGCAGATTATGATGTCCATGTGTCCAATATTCAACACTTTTCCAATTGAATACATGGTATACCACTCCCTTGTCATCTCTTACCATAAACAGCTTTATAAAGCCCTTACACATACATAGATAAGTAATAAAAAAGCTGTGCATTACTATAAAGCTCTTAATGATGAAATGAAATTTATATAATTCAGAAAAACACATAAAAACAAAAACAAATAAAAATAATTATATTTCAGATGATGAAATAATGATATCCACTACGCCTAATCTGCAGTTTTGCAGTTGAAAAATGGGGATGTTGTGGACAGCCATGGATGTGACAGGCCAGCCCTGTTAACGCTGCATAAAAAATGGAAGTGGAAAAACTGCAGAAGAAATCAGACATTGCAGGAAAAAATCGAAGCCTGCCACACACAGTAACAGATTGTGACATACTTTCTTTGTTCCTTTCGAGAAATTTCTCTTACATATGTATTATGACTCAAAAATATTATGAAAATGACTGTACACTCATCGAAAACTACAAAAAAGAATTACACCACATATCAAACAATATTGGAGACTACACAAAATGAGCAAATTGGCTTTCTAGATGTCAATTTGTTCACATGTGAGATTTGTACAATTTTGATAAATCAGGGCTTTACGAAAACACACACTCTGAACATACTCACTTTATAAATTACATTGCCACAGACAGCATTATTCTCACACGACTAGTGGCTTATACCTCCAATACTGTTTCAAATCAATTACAGTGGTATTTGTATTTGTAAATTTGTATGAATGATTTTGATTAGGTCATTTCATTGAAATGGCCTAATCAGAACCCCATACTTCCAAACAAAAATGTTAATCCCTTATTTGTCGCAGAATCAGAAAAGAAAACATTAGATCCTTCAGCATGCAATTGTTTGGTAAACCGTTCTCAGAAAAAATAAAATTAAAAAAAAAGTGTATGCGATTCATCTCATGTGTTCTTCTCAACAAGATCTGCGACAATTAAGAAATCTATTAGATATTTCAGAGGTAGCAAAATCTAACTATAAAATAGTTTTAGAAACATCAAATTGTGAAACTATAATCACCCACAAACAGTAATCTGCTTTTTCTGTTGTACTCTGAAATCACTAAGAAAAAATACTTCATGACAACAAAGATATAATGGCACAACAGAATTAAAAAATTCATCTCAAATAAGAGAACTGCTGATATTGCCAGCATTGCTGTACCATTTGTAATAATATAATCTGTTATGAAAATAAACAAATTACATGTATTATAACATGTAAAGCAGTCTTCATTGACAGTTTCAAAAATAGTATTTGTAGGAACGTGGCAAAAAACAACCCTCCCATTTTCAAAAAACACTTTCATCTCCCATTATCTTCAATTCCAACCCAACTTAGTAACTAGCAAATAATCACGAAATTATTTCTTTAAATCAAGGATTCAAAGTTAACTAGAAAAATCACATCACAATGATGAATTCAGGGTACACCTCAGATTACTGCTAATTTAATTTCTGGAAAGAATACATCAAAATGCCATTACTTCACTGAAGTGCACAGTACCTCGTACTCTTCTAATACAAAACTCATGATTCATTCATGTAAGATTCAAAATCTCGTCCTTCTGACTGCATACTTGCGGCTGCCAATTCAGTGCAGTCCAAACACCCCCACAGCACCTTCTAACCATACATTGCCATTAACACTAGAACATGTCTTCCCCCCTCCCTTGAAAGCACAAGGGTTCTGGTCTCTCCAAAGTTTTTATAATCACATTTTGATCTTAAGATTCAGATGTATTTTCATCTTCATTTCACATCAATCTGCATCTATCTTCCCCTTGTGGATCACCCTGAAAGTAAAAATTTCAATGAGGATTATTCCAAATCAAAAATTTAGAAAATAATACATTAAGATTTCACAGACATATCAATAATTTATTGCCAATTTTTATGAGATGTGAAATTGAAGAATGATACAAGTAGATAATATGTATGCAGCCTCAAATTAACACCAGAACATGAACACATTACTATCATGAATACCAGATAGCATTCATACTAGTTTCAATCATAATTCTGATTGTGACTAGCAAATAGTCTTGAGACAATACTCTTGAAAATGTAATATATAAACAATCTGCAGGGTTTACTATCGTAAACTTTTGGAACTAAAATAAATGATTTTTTAATAAATCTCACTTGGAATTGGTTGATAAGGAAAAACAAATTGAAATTACTCTGGAGCAGTGTGTACAAGCATATTTAATAATTTTTGAATAAGAAATTACATATCTGATAAAGGGGCCTCAGAAATTAGTCTCACAAGGCTTAGTGAAAAAATGATTTAAAATATCAATATTCCTAAATATTTAGATTAAGAAGCACAATTCATCATGAATATTTAAAAGTTCACCAAAGCAATATAACCAAATGAGAAAAACTTAAATCTGGCACAAGAAATATTTTCTGACAAACTTCATCTAACTCCATTAATGTGAAGTTCATATTTAAACATTATCTGACTGCATACAACTGGAGCAAGGAAACAGATTAACCAAAAGAAGTCTCTGATGAAATTTAACTTAAACCAATAGAAAAATGTAACATGGCTTTATTCTCCTTTCACTACACTAATTTCCCAGAAAATATTTTACAGGTTGCCTGTAAGGCTGCTCCACACATTTGTTATTAGGCGAGCAGTGAGCACCCGCTTGCCGAATCCCTAGTAGTGTGGATGAGTTGCTTGCTATTTGCCAAGGGACGAATATTCTGTGCTCGCCCTACCCACTGTGTGTTGGTCCTTTGGATACATCAAAGGAAGCCAACATTTGCCAAATACATCAGCTGTTGGGTGTAAGCTGCTCTGTGAATGCCGAATGTATGGAGCCACCTTAAAGCATTTATGCTAAAGAAACATGCCTGCCTACTTTCTCAGCACCGTTCATATGTGTATCAGCCTAGAGTAACCAACACACACCCCTTTGCAATAATGAAGAATGGAAGGAAAAAAGAGAGTGAGTAAAGCAAAGCAAAGCATATTTTCTTGAGACAGCTTTGATTACCAGATGTCCAAATTGTTTTCATAAATAATAAAGTTAAAGTGTATTTCCTGGTCAATATGATGCTTCATTTTAAGTAGCATTTTAAAATAAAATATATATTCAAAATCATTTTCTCATTTAAGGAAAATCAAGTAATAAAATGAAAACTAATTTTCAACATTCTTTATTTCAAGAATTTTATTTGATCACTTTTTAATTTATGTTTCTATTGACATTGTAATCTATCTCTGCATTAAATCACCAAAATCTAGTTATATGAATGCCATTTTGCAAAGAGCACAAAGAACATATTCATTACATAACAATTATTTTTTTACGTTAAGAATAAATTAACATGAATACATATTCAGTGGTTATAAGAAAATAAAATACATACCAAAAATAAAAAACATTTATACTTTCCAGGAGAATGTAATTCAAATGCTGACATACAAGTCAGGAAAGTAATACATCAAAACAACTATCATTAAATGTAAAATCTTTAATAATTAATGTTAATCTTTAAAATTTTAAAAAATTTTCTAAGAAAACTAAATGTATTTAGAATAAACCCAACCACACAAACTGTGTCCAAAGTAATCATTTATTACATAAAATTAATAAACTTTAAACTTGTTCTTATTCATTCTTATTTATATGCATCTCTCTTTCAGCCTGAGAATAACAAATTGCAGCTCACTGCAAATTTGGGCACAGGATGCTTTGGAAGTAAATGTCCTGTAATACTTAAAGTTTTTTTGTTTTTTTTTTATCTAACAAGCTGGAGTGCTGAAGTTCAGACCAATTATTAATTACATACATTAATACTGTTTGGTCTAATAATGATGCTTTTGAAGAAATACTGCTTTTTCCGCACTCCTGCAATTCTGACAAATGCCCAATTAACGCAAAACCTGCAAGCTATGGTTGTATCTATTGCTTGCATCAGGAAAGCTGCCATAATTTTGAAAAATAATTTACAAGCTTTATGTTTTACACAGGACGTAACTCACCAATGCTACCCTAGAATGTTTGGTTTTCCAGTACACTCAAAAAACACTTCCCAATATGATCCCTTTTCACTTACACCAGTGACAAGTTGCACAAGTAGTACAAATTAAAAAAGTTTGCAAGATACACAATTTAATGACGCCCATTTTTACAAGGAAATACTTGTCTTAATTGCCAGCAGAGGAAATTTTTCTACACTTCCCAAAAAAAGTATTTGTATGCAAGTTGAGTTACTAAAATTTCACATATCTTGCTTAGACTCCTCGAGAGTCTGAAATGTAAATGCTATAACCATTGTAAATGGCACACATTTAGCTTTATATGAGAATAACTTGTCTGAAATAGGACTGGGTAGATTGTAAATTATTGGGTTTTATTTCTTTACAGATTAAAGATTAGAGATCATCAGCTAGACCTTGTATGCGATATCTACATTAGAGGGCCAGAACAATATTTTATCTGTAATTCCTGGTTAAGCCATAATGTAGGTTCACACACAGTGAAAAAATGTCATTCCTTGTAAAATGAGCTTAAACATCCATTGCATAAAAATGAACTAGCTGGCCACTTTGATCTAAATCACTTATATGCAACTTTTGAGGTCATTACAAGAGCATGACAAAATATCTTAACTTTATTAGCAGCACATATCAGGATTCAGCAAAAACACATTACACAAACTGGAAAAAAAAACAACAGTATTTGTGTTTCTAATTACAGCTCAATTTACATTTTTTTCCATTAGTTGAAGAAAAGTTAGTCTGGCTCATTATGTTAAGCATGAGTAAACTTCGCAACATGTCAGCTTTACAAGTGCCCCAATAAAATTATTCTGAAATAATATTTCTGACAGAATAACTATTGTCTCTTCATCTTAATGCTCTCCAAGTTATCCAAAGATAATACAATACTTTGGGTTAGTTTCTTCTAGAATAGTTGCATCATGCATATTCAATAATGAAACTTTAGACAACAACTGAACTAAAATGATCTCCCTAAAGATCTCAGAATGAACTAAATAATTTATGCCAAGGAAATAAGACACGTATTTCTCTACTGTCACCTCCTAACTGAAGGATGTACGAATCATACTGATACATCAAGTATAACAGAATCAGTAACCCAAAGAATGCGCACAGTACAGGAAAACTTACCATCTGATGGAAAAGCTCTTCTTTCTCAGAGCGCAGGGAATATCCAGAAGTCTCACGATGGCGAGAAACAGAGCTTGAAATCTGCTGCCGAGTGCGCTCATGAATTGCCATTTCCTAAAATACACAAAATTTCATTATTTTTATTATTATTTATTAAACAATGGAAGTAGCAGGGTAATTGTGAGAATAACATTCATAATTAACGGAAAGTATTGTTCTTTTGATGTACCACAATGAGATAGAAAATTATCTCTATTCTATTAGAAAAAATAATGAAGTGGCTAAAAAAGCATGCAACATTTTCACTGTAATTAACTGCCCTTAAATGGAGGAAAAGGAAAAAAAAACAACTATTTATTCTCAACAGTAGTGCAACATAATTAAAGAACACTGATAAAATGTGCACACTTGATTTCATCATCATAATAATAAAATTAAAAAGATAACTAATTCATTACTAAGGACCAGATTTTTAGGCCATGCACCTACAAATAAAGTGTATAGGGAGCTTTCATTTTTTATTTATACCATATTATGTAACCTGACTGAAAGCATTTGAGAAACTTGTTTTGCACCTAAATCATCCCATTGCATCTAAATGGACCCTCTGCCTTTATTGCTCATCGTGTTTTTTGTGCATACCATGTACTTTGTTTTGCAACACTTTGCTCCAAAATAACCTGCCAACATTTTTAACCTCAGATGTACAGAAGCAAGGAAGACCCATTGTCGTTCATTATGTTACTGCAACAGAAATTTCATTAATGGATACCTTCCCGACATCACAGGTGCTTTGAAACAAACACTGGAGTTCTGATGTATTTTATATGTTGCTATTTTAAGTACGACAGTTGTGCACTTGTGATGGAAAATCTTATGTTTTCTTAACTGATGCATAAACTACAAGCTCGATCACATTTACTACCATCCATCTGTAACTCAAGGGCATCTTTTAAACAAGTCCTATAGCCTATTGCACTCCCTTCACTTCGTCACAAAAAATGTTTGTCTATGTACATTCTAGGTCTCGTATTCGGTTTTTATTAAACATTCTAGAAATCAGAGAAATAAAAAGCCATAAACCAAAAGAAATAGCTAAGCAGTATGCAAAAGATGGCATTCCTCTGGCCGGTGGTGCCATGTTTGCGGCTGTGAAATAGCAGTGAATGAAAAACATTACTTAATGAGTTTGAATCCTTCAAATCCCTTTGTGCATCTGTTAAACAACTACAGAAGGGGCAACTGACAGCTGCTGAAAAGTGGTGAATTTTCACACAAGCCAAGAAGAGTGTAGGATTGCCATTAGTAGAAAGGATTATTCTTAAGTTTTGCATGTTAAACATTTTCTTTAAAGAATTGAATAAAAACATTTTCTTTGGTAATTTTTTGATTCAACCTATTTCAATATTCGTCGTAAGATTTTTGCATCAAAACGCAATCATTTATGAACAAAATAAATTTACAAACAAATATAAATTGTTTTCGTTTTTTACCTCAATTTAAACCTTCATTGATGAAAATTAATAAAACATCTAAAACATCAACCAACTTCAAACCAGTTGGTCATCATTTACATAGCATTTCTTAAATATTTGAGCCAAAAATGGGATAACCTAAATTATTTATGATGATATAAGTTGTTTTTTCGTTAAAATATATAAAAAATTATTTTTTTGATACATAAATCACTAGAGGCACATTATTTAACTATCACCAACACTTATTATGCTTATTTTTTTTATATCCATGGGACCTTTGGAATGACATACACAAATGTCATTAAGTTGCAGCATCTGCTTAGTTGTCTAAAACTCATTTGAGTTTTACTATAACTATTTATAACTAGGTGGTATAGTTAAAGTAAATCATGAAGAAATTAGTATTAGGCAACTTATAATTTAAAAAACTAAATTCCCTTAAAAACATTAGAAAATGATAATGACCAAGATAAATGTTAAAAAATTTACAATGAGAAATTTAAATAACTAATAAATTTAACTAAACTCGAGATATAAGCAACTTGCAGCACTTGCATACATTTCGAATTTTATTTATAGGTTTACTTTTTTTTCTACCGAGAAACAAATGGAGTTTTTATGGCATACACATCCTAGATCTTTCTACAGACCTATAATTATTCACTGAATACCTATGTTACATATAAAAAGTCAATACCTAATACATTCTTAAACTTTATTTACTTTTACATTCTCAAGCTTGACCAAGCAAAAGAAAGATAAGATTACCTCGCCATTGGGATTTATTAAGGTGGTGTTCATGCTCTCTGCAACAACCCACTTCTGACTCTTCATCACAATGTTGGAAGGTGGATCATGAGCTTGTCCAGCATCGGAAGACCACACAGTGATGGCAGAGCCAGGCTCTATCTTCACACTTCGGTGAAACTTAAATGTAGTTTCATTGTCACCAGCACGACGCACAACCTGCCAGCCTCCAATTGCTGCTTCCTGTAAAATTTTTAAAGGTTAGTAATGATAATGCATCAATAACAACAAAACAGAATACAAGAAAATGTGTTCAATGTGAACTCCTAATTCAATCATTAGTTGGACAGTGTTATGCATCAACCAACTATGTGACACCATACAAGTTTTGAGATAATCGTGTTCAAAGGTTTTATTACATTTTCAGCTCTAAAAACTATAACTTAATTATTTCATTCATTGAAGCACCAAACTACAATACATGAGTGGAATATCTGGCACGTACCTGCATGTGAAATTAAGAACAGCAGATTTGAAGATCTAAGTTTATAGCTGGTTGTTGCGAAACATAAAATCCCTGATGTGACCGATGGCGTTTATATTTATCATTAATTATTAGGCTATTTTTACAGATTTGGTGCCAATATTTTGCGTACGCTTAGAACACAGTCCAATGCAACTGATGGCATCCATATCTCATTTTTTTCAAAAATTGTGCTTCGCCGGTTGATGCATACACCGTCCAGTTAATGAAACTTTTTTTAATTTTAAAATTCTTTTTACTATTCAGTCAAAATACAATTGTTTAACTTCAAACCAACTAGAAAATTGCCTTGTTGATGAGAATCTCAAAAGTTTTGCCTGAACTATAACATTTTTTCTTTAAATCATCATCACTTTTTCACTACTACATTCATCTTCACATGTATCATTGTTTCTTTCTGGTTCTCCTCCCATACTAGGTCATTCACTTGACATTTCTGCATCCCCATCTTTGAAAATTTTGCTTTTATTTGTGGTTTCAGTTTTCTTCTGAAGGCACCCATTTGACATTCCTAGTTGTATCTCCAGATATTATTCCTTCTTGCAGTGCATTTATTGTGGTCTCTAATTCTTTAACAACCATTAACTTTAAATTCGTATAATCATTGCACCTATGTTCTGTGGGTTGCATGGGAGAGAGTCCAGTTATCAAAGTAATCATTTCATTATAACATTATTTTTTAATCTTTTTAACATTGTGGTTGATGTGGAAGGTGTAAGACATCTTTCAAAGTGAATTTTTATCATTTCAACCTCTTGCAAACTGCAGATTCACAATCAACAGATGTCTCGCCATGGCCTCATCAATTTGTGCATTGTGTAACAAAATTCCACCTAAGGATTTTTATTGATTTTTATACTGCATCTCGATTTTCTCTTTACCTACCTCTTAAAAAAGTTCAACCTGAATAATCCTGCATATCCGTAGTAGGTGCCAAGAATATTCCCATGAAAATAATTAGGTATTGTACATATGCTTGGCTTTTATTGCAGCTTGTTACATTAACATTAGAGTTGCTTGACATGGATAGACAGTTAAACAATATAGACCTTGACTAATCATGTTAATTTGCAAATATAAGACAAAAACCTATTTTTATAATGAGATATTTAGGGGGAATACTTGTTATCATATATTCAGGTAAATATGGCTTATCAAAATATACCAAAATGATATCCTACGTATAATATCAAAGGCTCTTCATGTCATTAAAATCAATGGACGAATTCTCAAATATTTCACAATATTTTAGTCCATAAACCTCATTTTATTTGGTTAAAAATGTATCTCTCCTCTTTCTATATCGTATACCTCAATGACAAAAGTGACAATCTGACAAATGATCAAGTACAGTGAAACTCCGTTTACACATTTCGCACTTATACATTTTTCCATTTGTGTGTGTTTTCTGTATGTCCCAGGAAAATTCCTATACTTTGCAGGCCAAATTATTTCAGATATTCATTTTACGTTTTTAATGCTAATACATTCACAATGCAAGTCCCTTTAAGATGTATCATGTCCAAAACAACATAAGTGACCAATAAGTGAGACCATTTACATACTAGTGAGGAACCATGGAATTTTTGTGTCGAATTCAGTATTCAAATTGTTTAATTTCGTCACTATGCAGAGCATTTCAACTGATTTCAACTTTCCATTTTGGAATTTTGGGCAAAACTACAGGATGAACAAAAGTGGATACTAGTGTTTCCTGCTGCAGCATTGCATTATGTCCAGCAATATTGCACAATAAAAATTCGGCACATTTAAAAGAAATATTGATACTCAAGGGAATCAAAGACTTATAATGACAATTTGATCTGTGCCACATGAGCACATCACCTAAAACTGGTGATGTCAGCTGCATCAAAGCCTGTGCACACAAGTCCCATAATGCAAGTCATACATTAATATTATATCTTATGAGAAAAGTGTTGGCTTCAACGCATGTCAATCACATCGCATTGGTTGATCAGTTACTATTTTGTTAGCAATACAAAAATAAAATACAATTGGCAGTTTGTTTATTAACCCAAATACGTTTTCTATAACATAGGCAAAAAATGCCTTGTTTTCAAAAGTTGCTAACTTTGCTTCTTTTGAAAATTTTATTCATCTTTCCACTATTTATAGTTAAAATGTTATGAAGAGATTCTGGAGTTCAAGAAAACGTCCACAGATGACACTTCTCCCCCGTGCATCACTAGTTTTCACTATTCTTTGACTAAATAAATCAAAATTAATGTTGGTCCAACAATGGAAGGCGCCAATGTAAAAATGTAGAGTTTTTGTTTTACTCATAATATTAAATTTCAGTTACAGTTTTTCTCACTTATACGTCCCCCCCTTCATTCCCCTGAAAAATGTTTAAGTGAAGTTTTACTGTACTTAGTTCCAACATCACTTCTGGTGTCTTCAACGACGGAACTTGGCATAGAGTCACTATAGTAATTGACAATGTGAAATGTCTGGAAAATACCGGTTTTTACCTAAAATATAAGTGAGAATTTCTCTACAAACCCCTGTATGAAAAAAATTCAGGATCGCTTTACATTCATGGATTAATTCTAGTCAATTGGGATTAGTGTTTTAACACTCTTTCTTTGTTGAAAAACTAAATATGCCACAAGTTTCTAGGAGTATAATTTCTAAACATTTGCTTGGTAATCACAGTTTATGGACCAGGTGATTCAGATAGACATTTTGGAGCAGGCCAGTAAAGAGGGAATCTCAAACATAGTAATTATAGTAACTCAAACACAACATGACAATTCATGGAAATCATGGCAAACATTTTGTTGAGGTTACAGGGATTACAAGTTTGCAATTCACAACTCAATCATGTAGAAATTTAAACAATGTGAACTTCAGGTAAAGAACTGTTAAAAAAGAGAGACCATGAACTGCAACGGAGCATGAAGAAAATTGGTATCACAAAAGGGAAAGTTCTATTAGGCAGAAGATGAAAAACAAACAATGCAATTCAATGTACAAAACTAAGAAGGGCTGGTATGGAATGATCAGAAAAAAAGAAACAATGCCCAAAGGTATGGCAATGACGATTAAAGAAGAAAGACAACAAATACCAAACAGCAAGGTGTACCATTTCCATCAACACAATAACTATTTAATGAGTATATGCAATTTTATTGCAACTGATAAGTTTGAATTAGTTAAAAATGAAAAGTAAAATAAGAAAGGGGGAAAAAAATAGAAAAAAGAAAAGAACAGAAGAAGAATGAGAAGAAGCTCCAGAGGATTCTTCAAAATTATAACTTCAAAAAGTGCACAAATCTGTCACTTTAACCCCCCTTACGACTGCAATTATCTAGCACTCTGTGATAGGCATTTTCAAATTATAGGTATTGCTAGTAATTTCCAAATGGATTTCATCAAATATCTTTTCTAACCTATCAGTCTACTCTAGTTTCTCAATCAGTGGGTCACAGGCAATGAAACAGGAATTGCCCGAGTTCTTTTGATGTTATGTTAATATTTTGGAAAATACGAACATTTAATAATTTAATAAGCCATAAATAAATAGTGCACATAAAATTTATAAGGAACTTTTTATTTTGTAACAACCAATAAAATTAGTGTGCACTGTTTAGATTGAACTATGTGGGTTTGTAAATCAAATCAGTTAGAAAACACAATAAATGCCCATAAAATTTCTAAAAAACATTTTAGTTTGTTTTGTAAGAAGTCATTTATTTGGAATCCTTGATATTGTTGTGTTAGAACTAGTTCTGTTATGTCCAATTCAAATCTTGTAACACACCAAATCACATTGTTTTCAAGAGGAAATCTAGTTATTATAGCTACGTTTTCTTTGAAAGAAATGTAATCAATAACATGGCTACAAAGTGATTTCAAGTGAGAACATACCAGCTTTGACAATGACCTCAAGATGTCAAGTCATTTTCAATACTAGAAACAAAATTACAAAACACGTAAGTTGGTGGAAAGGTTTTCAAAGGTTCCTTTTTCAACTCGAGACACCCAAATGATCAGTTTTCTTACTAAAGCTTTGTTTTGTCCTGAACAAAAGTATTATTTTGTTACATCCTTGTCACTCAATATTTAGTTGATACAGATGGCAGCCAAATAAACCAGCTGAAACAACCATTTCTATGTGATGAATAATTCAGAAAATTGGTCGTTACCAGTTTCCAAAAATAACATCTAACTAGAGTTCAATCAATCTGTTTAAAACCACCCCAGAAGAAAGCCACCTCACTTTAGTATGCAGAGAGATACAGTGGAATCTAGTTAGTATGTTTCTCAAGGGATCACAACTGCCAATACAGGGTGGAATCTCCTCACGTCAAAAAAGGGGGTTGTTGTGTCAACCCTTTCTCTGCTACGCATTAGGCGCGCTGCCCGCTCCACAGTGCTGAATACTTTTTTGTGCGGTCTTCTCTCGCACACGCTCTCAGTTGTTGTTAGTTATTATATATTTACTAAGGTGCATATTTACTTTCCGTCATTCTTTTAGATCCAGGCTTTATACTGGCACTGACGAAGTTGAAAGTATTCAACCCCACAACACTTCTTCAGTAAACATACACATCCTAACCGAAACATATAAGCAAGATTTTTCATTCTGAATGCCAGATGTTGGTTTAGCCGTGATCGCTAAGTCATTGTACATTCCTGGCCAGAGTGTACACATGACTTGGGTCGGTTCAAATCGTCATCTAAAACCCTGCTTAGCTGCTATAAGCTTGTGGTTAAGTCGCAGGGAGAGGCCGATGTAAAACGAACGGTGGTTGGTCCGCATCGAAGTTGACGGGATTTATGCAGCTAAGTTTCAATGGTTTTGCTTCTTCTTATAGAAAAAAAATACTCAATAACCACCGTTTGGCACTTTAGGAGCGCTCTAGTAGTATAATTTAGCAACATAACAATTGAATAGCACTAAAAGTGGCAAAAAACATGCCACCAGAGGTCTGTGTGTACTGGCTCCTGTGCGACTGACAACAAGGGACAAGCGCTATGCGAACAAACGCAAAACTCTGAAATTCGTTGAAGCATAAACTGAAGAGGTATACATCTTTACTATATGGTTGAAGTAAACATGGAGGGTGAATGTACAAAAGGATTTATAAGAATACTGCAATAATATTTTGACCAGCATGCTCGTGGCCTTCCACAACACTTGACAAATCTCGCAAAAAAAAAGCTATGAAACACTGTCTAGTATGCACCAAAATAAACTTCAAAGTATAAAGAACAGAACCCATGTTTTGGCAATTGCCTAATTTTGAACGCGAACTAACAACAGACACGAGAACCCGAAAGAGCAGCGCGACGCACCGGTGTGTTGTTAACAGTGGTGGCACGGCGAAGTCTAACGCACCAGTGCGTCGTTAGCAGTGAAAGGGTTAATAAGACTGAAAAATGCTGGTTTACACAAATGAATTTTTAACTACACAAAAGATACTATTAATTTTCTTGAATGGAAATGCATTACTATCAAAAATATACATGGTTATAAAAAAAATTAATTACTAACCTTAGAGCCTTTATTAAAAAGTTTGATGAATTTTCCTTCAGCATCTACTTCCTTAATTTCAACATCTCCTTTAGCATGAGCGCTAGTAATAAAATTAGCAACAGACGATTCTTCCGATTCCTCCAATGTTGTACGCTTGCGCTTGGATCCCCCAAGACGCACTGGAGTGCGGCGCACAGGTGTGCGGGACATACGCTGAGATTGAACATGGGCTTGAGACTGACTGGGGCTGATGTTCAATCTGAAAACAAGACAACTACAGTAAAACCCTGGTTTTACGTTCCCATGTTCAACATTATCCTGCCTTTTAATTTTTAATATCCTGCCATAATTTTTGTTGGTCCCATCATAAAATTTACAAAGCAATCTTTTCCCGCAATATACAACTATCACATGAAGAGTGCAGTGAGAGTGAGTAGTCCAATTGCAGCTTGCATTTGTACTTTCCTTACCCCATCAATGACCACAACTCTCCAAGTGAGCAAAAGATAACGTCACCCCACTAGGGCTTACAAATGTTCTAAAAGAATGTTAGAAAGAAGACAAAAATGATTATGAATTATATGGCACTTTTGATGCAAATATGTTCAAGGTCTCCTATCAAAAAATGGAAATGAAGGCTTGTAATGGCTTACTTCTCTTAGTATCATGTTTTTGCAACATAGTGATCTGATCTTGTATTAATCAAAGGAGTAGCGATGTAATTAACAATAATGATGGGAATGATAAAGCCCATCAAAAACAAATGGGGAATAAAACCACATTTAAAATAATTGGAGAATATTAATCGAAATTGTATTTTTGAATATCACTTATGTATTATAAGTTCCATAATAAATATTCTTTAAATTTCATTCCATTTGATTTGTGTTGGTTATTGCATTATTTCAACCTTCCCATATGTAGAAATTCCAACTAAATAAATTACAAGGAGACTAACAGGAGAAAAAAAATATTTGAAGGGGAAGTAAATCATGTTGCCAAACACACACACACTTTTTGTAAAATCTCATTTTCTCCCAAAACAACAATATATTATAAATTAATTGCTCATACCTTGCTTCTTCAGATTCCAGCAGTTTGCGGTAAGCAGCAATCTCCAGGTCCAGAGCCACTTTAATGTCCATAAGGTCTTGATATTCTTGAAGAGCCTGAGCCATTTCATCCCGCAGAACTTGTAGTTCATCTTCAAGTCTTTTGCGCTCATCTGCATGACGCATACGTTCATCACTCAAGAGGTTCTCCAATTCTCGTAAGCGTGTCTGCACAAGACAGAAAGAGCAATTAATTATTCTATTTTTTACTGTATACTGTTAATTATATTTATACTCAAATTTATTTACAGTGTCCTTTAACAGTTCATCAACTGTTATGGTGTCATTCAATACAGAGCATGAACAACACCATGGTGACATTTAAGCTCTCGATTGAATGACACCATAACAGCTAATGATTTATCAAAAGACAATGTAAATAAATCGAAATATGATGAGAAAATTATAATGATTTGTTAATGTTCTGTAAAAACAAATATTTTATTCAGGGTAATTAGTTAATAAATATTACTTTTCTGGGCTTATGTTAATTTGTGCATAATTTAAACATTATGTAATTTATTCGCTTTTGAATTAACAAATTAACCAATCCATCACAACGTTGTAAATTAGTGAATCGTGTTTTGCCCTAAAAGGAGTTACAATAGCATTACACAAACAAATTTCCTTCAGGCCTTAAAAATTCAGAAAATGTTACAAATAAATTGATATTGTGCATTTTAATCTTAATATTAATTAGTTTTTGTGCACATTGCTGATTATTATAAATTATAATAGATAAATTATAATTATAATAGAAACGGAAAATGACAATTTGAAATTCTCATTGTATAAGTAGACAAAATATACAGATTAAAAACAATACCACCCTATTATTACTACTGGGGGCACTGAAACAGTATACTATTTTGACCTCCAAAAGTTTGCTACAAGTTTCCAAAAAATGATGCTACACACCAGATAATACATTCAACTCAAAAAAAATGAAAAAATGAAGCAATCAAAGAATACCTGGATAAAATGAAAGATGTTAAATTTGTCATGAAATAATATTAATAGAATTATTCATGAAATCATTTGACAGTATTCATTGATGCACTGAATAATGTGAACATGTGAATGACTGCTCCCCCAAAAAGATACAAAATTATGGTCAAAATGTCAGGGAAAAAAAGTCTTCAACACAAAGCTCCTCTTAACACACATGTAAGTTTTAAAGATCCATTATATCTTAATTTAACAATGAATATGTGATGGTTTTCAAATGCCATCAGTCACTTTCTAACCCATACATAAAAGACAGTTCACAACATACCAATAATGCAGAATTTGCAGACTCCAGTTCAGTGATACGAGCGTTTTGCTCATCAAGCCTGATACGACTCTGGCGCAGATCCTCCATTAAACCAGCTGTAGTACCACTGCTTCTTTGAGCATGTGAAGTCAAGTTCTTGATCTAAACAATATGAAAACAAATGTTAATACTTAAACACAACCAATTGTTACTCAGAATGCACATTTTAAGAATTTAGATTTAAATGTGTTGCTCTGAAAGCTCATGTAGCTCAAAAGTATTTTAAAATGTAACAGGGTAAAAAGTGGTTGAGGAAAACAATTAGAGGTTCATTTAATTTCCTAGAACAAACCTCGAGTATGTGGTATTATCATTTAAAAACAAAGATTTTAAGTAAAGAATGGAATTTACTGTAATAAAAAATGCAAAACCTATACATATGTATTTTTTCAAAAACATGAGAGAATAAAAATAGAAAATATACAAAATAAAAATTCATACTAATGGTTAAACCTGTCTTGAATGAGCAATTTTGAAATTTTTGAACACAAAATGTCACCAATCAGATCATAAAATTGACTTGTAGTGGCTGAACAAACATTCTACCTCTACAAATATAATTGGTCTCTAGCCTTCACCAAAGAATGTGAGTTTTAAAAGGTGTCAACAGTTTTACTGTTATGTTTGGTCTGTGATGTCTTACTGGATGACAGGTTGAAGACGGCAATAAGGGACCATGAATGTTCCTAAATCCTACATTTTGTAACTTTGCCTCTGCAACATCACTGACTAGATAGTCATATGATCTGAAACCCAACAGAACTAGACTTCCAACTTTAGCTAGATTGCTGGGACGAATTCAACCACTGCATGGAGGAAAACTTTATTGACTGACTGATGTGATTGGTAAATTTCTGTACTTAGTCCTTCTATTCCATGTGAATTACAGATCAGTACCCTAAACAATTGAGCCGCTGACTGGACACAAAGATTAGTCACGAGCTGAAAGATTATTCCAACAGTGGAGATTTGTACTTGGAGGAGGAATAAACCTGAAGTCAAAATTATAGGATGGCACTGGATCCCACATTCGAGTAGAGGAACAACACCACCCAGGATATACAACACTTCAGCACAAATGATGAATATAGTAGTTCATGCACCCAAAAACAGAAAATACCCATTCACCCCAACATTTTCTCTGGAAAAAATGACAACAACATACCTTTGACTCGTATAGCATTTCAATCTCGTCACGATTGGCACGCATTTGGGCTTCATACTGGTCACGTAAATCTTGCAGAGATTGCTGCAACCTAGCTTCATACTGTTCAGTTAATCTTCCATCAATTTCACTTATCTCAATCTGACGTTTTGTACGAGTTTCAGTTAACTCTTGATTGAACAGCTGTGAACAAAACAATACAAAATTAACCATGGCAAAACAAACAATTCAAAATTATTAGCAGAGCAAGGAATCTAAAAATGAGATAGCATATTAAAACGCAAAAATAGGAGCTAAAGATGATTATGATAATGAGGTGAAGTTATTAACAGAGATAAGTTGATTTTTGACTGATGATTCTTGATATTTTGATGATTGATTTATGAATCTATGATATTTTGAAACACAAAAATAATAACCTCCAGCTTCCATACAACGAATCATTGCGTGAATAATAACTTCACTAATAATAACCAAGTTAATGTGAACAACAACAATACTAATAATAAAACACTGGAAGTCTTTTAAATCTTCCAGACAATCAAAACATTTCTTTCTCATACCTGCTCCTTAAATGACAATTCTTCACGAAGAGACTGCAAGCTGTTTTCCAAATCCACTCTAGTTAAAGTCTCCTCCTCAAGATTTCTGCGGAGATCCTCCACTTGTTTGCGTAGTGCTTCATTCTCCTTCTCCAATTCCTGTATGAAGTACACAAGTCGTGAACGTTAAAAATGAGTAGACATTGAAGCAAAACAAATAATGACAACACACACTTGACTATTAAAAAATATAAACAAGATTTCTGGATAATTTTGGGGAGAGTTTTATTTATTGAAATAAAATATTAAACTGGGAAATAAAAATGGAAATTTAATATAGTTAATCTCCAATAAAATAAATATTAATATGAATTGTTTAGAAATTATTTTGATAGATTTGGGGAGGAAATAAAAATATAACAAACAAATTCTACGAAAGAAAGATTAAATATTTAAATTATCCTACCTTTAATTCGTCCTTAATTTTCTGACGCTCAGCATTGGCCTGATTGTATTTTGTGGTCAAATCATTGCAACGACTCTCAAAGACAACAATATTCTTTTCGGCATACACCAAATCTTTAGTTTTCTTGTCCAACCTGAAAAAAAGGCAAGAATAAACACATCAGCAAATGTATACACGAGAAAAGGAATAAATAAACAAATCATCGCCAAAAATAGCTCCCACCAGCTAGGCCTGTTTTTCGAATTTCCCTGCCACCGCTTTCGTCATTATCGAATCTATATTCGCGGATGACATCAACGCGACCTCGCGCGTATCACTTAAAATAGGTAAAGGCCATCTCTAGGCCACACGGGCGCGAGCGCCTTCGCCGATACGGCGGATTCGAACACGTCACGTCTGAACAAGTCGCGCGCCATTCGACCGGCGCGTTCGGCGGCGGCCCGAAGGCGCACGAGCCGGCCCGAGGACATGCGCGCTTCCGGCGGTGACGTCACCCATTCATTTGCGATACACGCAGTGCCCGCGCGTCCCGCCAGAGGGGGACGCTGGCGCGTGCGGCGCCGCGGTAGAGGATCACCCGCGGCGCCTGGACAGTGGGCCGAAATCAGCAAAGAACACAAAACATGCGTGTGTTGCTTTCGAATGGAAGCGCAACTGAAAGACTATTTTTCGTTGGAAAACCTATCAAGCCAGATTGTTTTGACCATTAATGAATTATTGGATTTGACGTTCAACAAAATACCAATCATTCAGATTGTCTTGTAGGCACCACAAATGTAACACCTTTATAAGACACCTCGGAATTCCGTTCAGCAAGCAATCATATAGAATGAGTTAGTTTTAATTAACATTTTCTTCGGCGTACGGCCTGGGTTAATTGTACAAATTGAGTTCTACCAGATTTCAATTCCAGAGACAGACTAGTTAAGAAACTTAAGTAAGTTAAGACTTTTTTTGCGTCTCGTATTTGGGACGCTTCTGAGATTTCAAAGCAACCACTAATCCATGCATAATAAGGAATAAATACGTTCATTTGAAACGTATGTTACCGACGTTCACCTTTATTTTTATAAAACATTCCTGAATTTCACCATAGCAGTGATTACTATTTACTGTCAGAATGGGAGAAAATTTAATGGCTTCTTTTATTTAGTTTAAGAAAAGAAGCAAACCATACTATTTTTCCTGAACATACCCACAGTACAATTCCACATTTTACGATAATATAAACTTCAGTTTCTACCGTACCATGAACGTATGGCAACTAGTTCTCTTCGTCCACCTATTCCCCTCCAGTTGCGCACTTGCTATCTCCGAAAGCAATTTCTTGGGTTCTGGAATCTTCCCCTTTTCCTTTTGGAGGTCTTACCGGGGCGTCGGCCCCATCCCAGACTGAGCAAGCGCTAATGTCCAAAATGTTCTCACGATGGGTGGCAGTGTAGTGCACGGAAATGTATCTAAGGGGAAAGGGCAGGACAAGGAAAAGAAAGAGGAAGAGAAAGGAAAGAACGAGCGCTGTCCGTGGCCCATTTGTTAGGGTACTGCTCCGGCATTCGCCTGGAGATCGGAGAAACCACGGAAAACTACCGATCAGAGCAGCCGGCCACTTAAATTATCCTCCAGACAGCAGCTGAACTCTACCACGGTCGATAATCCTGCCATCATCGGAGGTCGAACCCAGGGCCTCCAGGCCAGTCGCTGTAGAGACGGGGGATATGTTTCCCGCGTGTCATATTGTCACAAGGGAACTCAAAACGTTCGGTGATGGTAATTATCGCAGATTCCCTTGCTCCGGGCAGCTTGGCCTCTCGGGTGGCTGATGGACAGCCCGCTTTCTGGGTCGGTACGGGGTTCACTTCCCGGCTGGGGCAAAAAGGAAGTTTTCTAATACAAAGCATCTGTTTAGTTACTTATATGACGAAAGACGCTAAGGTATGCCAAATAAGCTAGGTACGGTGATGGGAATACGCCATGCTCGTTTATAATAAAAACAGGACCCTTGACTGAGAACATCGCTTGCCGGCAAATGTCGGATTAATCTGACCCAAATACATAATACACTTCCGTTTTTTTTAATGTATTTTTTTTTGAAAGTCGCGCTTTTCGGCCCACTGCGCGCCAGCCGCAGCGCGCAGCCGACGCTCGCCGCCCCTCTCCGCCCACGCGACGCGACCAACCGGCGAGCTGCCGCAGATGAATTCGAACGAAACGTTGCATCAACGACCGGCCGGCCGCTCCAACGTCCTCATCTTCTTCGTCTTCCAGCGATTACGAAGGCGCCACGTCCGGCGAGGATAAGCTGATACACGACGGAACCGATTCGGCGATGATGCGTTCCGCTATTCCGAGCGGTGAAAACATTTTTTTTGGCCGGTCCCATAATCGACCCTTGGGTTGACCGCGAAACCGGTTTTGGCAGCTTTTTAATCCTTTTCTTGAGGAACAACAGACTTAGGTAATTTAAATGCTGGAGTGGGCACCATGCCAGTCAAGGTTGTTGCCACCACAGCGCAAAAAAAAGTTTCAAAAAGGTGAATAAACTCGCAGGGAAGTGAAAGCTGTTTTTGAACATTTGTGTCGGAATAGCTGAGTTCTGGTGACTAAGTTTTATCAGTGAAATCGTGAGAATGTGTATCAATTTTTGTCCAGTTCCGTTGCTGAAACGTGAGTCCAGTTTTTCGTAGTCGAGATGACGCATCTTATGAGTGGCTGGCTGAATCACTCCGACAATTAAGCGGCTTCCCTTCGCTAACGGAGTGCTTTCTTATCCTCAGCGTTCGCCACTGCACATTCCATAAATCGCACTCAATGAATGAATGTAACATCCCATGCACAAGTTACAACACTGAAAGTTGGTGGTCCCCAAGCAACTCTCGGTTCTCTACAAGCCACATGCTCCAGTTTTGCTCCAGTTTTTTTCAGACACAGACGCGGAACCAGGAATCGTCGGATTTTAGTTAGTTTTTTCCCCTGTCAGAGGAGTGTGGCCGTGCTGCTGCCTCGTGCACAGAGCAACTCCTGCAGTCCCCCGATCCTCTCTGCGTCCACGTCCATTAAAACAAGGGTGAGCGCCCCGTGGTGGGGCGTGGCATATCCGCCGAGGGCACCCCGTGGTTGTTTACACAGCGAGCAGAGGGGAACGGGGCAGCAGAGAAGGGAAACTAAGGCACCGTAACCAAATCCAGAACAACTGAGGCTGCATGGGGGAAAATGCATCAATGACGTCAATAATGCTAATAATAATACTTCAGCAAGTCTAAAAATTAGTACTATAATTATTTTTATGCAAAGGAAGGTCAAAGACATGAGGTATGAAGGGTGATGAAATCCTGAAAACTCAATTATGTATAAAATAAACCACAACACACAACCGAACTATTTTCAATCGGAAACTTTCAACGCCTTCATAAATGATTACAGCACAACCGGTTCGAAGCGAAATGGCACCTAGAATACAGGCATTTTACCCCCACCGCGAACGCACCGCGGCGCAATTACGGGTGTACTTTTAACCGGAAAAGCGGTGGGAAGGCTCCTAGGGCGTAGCCGACACGACGGCGTCGGTGGCACTAGCGGCGGAAAATTTCTGGCATTCGGGCGAGCGAGCACGCGCAGGTAAAAAATCCGTGACACAGAAACGTCGCCGTCTATTCTCGAGGAATGACGTCACCGCTGGAAACTACAGATAAAGCGGTGGCCGCGTCGCCAGGGCAACCCGGAACGGGCCGGGCGGCCGCCCCCATTGCACGCGAGTTCAACCCCCCTCCCCCCCGGCTGGCGCACCCTGGGGGTAGGGGCGAGGGAGGGGGTGTCGGCGGCAGCGGGCGTGCAGTGTTGCGCAACGTTGCAGGGAAACAACTCGCTGGCTGGCCGCCTTTAAACGCTAGACTCGCCCACCGGCGCGGAGCGTCTGATTCCTGTCTGCCACAGGGTGGGCAACTGTACTAAAATCGGACGGCAACTCGAATGTATCATTGCAGAAAGCCGTAGTAAATAAAGTTTCAGGTTTTGGGTCAAATTCTAGCTGTAAATTTAAAACGCTGTTGTTTTTTAAAAACGTTTAAGTTTTCGATGAAATAAAACAATTTATTAGTTATTACTCAATTTAGTATGCATGTCTGACTTCTCCAAAACAATTTTCCCTTCGTTCCATTAATTTCATAATTCTGGAGAGTAAGGAAAACCTACAAAACATTTTGTAATAAAATCAATTTTTTTTAAAATCAATCACAATACTTGTTTTCAAATTTTCTTCATCGTAAATATATAATTTAAATTATTTGTTTGGAAATGAATATATTTAATTACTATTTAATGTCATATTTACTTCTGTAGATATTAATTTTTCTTGTTTTCTTTTCTCTTGCTAAATAACATCTAAACCATGCTTTGATACAAAACAAAATGCATATTAGTCGCATTTACACTGCGCCCAACACGCAAGGAGGCACATGTTCACGCACGCAATTACATTCATTACAATATCCAGAATTCATATCTATTCAGAAATACTGAACAGAGATCAGAGGGATCGACGGGGTGCGACACTGCATGGTCGTCCGGAGCGGAAACCGAGTGGTGTGGGGTGGGGTGGGGGTGGGGAGGATGCGGCGTCTGGGAGAAAGGGAAACCATGCCCGCGGCGCTGTATGCATACGTGGGAGGATGAGACGAAAACAACCCTGGGCCTGGAAAGGGGCGCTAGCACGCGAATCCGCATCAACAAGTGTCCACGAATAAAATATTTATTTCTCCGGCACACCTGGCTGAGCTTTTTCTACATCCATTCAATTGCTGTATTACAAATACGCAGAGACAGTCTTTGGCCACTCGAGCTTTGCACGTCCGAAGATAGAATTACCTTGTTTTGAATTTAAATATTTGAATAATAATTTTAAGGCAAGAAGAGTTAAATTGGTAAGAGGCTAAGAAAGAAAATTCTTTAAAAAATATAGCATTGTAATTCCATTAAAGTCATTAGGTGATAGAGCTGACCTAGGACCTCAGCGCAGCAACTACTTTCAGATAAAACAGTAACTATTTACCGACAAAATCTGTTCTGCTGTGGGCCGAAACGAAATTTCAAGTAGTTGAGGTCGGTTCACCTTTAACACCTTAATTGAATTCCATTGTAATTTAGATCACAAATCCCGAATGCACTCGTCTGTCAAAGAAACCAATCCTTCAGAAAATTGACAATTTGCATGATCACTGAAAACCACAAACTCTTTTATAATTGTACGAAATGTCTGTTCATTATTGGGGAAAACACAAGAACTTCGTCAGGTGCGTCACGGCCACGGCTCAGGGATCGCGTGTTCTGCGTATAATTATGTCATGTACGCGAGCATGACCGCCTCTCTACTTACCCATACATATAAATGCTTTATCCGCTACAAAGAATCACACGCAGCACGAAATGAGTGTTAACATGAAAGGAAACGAATGCAATTTTCGGGCAATTAACGTTGTTCCACCACTTGCTGCAATTTTTCGGGAAATGTAGCATTCGCATGCACCGTGCCCAGAGAAATAGAAGGATGGGCTCCTCATTAAAGCTTTCGGCTAGACGCCAGACTATCTTACATTGCGCGAGCAACGGTGTGCCAGTATTATGTGTGGACTGTCATCACAACTCGAATCGTAACATCACGTGTTAGAGGAGTTGAATTACATCACAGCTTACTCATTGAAATGAAAAATCAATTCTGACACAATTACTTTACACGATTCACTAAAATGTCTTCAAGCCAGTAAACAACGTCACTGACATCTTTATCTGAGTTCAAAGCACAAATATAGATTTTATCTATTCAGTAAGTACTCCAAAGAAGAATGTTTCTCAAAACACCTTCACAATCTCGTGTATGACCATTTCAAAAATGTCAGAAATATTCCAGACTGTTTTATTGCGCTTTTAAATATACTGCAACGTCATGTTAAATGAGTTCGTTAAAAACAAACACTAAAAGACAGTACTACTGCATACATTGAATGTAGACCAAATGACAATTCTGCTCAAAAATAAACAAACATCAGAAATGTGAATCAAGAATACAAAAAAGTCGCTGACAAAGGCTGCGGAAAACTATGTCCACACATTTGCTGACCCCTGAAGGCAAACGCGAGCAGTCCTATTTCGATAAACTGTTTTGCCATTAAGATTTTACAGAATGAAAGATATCGGTTGACGTCACTGGCCGGATGGTGGACGATACCAGCCTTCGGAAGACGCAACAGGACGTCACGTCCGAGAGGAAGAGCCCATCATCCACAAGCGCCTTCTAAGGAAGCGAACTTCGCAAACACTTGCACAGTTAAAGCCTAACAAACTTCTTAGGATGCGTATTGCGGGTGCAATATACAGGGGGTGCAGTTCGGACATAGCAAGAGGGGCTCAACCTAAGTTCACAATTGAATGAATACCTCCCTCTCTTCTGTCAGATAATAACTTCGTTCAGTACGTAAATTCGTGGAAGTTTTTCATAGTTTCTCGACATTCATTTCACTTTTATTTCCATATTTATTATTATTATTATTATTATTATTATTATTATTATTATTAATTATTTAGAATGCACTTTAGAAGCGTGAATTCCACTTCTAGATTTTTTAATGGCTGAACATTTTAAATTAAAATATACAGTGATTAATAGTGCAGTCCATACTCATTCATCAGTTTGGACATATGTAAAGTTACTAATGTTTAGTTACAATTTCTTTCTTGAACTTTTGAATACTTTCATACTTACGCCAGCAAATCTGTTCTTGCGGTAAGAGTCCACACTACACGAAATTCAAAGGTTGTCATGTTCTTCAAAATAATGAAATATTTGGCTGTGATTTACATCAAAATAAGACTTTCCCCAAACTACTTAAAATAGAACCAATTTTAAACTCCATTCAACTTTCAGATACGCACTATACTCAACTCTTAAAAAAAAGATTTATATATTAAATTTGCCATATGGAACTTTCAAAACACATAATACTCGTAAGTGATAGTCGCCCTCGTAAGTGATATGCACATTTCTGAGCGTAAAATCTCAAAATTAGGGCTTCTAACTTGGATACAGGCAAATTTGAAAGCGGGTGTAATTTCGGCGTCAACCATGATTTGAAGGCCCACGCAAAAGCGGTTAGTTTAATGAAAATTCTTTTTAACTTTGCTACCACTGTACGTCGCCAAACAATATCTGAACGATTTTCTTGCGCTCATACAATCTTTTTAAACGTTTTTTAAAATGTATATTGTTTTCTACATTTCATCGCATAATGCACCAATACAATCATGTGGTAGGGGCGCCCAGAGAAAAATAGGGGCATGGGGTAGTTGATCCAAGGGCGACCTTTGTTTCAAACAAAAAATTCCCTCCTTCCCCAAATCATAAACAGAATTCATTTCTACATGCATCAGAAATAACTTATAACCTTAAATTTGGATTGCAGATAAATATATTTTTCATTTATTTCCAATGAAAAACATTCAGGACCCTAATTAAGTCGGGGCCTGGGGAATGATCCCCCTGCTACCCATACACCCTTCTGCACGCCCCTGGGTAACATCGCAGATGAAAGCCGTATCGCCGCTAACGCTATCCGCTGAAGGTGCCGTGACGGTGCTGCCCCGTGCTTTCCGCACGCGCGGGAGAAAACGGCGCATCACGCAACGAGGATGCGTGGCCCTCGCCCAACCTCCTCCCCCTCCCCGACGGAGCCGCTCTACGCAAGGCCGCCAGCAGCCTCAGGAGCCGAAGGTTTCTCCTCGAGGCATCAACCCAATTCCTAGCAGCAGGAATGGGCACGAGCTAAGGGAAAATCCTCTCACCCAGAAGCAGATTTCCAACTGGAGGAATTGAGTGTTTCATTGGAGGACTCGTGTGAACACCTTGCTTCTCTGCTTTGCTGTTTGAATGGCTTTGGTTTCGTATTGGGGACACATTCTTTCCATATAACGTTTAAATGGGGTTTGTGACGAACACGAGGCGTCTTAAAACACACCATGGTCGACATTCAGAAGTGTGCGTTTTCCCAACATTATGTACTAAGAGGCAAACTGTGAAATTTTAGCTATTGCTGTGCCTTCCGTAGAGATCCACCTCATTACTCGTGTCTGACACTGTCTCTCCGGGTACCGCAATCTCTGGACTCCTGGTTTTCATTTAACATTCCGGGGCCGTAATCCTAATCGTTTGAAAATTTTATTGCTTAAGCATTGGTCGATGAGAAACGAAATTATTCAATTCATTAACACAATGGCATGCAATTTTGAAAATTTAAAAAATGTATAAAGGAATACCACTGTTATAATATTAGCTTTACGATAAATTAACATGCCTTGCGTACCGTCACACTCGGCGTTTAGCATGTCAAGTCCTAGTGAGAAAATAATTTTCAGTTAATAACTTGACATGACTATTCGTGCCCAGCTCAAGAAGGACTTCAGAAGAGACTACGGGTCCACGAAAACCATAGGATACTGAAAAAAAACTCTTAATAAATGTCTACATTTACATTTCAAATGCTTCCCTCCTTGCTTTTCATAAACATTGTTCTTGGTATTGTGAAACTATATGCTTCAATTTGCATTTTTGGCAGGATTTTTTTTATTTCCACATTCGCCCAGTCCTTTATCACCTTCCCGTGAAACACCATTAAGATCTGAGAACGTTTTGAAAGTAGGCGATATTTTTATAAATAACGATAATATGACGGCACTTTAGTTTTTTTAGGGGGGGGGGGGTCAAGACTCGTATGTGAACCCAGCAAAGATTGCAACACACCGTACCACATAACCTTACAACCGTGACAATGCAACATCGTTGAGCCTTTCCAAAACTTTTTGGCACCAATGACGCGTGTCCTCTGACGTAGCGCGCCAGGGCAACACAAAGCCCCTCCGATCTTTTCTCTCCTCTGCCCGCCGCCACGACCGACCCCATTCCCGCCAACAGACGGACGGTCGCTCTCCCACATCCTCGCCACGCGCCGACATCACCTTTCGTTCTAAGAGTGCTCGCTGAAGCCTTCCCAGACGAACGGGCTCGGCAGTCCCTCGAATGCAAGCTCATTCATTACAAAAATAAACCACACACAAACTGGTTGTTTAGGCACAGCTACCTCCACGACGAATGCACAACCTGTAAGACCCGATTTACCCCGGCTCTGCCGCCCCAGGACCTGTAATGAGATGCTCATGTTCGCTAAAACTTCGAAATCCTTCAAAAGGAAGCTCGGGTCTATGACTTCATCACGTATTTGCAGGCAATTTGTTACCATTAATCTGCAAACTAAAAATATTTTTTAGTATGAAGTTTTGGTGGAACGAAAGCTAGATGCATGTCCCAAGCTGTGGACATTAGATGAACCAATCCATTCCAGTAGTTCAGCTGCCTCGAGAGGAAGCAGAATTCTCGAAACCGCTAAATGATTTTATCGCACCATTACAAATTTACGAGTGCATGACTCTCCAGATAATAATAGTCTGTTGAAATTGTAATCAGTTGTAATTTTACGTCTCAGATACACACCTTATGTTCCTTAAATAAATAAAATTGAGAAGTTTCATCAATCTATGGACTCTTAACTCTGCGTCTAGTTCTTAGGCATAGCATTGATTACTGTCCCAGGAATCCACCTGTCGGCACAGAATACTCACAAGTAAAAACTATTACATGCCTTTCCATCAGAAAAACTAGTTATCAACAAAACGAAGATATCGTGTCGTGGACGTGACAACCAACTCAACATGCGCACGCATGAAGGGGCCATTTGGAAGCTTGTCCATAAAATCAGCAGTCACACCATCGTAGTAATGAATCACTAATGCTACCATTGCTTTTATGGTAGAATTAGTGATTCATTTCTTCAATGTGCCAGTGAATTCTAATTTTCATATTAGAACCAGAAGTTGGAAATGAGTCTATATTTTTGGAGTTACAAACCAATTTGTGCATACAAGAGGACAAGAGTATCCTACGCTCATAACAAGCAAAAGCCTGTTGTGTAATACAAGTAACATTGCATTGTATAATAAATGATCACAGTCTATACGTAATCTGTAATTTAAGAAGACTGAGCAATGAGTCGTCAAATGATGTCATGGGCGGGACAAATGCAATTGAACATGGATATACAGGATGACAGGTGCCTTACAAGCATAAATGTATGGTTCAGTTTCCCGACCAGGTCCAGGTATCTCCCCTAGTGGGGCAGCGTCCCACAGAGGCCAGATCGCGACCGGTCTCTCGTCATACGTTGTAACGAGTTGCATGTATGAGTGCGAAGGGAGAGAAGACGGCAATTTGTCTCCATTTTACTCAGAATATGGTAAAAACAAAAAAATTAACATTCAGAATAATGTATGTACAAGTTGAACTGACAATACTAAAATGTAGCTGTGTAGTTGGCACGAGCCTTCTTCCACTGGCTCAAGTTGGCGGCTCCGAAAATGTTTTAGCATGGAATGCAATGAGAGCAAGCATATTACTATACATTATTTCTTCACGTAGGCATTGCGTATCCGTCGACTATATTAGGTGCAGTTGCACGACCTGCGCCCACATGTGTCCAGATACAGGGGTGGGGGCTGACGACGCTGGGCGACCCAACCTCGTTATTCCCTTCAAGGGAACGCCTGCGCGCGCGCCGCCCCCACGGCCTTGGCACCGCCTACAATCGCGCCTCTGTCGCGCGGGTTGCGCGAACGAGCAGCGTCGACGTGGGCGGCGTTGTTTCCCTCTGCGGGGCACCGCCCAGCCAGCAAAAGCTCTTAAGACCCCGACATGTGGGGTAGTGAAGTACATGCATGAGGGCCACGCCCAACCCCCTCAAAAAGCCTAGGGTTTTCGTTAGTTACCTTCCTTTATACGGCACAATTGATGTAAATATTTATATTTAAATTAAGTAAATATTTGAAGAATATTTATATTATTACACATACACTACAAAAATAACATACAATACAATAAATGCTTACTATTTAACAAAAATATATGCTTCCCCCCACCAATTATCGGCTGGATCCGCCCCTGAGTGCATGGAAGAATAAATGTAACGGGAGAGAATGGGGGCAAGAAAGAGAAAGGAAAGAAAAGGCGAACCGTGGCCCGTGTGCAAGGATACTTTTCCGGCATTCGCCTGGACGACAAAATAAACCATGGAAAACTATCGACTGTAGCAGCTGGCCGCATTCTCCTCCACACAGCGATAGAATTCTATCGAAACTCAAGTCTAAAATTCCCCTCCCCCGTCGGGACTCGAAACACTAGCACCTCCCGGCCACAATCGTTGCGTTTGAAAGTTGTTTCCCTTTCAGCCAGCCGCTAGACGTGTGAGGAGTGAGGAGTGGGGAGATGATGGGGAGGCAACCTCATTCCCTTCAAGGGACCGCCTCCGTCGCGTCGCGTCGGCCTCGGCGCCGCCCACATTCGCGCCTGGCGCGTGTATGCGCAGCGCGGGCGTGGGCGGCGTCGTACGCGGCCGGCCGTCGCCCGCGGGGCGCGCTTCCGGCGCGGGCGGCCAGTTCCGCGCGCGGGGCGTCGCCGGGGGCGCGCGGGCGGCGCGGGGGCGGCCGGGCGGGCCGGCAGGGGCGGTTCGCGAACGCAGGTGCGCCGCGGAGAGAGGAGCGCTCCGCCGCCATCGATTGACCGCGCCGCGAAGTGGGTCACGGGGCTACGTCGCAGCCGCCGCGGCGCGCCCGCGCCGCTCCGGGTCACGAGCCGAGAAACCGCCGCCGCCGCCGCCCCGGGCTGCCCTGAGGTGCCAAGGACGAAGCGCGCCGCCAAGCGGGTAAAGAAAGGAGTGGCGCGGATTCGAAACTTCGCATTGCCCTGGGAATTTGAATACTGTCTGAGCACGTTTTCTTCAGCTTCCAACATAAACTGTAGAATTATGAAAACGAGGAATGCAAAAGGTAATTGGGTGCTACACACTGCAATGATTGAAAACGTGTACATGCCTTAGTGTTAAAAGAGACTTTAAAAAATGATATTCTCAAAAAATAACAATAAAGATCTCGGTAAATCATCGTGTTGGAATCTGTCTTCTTTAAATGAGGGTGCTGGTCTCTAAATTATTCTCAAACATTCTTTCATAAGAATTTACCGATTCTGAATGTGGTGCTACCCGCGGGGTCTGTAACACAAATTAAAGAGAGATTTTGTCAAAAAATGTCTCCCATGAAATAGATACTACTCGCATTTCCATCTACAAATAAGCTACAAATTTCCTTTATAAATATCCCCGGCGAAATTACAGAAAACCTCATTCGTCTTGTAAAAAGAAAAATGAGAATTCACTGCTCGCAGATAATACAAATGCGTTTTATAACGAGGCTTATTAGCGCAAAACAAGACCTCAATGGGCATGCTCGATTTTACTTCATCTGAAGTAACGGGAACTTAAACCACCGGAAGCCATGATTCGGTGAATGGGAGGGTAGGAGTTACCTGCACCTCTACTTTCACTTTTCATTTTACGAACCCAGAGAATGAATGAATGAATGAATGAATGAACAAACAAACGAATATCATTTATATTTTCTACATCAAAGTAATGAAAACCTAATGATCTTGTTGCCTCCAACGCTTCCGAAAAATGAAGCTATTGGTTTCGTCTTTCAAACATTTTTCATGGCGAAACTCAATACCTTAATAAAGAATGGGAAATGACGAAATATTCTAGCCAGCTGACAGTAGACTGATTACGAAAGTCGACACGCATCCCTGATATTTTTAATAAAGCCTGGGCGAACATGCTTTCTTCTTTTTGAAGTCACATCTCTAACAAGATATACTGCAAGGGTACGGAATGAAGCTAACCATTTTTACATAACTTCATTCTCACAACACAAATATTGAATATCATAATCATGTATAAGCCAGCAACTTGTAGTAACACACTGAATGCTCATAATTGTTTATATTCTGCACTAAGTAATTATTTCGAATGATTTGCCAAATATCGTTTTTATACAATGAACGAGAAAGATGTCTAATTGTACGAGAAAACAGAAGAGCACGCACTTAAACATTCCCAGGGCCAAAGTAGCGGAGGGAGTAGGTACGCCCCACGCCAACTCCTTTGAACCCACCCACCAAAACCATACATTACCCAATATTTAACAAACACACCCACTCCTAACAACCAACGCGACCTCGGCATTTCGCCCGGCAGCCTCGCGCACACGGCCACTGTCCACCGCGTCGCTCCGCACCCACTCGCCCCGCCCCACCCCGCCCCCCTCCGCTCGCGAGCGTCCACAATCGCCACCCGCTGCCTCCGCACGTGCCGACTAGCAAGCGCGCGTCTCCAAACGGAACGCGGCGCGCCGTGCCGCGCCCTGCCGCCGCCACCGCCGTTCGGATCTTCGGGGAGTGTCGCCAAGGTCGCGCGCCGCGCTTTCCAAAGCAGCGCGGGATTCGAGTGCGGCGCGTCATAATGGACGGCACGTACTCTGGGCGACAAATTACTGCGGCCGGGCCCCGTCTGGGAATGCGTCGAGTGCGCGCTTACTCAGCGCTATGAACGCTTTTTATGCTGAGACTGCATCTTATCAGCGGATAATTATAAGCGTGACTCACGCGCGTTCATCAAGGTTCACCTTGATACAATAATGTGGATAGTTAATGTTCGAAGCAACCGAACTGAAAATAGCTTCATTCCATTTAAAATGTACTTTCATTACTTCTATTAATGGTCACAATGAACGCGTTTGGTATTCCACGTCTTAAACTTCTTTTCACAAATAAACACACCTTAAATAGGGCGAATTCATTAAAAAATTTCACATTCCACTATTCACCTCGCCGAAAAAATATTTCAACTTATTTACAAAAAAATGGAAGGAATCAGTTATGGAAATGGTCGCAGCATTGTTGGGGATCCTTATTTGCAACAGAACTAGTTCTTAAAATGACAGTTTACAACAAAATTGATCAATGGATTTTCTGGATAACTCAATTTGCTTTGGAGCGAAGAATATTCAATTTCACAACTGCCTGCAAATGGACAGGGAAAAACTACTAACTATAAAAGAAAAATAAGAACAAAACTCGCTCATTACCAGCGGTTATAACGTTAAGCTAGTTGAAATAACAGAGATGGGGAAAAGCGCGAACGTTTATTATGCTACGGTGTACTGTTCATACTAACAAAGCGCAATGTGACGAATCGGGGAATATGGATATGGGCATAATAGTAATAAAGCTCAAAAGAGACGTAGTCACTCGGACAGTAATTTTTCACATTAACCCTCAACCGGTGTAGACCACCCCCACTCAATATTTACATTGTTTTACTGGAACATACATATATAGGCAACTCTGACCAATAAACATTGTGTAAATTTGTTTAATCACTTCATCTATCGTAGTGATTCATTTCATTCTAGACATGTGTTACGTTGCTGTAATTTTGAAATGGATTTGGGGTGTCGTGCTGTCGTGCACCGCTCCTGAGTAATTTGCGTATGTATTTTGAATTTGAAGCAATTTCATTCTGTGCACTTCAACAATTACCCAATCACTAAACCAAAGGTTCAATCAAAATGTTATATGATACGAAAAATTCATTTTCTCTAAATGAGAAAGCGTTAGAAAATATAAAATTTCAAAATTTTCGAAAAGCTTGCGTTACTCGAATCGCTCCCCAATTAAGCTTCCAATCAAAACAGTCTTCAAAATACGCATGGCAAACCGCAACGAAAAAAGGGCCAAGAAAATTCGTGCACCGCAATTGCGTGACGTTCTCATGGAAAAGCGAAATCGTGTTTTGAAAACGCCGCAGTATAATCAACCGTAAGTATTCCTCATTCCAATACCACAAGAACCCTGCCTGGGGTGATCTACTTTTCGAAATTTACTGATTAGCCTCCTTCCGCACTTGTTACAATCTTCTACAGGAAGACATTCAGAAATAGCCCAAGAACGATCTTGTAAGAGATACTAGCCTTTAAGTCAAAAGAAAATACAGAGTATTTAATTATTGTGACACTAATTAACCCCACACGCGATATTTTATTCTACAAAATAGTCCGGTAACAAAAATTATTACAAAATACGTATTACGCAATGAAACGTCAGAGAATGGCATTTTTTGGAATGAACTCCACAACTATATCGTGGTATTTGATTCACAACTGTTGTCGATGCAAATGGCAACACCGCGGCGGGACAACTTCGGCGCGCAGACGAATTGCATGTTTTTTTCTGAAGTGCGATTATGTACAATCCGCCTCGTTTCTGCGCGTCTTCTCATCACTCTCAGATAAGAACGTGTCCATTCATTACAAAGAGCTCAGAACGACCCTGCCTCTAAAATGTTTGCATTGCGTCTAGAAATCTCCTGATAACCACGCTACCACAACAATCATTTCCATCTATTTCTGAAATACTGTTCCGTTTATTCTGGGCCGTATAAGCGGCCTGAAACTTTTCCTAATGCACACCAATCAAGATCTGCAACGGCCAATGGTTGCTGTTTAAAGTAATATTGTTTCCATAATGGCTGGTCTATGTTGCGTCCAAGTTCGAGTGAAGTAGAGAAAATTGGTGAGAAAAATCAAACATGGTATTACGATAAAGAGGAAAATCTCCACCATTCTTTAACAGATCATTTCGAGTAGACTACTAGTTGGAAAAAATCGGGCATAATACCTCCGTGAATAACACGTTCAGTTAACATGCTGATATCTAAATGACATAAACCCACGACTAAAGACATCTCGTTGAATTCTTTGCACGCTCAATGCAAATCGAATAAAAATCAGCCAAAATGTTACGCAAACTAGAAATCACAAACGACTAAAGTTAACGATCGAAATTTAAGGAAGATATTTATTAAAATTCTGTCTTTCATTGAACGGACTCACACACTTAAATGACTGAATAAAATGACGCGCAGCGGAAAAAGAAGTTTCCTCAGCATCGGGACGTCAAGAGAAACCGGAAAAACGGGCAACCACCACACGCTGCGGTTAATGTAAGGAAACAGGAAGTGGAAAAGGGCAGCCACGAAATACATTAATTTCACCGCAGAATCGGATAGCAGAATTGTTGGGGGGTAAGATCTGGAATTCCCGTAGATCTCTAGGTTTCAAAGGCTGTGGAAAGGTGCTGTGATGATTTGCAACTTTCCCTTCCGAAGGAGATAACACCAAAATTTTGGCTACATCAACATTGAAGATAAGTTCTCAACTTCGAGCATTCGCAACGGCGACAGTAAGAAGATAAAAGATATGTTTAAGTACACTGCGCCAACGTTGCCAGAAACGAACGAATGAAATATGTTAGGGCAACAATGTTTTGATCCCCAAACTCAATATCAAGCTCCCTTGATCTTATCAAAAAAATCTAATCGCACAACAATGTTAATACATATCTGTATTAGAACATAGTCGTTCCTCCGTCAGAGACAAAAATAAAGCCACTAGAGCAAAATACAGCGCATCCTCTAGAAAGTTGAAAAATGAAATAATAAAAAACCTACCGATACAGACAAACGTGGGGATGAGAAGTCCACTACCGTAAGCATCACCATTTCGAACATACTGCACTTCCCCGCTCGCTATCAAATATCCGCCACTTCTGATTATCTACTTCAATCCCACGCCCATCCACAAGTTGGAGAAACCTTACCTTCAGGAATGGCGCACTATTTCTGAAAAGAGCATTAAGAGGAACAGAGAATCATGTTCATTATTGGAAAACTCAAATAATTACGAAACTATCTCCTTGTTAAACAGTGCTTACGTCATTTTTGAATATGCAGAAACAAAAAATTCGTTGAATTGCACCTCAGTGACGTAACTATTCCAGAAGAAAAGCACACGTTAATCTTTAAAAGTTATTGGATCGCTGATATGTTAACTTCCGTCGCAACAACGAACATTTTCAATGTTCTCACTACTTAACGTTCGTTACAATTCATTACATGGCGGAGAATTTTAGTTTTGATCCTCAGGACTGGTGATACATTAACGCGTAAGTTTCAACATACCCTTTTTGTTCAATGGGAATAGACAAAAAATACATCATTTGTTCACAAAGCGTTTGATAATGCTCACAACTCCTTGGTCTCATGGTGGAAGTCACATGGCCTTTTATGGATGACAGAACTGGCTGAAAATCTAAAACAGCTGCAAATACCTACGTATAGATTTATTTAAACCCTTGTTATACGAGTCGCAATACGCAAAAGAGAAAATCTCATTTGTTACAACCCCTCAACAGAAGAAACACGCATAAAAAATGGCTTTCTTCGGTGATTCCACGCTTATGAAACTACACATTTTCTACATTCGCCCTACCTCCCTTCACGTCCTGTTTATCGAGCAGCGACGAAAAGAGATTTTCGACCGAAAAGAGGTGCGGCGCGTGTGAACGTCGCCGGAAAAATTCCCTCAGAACAGGTCGGCCGGCATTCCTGGGGGGCCGACGGCGACCGAAAACTACCGAACGACGCGGCTTACCGGCGCCAGCAGCCCCTCGCCCGTTCGCACCGTCACCGCTGCACCGCGCCGACGACGACAACGACGACGACGGTTCGCAGCGTTACCGCTGCACCGCGACGACGACGACGACGGTTCGCACCGTCACCACTGCACCGCGACGACGACGACGACGGTTCGCACCGTCACCACTGCACCGCGACGACGACGACGGTTCGCAGCGTTACCGCTGCACCGCGACGACGACGACGACGGTTCGCACCGTCACCACTGCACCGCGACGACGACGACGGCGGCGGCGGCGGCGGCGGCGCGCACGTGCACAGGCAGACCGGTCGGCGGACGACGCGCCGCGCCGCGCCGGCGTCGTCGTTGCCGCTGCCAAAAACCGCGCAGGGCGGCCGTCCACGCCCGTTTCGGCCCTTAGCCAACTCCATCGCGTTCCAGCGAGAAACGTCATGCTTCACATTCTCAGCGCTTTTACCGGAACCAATTGACTTCAAGTGTTCGAATATCAGAGGTCGTCTCGTAATGTGAAACGCGTGTGACTCGTATTGTGAAATGCGACAGCGTATCTCGAAAACGGATTCAGGTGTTCATTTCTTCGTAACAATTCAAACATTTTAAAAACTGCTAACACTGCGATCTGCTTAATATCCAATTCATACTGTTAATACTTGTC
Source organism: Acheta domesticus (assembly GCA_031308135.1). Lineage (NCBI taxonomy): Eukaryota > Metazoa > Arthropoda > Insecta > Orthoptera > Gryllidae > Acheta > Acheta domesticus. The sequence continues at coordinate 31,816,047 of JAHLJT010003656.1, forward strand.
AGCTCGTTACATATCCCATTGGCAGGTAGATCGTCAGGAAGGAGTTTTTCCTGTTTTCACAGGAAAATTTTTATTTTTATTACTATTATTTAAACGTAATTTAATTTTTCATTGTCATTTCAAGTCACTTTTTTGTGGTCCATTCTAAATTAGCTCTTTTACTGTAAGGAGCACTGTTGTTTGTACATCAGCAGACGAAGCTTGTGTAATTACCCTTTTTTGCTAGAAACGGAAATAAAAACTAAAAAGAAGTGCATTATTACTATGTAGCGTAACATTAGGCTCTTCACAGATAAATAACAGTTGATATTGCGTTTCATTACGTTTTAATCATTATATTCCGGGGCACTGACAGCACACAAACGGATTAAATTCAGTAACGAATGATCCTCCATTCCCTTTCCCTTATGAGTTTCATAATCCTTGTTCCTTACTAATGCGCTCTCCTATCACTTTTTCCCCTCCACATCCAAGGCACAGAATATTCAATAATTAACATCAATAACTGTACACGGAAAAACCGATTTTACTCCAGTGGCGACCTGATCCACTGGTGCTTTGGATTCCTTCTTGTACGAGTATATTGCCCGTGATTGAAATCCATTTCCATCAAGATTTCGCCCGCCTCGGAAGTCGTTTCACAAGTCTTCCAGATTTCTTATATTCCGGTTCATTTTCCTAACGCCCCTCCAATTCCAACTCAGAACTCCTGCTCCCGTGCGCTGTGCCTCATGGAAATGCAGCGCACGGTTGTGCCTGAGCGGCGGTGCCCAGCCACCGCTGTGGGAGAGAGTCACTCGGCGTGACGGACGTCGAGCGGGGAGCACAACGCCGTTCCTCGGCCCTCGTTTGGCGGACTCCCCGGTGGGAACTCTCCGCGCAGGGGGCGGCGAAAGGGCGTGGGTGGGAGAACGGAGACGGACACGACGGAAAAGCCGCGTGTGAAGGGCTTCGCCGTCGCTTTGGGCCGACATCGCCGGCCTCCTTTCGGTTGACTGACCGTCGTTGGAACTCGCCGTCGTGGGTGGTTGTCAGACACGTATAGCAACAAGAACGGCAAGCGTTAAAAGCGATAACAGAATGTTATGAAATTGGATTACAATGTCTTCGACTTAATTGCTTCAGTAAATGCGCAAAAAACAAGTGACGTATGCGGGCGTGGGACTTGAGGCCTTTAGCTTAATATGAATATTACAGGCATTCGTTTATCATAAATTTAATATTATTTGAGAAACCATTGTACTTACAACCAGGAAACCCAGCGGGATAGTTAATAGCGTCCAATACATGTTTCAGACTTCTAAATTTTATTGAGAAAGGTGACTGAATAATATCATGATTTTTAAGTCACATTGTCAGCACTCATTTATTCCGTTGTACGAGTATTCAATTATTTACATACAGTTTTCGTGAGTACAAAAGAATCATTATTCTATAAGGACAGCCATTGACACCTTATATCTCGAGCAGAAAATGCGATAACATTATTAATTATGCAACATAATGCAATTTTTTAGTCGATTTACTTCATCGGGTACAATGGTGGTATAAAAAAAGGACGTATAACTCGAAATACTGCAATGTATCATACATCGCACGGTCGCAAAATCCAAAGACAGAATATCTCGAGCGAGGCCAGGGACGGACCCAGAAAGTATTTCGGGTGGGGCGCCAATGTCAGTTCGGATCCCCTCTCCAATTAATATTTTAAAAATACTTATTAATTTTTATCTTGAAATATATTTTTAAAAAAGGTTTGAATGTGTTTGTTGTGAGAATACTCCTTTGGATGTAAAATTACAAACAACAAAAAAGTTCGCTTGAGAGAGGGGAATGCGTTCAGTCCATTGGATCCGCTAGTGCGTAAGGTGCAGGGGGGGGGAGCGTCCTCTTCCACTTTTCTCCGTCCGTCGACGTCTCGATGAGTTTGGTAGAAGAGATGGCGATGTCACACGGATTATGCGCGTGTCTCAACTGTCCTCGAAAAGCATAATTAATCTGTCAACGATACCGAACGTTCGACAACTGCGGATCGCAACCGGTAGCCGGAGACAGCGGCCTGATTATATCGGGAATCAAAATTTAGCTGTCAATCAAAATTTCAGGGCATGCACTGTAGATGGCGCTTTTCTACACGGCAAGGCACGTACTGCAGATGGTTTTGTCACTAACCCCACTACCTCTGAATATCTATCCGGTGTGCAAACATCTTGTAAACTTGAAATACTTCAGGAACTACAAGATGCGATACTGCAATGGGCAATGTGCTTTATGCCAAAGGACTTCGATGTTAACCAAAATCGGTATTTCCAACCGTAGTTTACATAATTTATGATACTCGTTAAATATTACTGCTAGAATATCTACCATTTTCAAATTGATTACTGCTTAAGTTTTGAAAATTATTCCACAATAATCGTTGTCTCTTGAAGTTATTCTTAAATTCTTGGTAGAGTTCACGTCTAAACACATCGTTTGCATGTGTCGCCAAATAAGCGTATGCTTGCCACAGGAACAAATTCCAGAGTAAGCGTTTCCTGAAACGGGGCGAACGAAGATAAAGCGTGAGTGCAATATCAAGGTACGCAGCACGCTGCCTACACTCGCCTAGGAACTGTAACCAGGAAATGGAGAGCTCACCTGTAAATTAAAACGCTTACAAAGAAAAAACTAATAAATTGTGGATGTAAAAAGCATACACCGATTTACGTGATCGAAATTTCAAGGCCGTTACATTGACCAATGACCTCCTAATCGCTCTTCATATTCATTGACTGTAGAAATTGAATGTTTGTACAAGCACCAATCTTGAAGTCAGGTCGGGCACAACTACAGATAAAGAAGAGGTCTATACCATTTTATTAACACAAAATCATGGGTTATTTATACGTTTCATTTACGGATGAACATGTTCACACTGAAATAAGTTTCCATCGATAACCAGCTTTAAAAAAACCTGTTCTCATAAAAAGTCTACCGCCACCATTCGGGTGGGAGGCGTCTGCCCTATTTCAGCCAGACTCAACGAGCGCACAAGCAACCAACTCTTACTTCGCGTCACACAGCCCAGCCGCATCCAACTTCCCAGGCGTTGCGTCGCCTCGTGCTATATCCCAGTGCACCAGCGAAGCGCGCCCCGCGTTTTAAGTTTCACGCGCGCGCCTCGTTAGCATAGAAAGCACGGCATCGCACTATCTAATCTCCAGGGCTAGAATCTAGGCGGGTGGACGGGAGAGGGGTGCGGGACGGAATCCTTCCCCTCCCCGGATGCACGCTGCGTAACAGACCCGCAGGCGGCCGCCGACTCACCGCCACACTTCGCCAACCCTACAGCAACCAACAGTGACGTCAACCGCGTTTCCCCCTTATAAGGCAACATGACGCCCGCGACCCGCCCGCCCACGCCGCCCGGCCGGTACGATTGCGCCACCTCTAAAAATAGCGCTTTCGTCTTCTCCATGACGTCGGCGGCCGGTTTTGCGGTACACCTCGCCGGCAAAGAACGCTTTGCACCGGTGGGGGGCGACGCCGCCGCCGCCGCCGCCGCCTGCCACCTCGGACCGCAAGGGCAGGGTCCATACGCCCGCTGCAAGGTAATTCTTTTTGGCTGCCAGCCGGCGAGTCCAGGCGATGACGTCACCGCCGGTGACGCGCGGCTGCTTGGGCGGAGGCACCGCGAACACACACACACGCACGCACACAGATGCGCGCGCGCGCCCAGCAGCGGGAGGGGATGCGAGGCGGCGAGGCGCGCGCTTTCTGAGCGCGCCCGCGGTCACGTGGGGGTGGGAGCGGCAACTGGCGGGAACGCCGCCACGCCGCGCGTTCGTCTCCGCGGCTGGCGGCTCTTGCAGCCGGCCGGTGCGGTGGAGGCGAAGCGACGCCGGCCGGCGTCAGGGTTGCCAATGCACCCCGCGGCGCCGCAGTCGCCGCCGCCGCCGCTGCAGATCGGAGGTTTACGCTGACCCAAATGGAGCACGGCCAACGCAAACTGTTTCCACGGCGCCTCGAATAAACCGTGCCGCCCGCGCGTCAGAACGTCCCACGTCTAAATGCGATTTCGGGGGGGTGGAAACCAAACAGCGCGGCGCTGGAGTCCCTCTTTTCCTTCCCGACGAGTACCTACTTCCACACTTTTGGACATTAGATACACGCTCTCGATACGACTAACGTAAACCAAATTACTTGGGGGGAGGGGGGAGACAACGAGCCGTCAACAAAACCGCGATGACACGGTTAATCTGCCACTAAAACCTTGCTAATGGCAATTCATTCATCCAGTGTTCGTTATTACAGAATCCTCTAGCAATAATCTCCGTAATAGTATTTGATTCAACAACGGCATAAAGCGAGGGTGGAGGGGGCTCTCATGAGGCATGACCCCTCCTCGCAAGCCGATCAAACCTTGTGATTTTTTTTTTTTTACTTCTTTTCCAAGATGTGTCAAGTCATTCAATATCTCAAATGAATAATTATAATTACAAAACAAGTAAAATATTTTTAATCAGTAAACATATTTTAATAAGAAAAGTGAGCTAGACACCACACCCAGAGACACTACAAAAATCCAAGTAGCGCCACCGGCCAATTTCGAATATTTTTTTCACAATCTTACAGAGTTCAATTAATCTGATAAGAACTTTTACGACAACAATAAAATCAATTTTGTTTCCAGAATTTCAGTGTTTCCACATGTGCCAAGTCTCCTATTAGTCATGTTCCCCTCGCGCACAAGGATGGCAACCCTGCGGCGTTGTTTACACGTTGAGCTTACGTCCGGTGCTCATGTACGAAGCGAACCACGTTCCATACGTTCTCCCGTCGGAATGTCATACGCTTCCAAACGTTTCAACCGACGGCAACTGTCACTGAGGAATGCGCGAATGTCTACACAGACCCTTACTGCAAACGCACCGACAATGCTGTCAGAATCACTCGGACTGTCGCAACAATGAAAAAGATTCCGTTATTACTAATTGAAATAACCCAACGTCCTATAATCCATAAGTGTTCCACAAACTTATTGTGTTATCTTTCAAGTACCTTCGGTACAATATCTTGAAATCTTGTAAATTAGTGGTGCTACAAATGACAGACTTTCTCGTAATATTTTTTTTTTAATTTCCTTGGTCACCGTCTTCCTCTCGAGGGCTTCAATGTATCGCCACCCTAAATACATTTTTTTTAAATTTTCTCAATTTTTCGGTTTTCTAATGATTCGAAAAGTCACTTTTAGAATATTAAAGAAGAATAAAACCTCGTCCTATATAACAATTTTCGTTCGGTATTAGGGGACCCCAAAACGTGTATTTCCGTTAAAATCTGGAAATCGATTTTCCGCAGCATTACACAACTTAAATACTTATACTACGTATATTACTCCATATACACGAACGTACACGAGAAAGTACAAATGTTTCAATTGTTGATAAATTCCAAAAACGTTACACCACAGCTACCAACTGGCGTACAGCGCCTAATATTTTGGTAGGAAGTATTTTTATTTTTTACAACCATCATAACCAATTAACTTCCCTAACGTTTTAATGAACTGTATATTGGCAAAAGATAATGATGAATAAGTCGTAACTTCTTTGCTGATATTTCGTTCGTATTGAAGTTCACTACAGGGATGCCAGATCGTATCATAATTTACACCCCAAAAACTAAATGTACCATAATTCCGGAAATTCCTGCACCATTTTTAAGGAAATATTACTGATTTACACGAACTAAAATTGGACATTAGTTCTCACTCCTTCTTACTTTAACTTCTGTATCATTTATCTCACACCTCTCTCGCGAGTGTGATCCAGTATTAAGAGATTAAGAAACAGGAACACACTACATTTATTTGAAATTCACTTGAAAATTTAAACTTACACATCTCACTCCTATCAAAGCACATTTAATAACACGCAATAACGGTTTTTTTTTAACACAATGCAGGGATTATGAATATTTTTCATCTATTGTCCGATTAAAATAAGTTGGTGTTTGACAATTGTGCTTTGCTGTTACTTCACAAAATATGAGTATATGATTTGGTTACTTTTATAAGTATTAATTTCAAGTGTGTATTTTCGTGTCCCGGGAACACGCGCTCACCGATACGCAACTAGTCAACGTCACTCCTTTCCACAAGCAACTGACAATCAACTTCTTTGAATTGGACCATAATATATTTGTGGCATATTCGGAAACCAAGACCAAGATCACAGCGGTCAATGATGTAGGTGGAAAATTAGAACGCATGTTCGAAAATTGAGAAATTATTTTTTGTTAATTTTTAACATAAACAATATATACTCAAGATACACGAATCCGATCACCCGTTCCAGTTTTCCCCCAACATTACAGATAGCTGTGATTTTGACGTTCGTTTCTGAATACATCATTGATCATAGAATGTAGTTTTGTACTGTAAAATCATAAAAACATATCTAGAAAATTAATAAACCATAATTTTGTACATTTCCATTGTACTATATTGTACAATTTTATGTCATCCATTTCATAGTTCACGCCTTTACTTACTTCCTGCACAACTACGCCATACGCTAGAATTTACAATTATTTTATTTTTTCCACGTCCATATAAGGTTTGCGTACGCTTATCAAGGTTACTACGTAATCAAACCTAGCTATCAATATTTCCCAGAGAAAAATTATGAGCCATGTTCTGACCTCTTTGCAAATCACTTCTCATGTGATGTTAAACAGATACTCAAACACTATGCTTGGAAAGCATGACACCATCCCCGGGCATGTGGCAATGAGTCGAAGTTGCAAGACATCATAAATCAACACTTTCACTCCCCACTGGTCTCAATATGCGCAAGCATTCTTAGAATACCCAAAAGGTTATTATTCCGGTAAACACGTGCATCAGGGCTAGTTTCAACAATATGTATACTTTAACAATGCATATGTCTTGAACATTGTTCAGCAAGTGCTTCTCGTCAACATTCTATTAATTACATTCTTGAAAGCCGAAACCGCTCGCATTATATACCTTAAGAACATACAATTTCTTATTCGGGAATCGTGGCAAAATCTACTCATACGATTCATCCGGAACAAAGATTGACAGATCATTTCGCAAACAAACAAAAAACACCTACTTAATAGTGTCAGCGCTCAAGAGTTACGTGATGAGCGTGAACAGTAGTATAAGTTACCAATATCGCAAACTCGTTAATTACATTTTAGTTACGTACAATACAATCTAAATACAGCGTACAAATTATGTGCAATAAAGGTATAAAAATACTATAATTGTACGTAGATCTCCTCCATATTATGAAAATTCAAATAATTTCTAAAATAAAAATAAAATACAAAATTCCAATGACTTCTTTGAGGGTGTTATTACAAGAGCAGACGCATTACATTTACCATATTCATATTAATGTAAAAAACGTGTAAATGTATCTACAAAATAAATAAATAAAATTTTCCCCATCGTATTTTATTTACTTCATTAACTTTTGAAATTCAAATAGCTCGCCATGTGCTGTGCTACCAAACTTCGCCATTCGCCAACGCTAGCTATTTCCATCAAAACAACACCACGACAGAGGACACAAATCCATTTTTAAACCAACCTAATAATAGGATTTTAAAGCTGACCTAAGTACGTGGAAAACAAAAGGAAAACATGAAACGGAAGCAAATCCCCGCGTTGAAGCATTTAAATCCATATGCACGCGCATGTTGCGCAAGGTACTGATTACAGACCTCTGCGCATGTCGTCGTCACCCCCTCCCCCTACCCACAAAGCCATCTGCTTCAGATGCCTCCTGCTTGCCAGTCTGACGCGCCGGCGCACAGTGGGTTTGCGATGAAAACAGAAAAAAAATGGCTAAAAAGAATTCAAGATTAATATTTGCTCTTTACAAAAGTTTTTATCGAGGTTTTATTATATAAGCAGGTTCTAATAGTAATAATTACATAGCAATCTTACAAGAAACTAGGATTAATTAGCTTATAATTCATAACTGCAACATTTATTGTAACAGTCTATACTTCAAAACTCTTTTTGTGAATCAGTTTTGAAATATTTAAACCGAAAACCTATGCTCTAGTGTTGTCATCTTGTTAAAGTTATCGTCTGTATTTCCATAAAATCGGACAAATTTAAAAGATAAAAACTATAAAAGGCTGATTAGGCCCTCGCACACGTAAAAGGGTGTAATGCAGATTTATTTTTAAAGCTTTTTACCAATAAAGCAATGGTTGTTAAAGAGTCATAATTATTCCTTAAAAAAGTCTTAACTTCGAAGTACCACCATAACGAAATAAATCGTTTTTTTTTTTGTTTTGTTTTACATGACTGATATTTACTGCAATTTCAGTTTTTTTCTTTCTTTTTTTCAGTTATCCCTTTCAGGCTTAGGAGGCCGCACTATTGGTCTATATATAAGAACGCATTAGCACAACATAGTCTTGTAGTGAACACTGACATAGTTACATGTGAAACAATGTTTGACAGATCCGTACCGTGTAGTAAAAAATATCCCAATTCCACCTAAACCCTAAGGTAATAAAAAAATATTTAATGTAAATATTTTAGGAAAGTTACTTGCAATTTTTATACTTTATCAAGGGAAAAAAAACACCCCTCTCCACCGAAAACCCACGGGCAAACGAGTTCCGCAAGACGCATGGCTGGACGAGGCAAAATCTTCCGCCCAAAATGGCATCCCTGCGGAACACCAGGCGAAGCGCACTTTGCATCCCACAGTATCGCCCACTGTGCGACGCCACAGGAGGCAGCTGCCGCCGGCCACACGTGGCGAACGCGCGGTCGGTCGGCGGGCCGGCGACGCCGCGCCACCACACGCGTGGCGGCTGCCGCCGCGCGCCAGGTGAGGTACGCCCGCCTTATTTTAGCCCCGACCCGACAGCCCTTCGACTGACCCACCCGGCTCTCTTGCTCGCCCGCCCCCACTTTCCAACCCTCCTGCTTGGGGAGGGGGGGGAGTATGGGAGGAAGTGAAGAGTCGTCGCCATGGACCATCACAAACCACGGTCTCTACCAATGTTTACTTTCTCGGATGTGTAGTTCATAATGATACGAAATGCTGAAAAACATTGATGTCGGGATTTTGGCACTTTTTGTGGGGGGAGGGGGGTTACCGAAACTTTTTTCCCCTCAAAACGTCTATTCAGTCCTATCCGTAAACACTCGAGCCTAAACCGAACAAAATATTTTCATTAAAATGGATTTTTCTCCATCGATCCGGTTGATGTTGCGGAATTTGAATCACTTTTTTTTTTGGTTAATGGAGGAATTTGCAACACTAATTTAGGGAGAACTTTTCACAAAGTCCCTATTTTCTTCCAATTCACTATTACAGACAGCTTCAGGAATTAAATCCATGGTTGGTTCCGGTCTCGAGTATTATAATGCGAGATTTCAAACGGAAGACTCATTTGCTTGTGAGGTAACCCACATTCCTTCTTTTTGGAAAAATCTTCCGTTCTTTAACAATTATCCGTCGTTTAGAACCAAAAGTATTATAAATTTTAAACTTGTGTTCTTATTAATTTAAATATTTGTACTAAGAAAATTTTAAACAATTAAGAAAAGTCAACTAGTACGTTATTGTAATTTAAAAAATGTTATCGTTCGCACTGTTTTATAATACGAAGAATAATTATTGCTAGTAACACATTCGCAAATATGCAAAATTTCGCAATATAGAATGCTACCACTTGCAAATGCGTAATAATTATTCCCAATTTCCGCGCATTTGTGACAACGCAACAACAGTGTGCCTAACTGTCGCAAAATAGGGGGAGGGAATTGCACTAGACCCGCGATTGCATTGAACCAATTAATAATATTGTGAAGGAATAAATATAATATATTAATCTAGTTTACTTCTATCAGCAAATAATAAAAAAGTTTATAAACTTGATAAGTTCAAATACAATTTTATAAACTATATAAATTTAACAACAAAATACGCCGTATATAATCACAACCACTATTACTTTTCGGAAAGTAGATCTTCATTTCATTGCCGACACTGCCTCCCACTACATTTTATCCCCCCTAGGTAACGTCCGATGATGAATGACGGGGGTGTGGTTTGGAGATGGGCGTTACTCGGCACGCGATATTCCTTCTGTGCAAGATCGACGCCCGAGGAAAATCAAACGAGAACGCAAACTACTAGAAGCAATCTTGAGATTTGCATCTCGCGCCGAAAACTAACAGTATTGGACCTTTCCCATTATAGCTTTGATAAATGTTGTGCATTAAGTTGTACAACAATTACAGAAAAAAACAATGGAAAATTAATTGTTCCTTAATTGACATTCCCCACACGTTTCTCGAGACTGCAAAATCCCGCATTTCAATACTATTCTAAACGTTCTTGAAAACTAAAATATGCTATTAACCAATAAATGCTCCGCCAGCCCCAACATGAACTCTTTTGTCTTGATACCATTGCTGCACTGTTGACAAAATAACGCACGAACATGCTCTGCAATTGGTAAGTATAGAGCCAACACTTTATTAGCTGCCTAAATAACCCATCATAAAGTGCACAATATGCATGGAAAGAGTTGCACGTAGCTCTATTTTTCAGTACATTCCTGCCAGCACAAGCATGCCAACTTTTAATACAGAAACAGCCCAGACCACACACATGCTGAGCCACATACAGCTTAATACATATAATTTCCACTTACATCTATACCTACATTTAGCACAAAAAGACAATACTGGAAAACTCGCATCGCTTCCCAATTCATTTGTGAAAGTATGAAATCATAAATGTCCAGGACATTTTCGTCAAAAGAAGCACTGTGACAATTTTAATCGAGTTACAGGCCCTAACATACACCAAGATCCTTTCCCGCACCCCCTGAAAAAAGTGAAACCCATGAGCGCCAGAAACCCCCATAATTGACCAGCTACAAAATATTAATTGTGCGTTTTCGTCGGAGATGTGCCACGTAAAAATTCCATGTTTTCATATTATCTGGTACGCTCCTCAAAAACTATAATGCTGTCCTTATGCGAATTCATACAATACGAGCCAGGAACGAACAACATTACGAAAATCATATCAGAAATCATATCAAAACTTAACTATACATCGCCCTTTGGCATGAAAACACGAAATGTTGGTAACACTTGAAGGGTGAATGACCTTCAAAACGAGTTTCAGATACACGCCCACCAAACCGGCCCTTCTGTTATAAGAGTGTAATGCTTCTTTGACCCACCAAAATAACAATGAGATAACTAAACAGGTAGACCTGGGATTGCACATCGATCCATTATTTACATTATGATCCATGAACTTCAGAGAATTTATGTAAACTCTCAGGTAAATGATACGAAATGACTAGGCTACAAAGAACCAACGCCAGAAACGAAATAGTAATAAAGAAGTAAACTTTCCACAACCAATTCCACTCGGGAGTATTTAAAGTTCATGACCTACTTTCTGAATTCTCAAATACGCATGACGTCACTAATATAAACAAATCTCAAAAACATTTTCACTTCTCTTCCAACTGTCAATCGGATTATCGTTCAACCACGTATTGCAAAAGTAACCAATGTTGATCACCAACTAAAACGAGTCAAAAATAGAAATATGAATGACATTACACCATCTCCGGTAAAAGAATTAAATGTTTACAAGGTGCTGACCTCCAAGTGACGTCACCTCTTTGGACCGACGCCGGCGTGACGCAATACACACTTTTGCATCTAACGTTCATGTAAGTGTAAGGCAAATTTTATAATATGCACTAGTACTAAACAACAGAAATTTAATACAACTGTTTAGTTTACACTATATATTTTTCAAGCAACAGGCACATACATTCACAGATTGTCAATCTTGAAAAACTAACCTATCCCTGTGTAATATAATCAAAATTTGTAGCGAAAGACCCTTCAATTCCATTCATACATCGAGTATCCTCAAATGTGTAATGACAAGCTACAACACTTTGCGGCATACCATTATTACACTAATAGTATGACAGCAAGTAAACTGGTAACATGGAGTGGTAAATACATTACGATCAATAGGACCGCGGGGGCATTCAAAATACAAAATACGACATAAAATTCAAAAAATGAAAGGCATTACTTACTTGGTCCTTAGAACTTCATTATCATCCATTAACCGCCTGCAATCTATTTCCAATTTCGCCTTTTCTCTGGCAGTTTCATCAAGAACTTTTCTTGCATCTGCTAATTCATTCTCAAACATAGATTTGAGATTTGTCACTTCCCTTGTAACTTTTTCTTCTGAACATTGGACTTCCCGTCTCAATGTACTATTTTCTTGTTCCAAATGCCTTACTTTATCAATGTAAGCAGCCAAACGATCATTCAAATTTTGAAGATCAGCTTTTTCCTGAAGCCGGCTGTACCGGGTAGGGCTCAACGGACTTGATGGACGTCCTGATGAACTTCCCTGCATGGGCGTTGATGTATATTGTGGAGTGCTAACGTTCGAAGACGTCGACGCTGCAGTCTTTTTCGAAGTTCTCGTGCTGGTCGCCATTCTGCTTCAAACTGTGATATTATCAGCAAGTCTCAACACAAAACACTCCACACGCTGCACAGCACCGCACCTTGCAAAATGGCTAATGCTCTCCTCTCGCCCGAGTATGATTCTCGCTGTTCGCTTGTACCACGTGATCATGACGTCATGAACGGCCGCCTCCACCGCCACCAGAGCGCGTTCACAAAGCATCGCTTTTCTATCCTAACGTAAGCCTTCGAGGAATACGAAGATAACAATGAAGTCATCTTATTTCTACATAGTCGTATAGCAATGCTTTAAACTTAGTAGGCATGCACTTCATATTTTCCTTCGAATGTCATGCATTCTTTCTTTTCCGTAAATTATACCACAAAGATGCCACACAGCATTACTTTTGCATAAATTACTTTATATTTATACCAGAAGGTAAATTTGAGTGAATACACTTTTCTAATGGCATATATTTTAATGTTCTCACAATAAGCAAATATACAACACTGGCAAAAATATGCAATGTTGCTAAAACAACTCGACACATAAATAGGTCCCAGTCCCAAGCACAGCCAACAATGTTAAATGTAAATGAATTCCATCCACAGGTTTACATTTAGATGTTATATATACAATTGCCTTCCAGAAAGATTTCATATCCAAAATAGGAAACTGTCATGTTCTATGAGAAATTACAAATATTTGCATAATGGATAAATGTTTATTACTTACAGAAACTCTTGCAACTTTTCAATAAACTCTTTGACTTCACAATGATTGTAATAAAGAAGTTTAACTGGACCATGCAAAGAAGCCAGTAGCGACAATTTTGAATCACACAACACAGACAAGAGTACACAGAATGACAAAGAAGATGTATGCAACAATGAGATTCACTGTACAATAAAAAATTACACAAAGGAAACAATCACCATCGACTATACTTAATTATAATTCATAAGTTCTCAAAACAAAATATTCTAGAAAACATACATAGGTAAAAAGTACATTTGTGTTCTGGACAGAGGAAACTGCGTAAAAAATTCTTTGGTACAAATAATGTACTCTTTTTCATATTCTCTATATTCTAAATTTATCTTGTACCTGAACAATACGACAAAATATACATGAGATTATATCTTATAGGAAACAAAACAATCTGCTGACAAATTAGCCATAAAATCTATTCTAATACACAGACAAGCCCTGGGTCTGAAAATTGATCCTCACCACAAACTAAAATGAGGAGATTCGTAATAAATTGCAAATTAAATTCAAAGCATGTAACTTCTGCAGTGTGCTGAATAAATAACCTGTGAAACTATACTCATATTCAAGGCACACCAAAACATATTCTTTGAACAACGAAGCATTGTTACATTGCTTTGCACATTTTTATCCAAGGCAAGGCACACTGCCACCCACATACACTCGTGAATATTCTTTCACAACTCATTACTTTTCAAATAACCTAAATTATACAAACAGTCTGTAAACACCCTTAAGAAAATATTTTACATTGATTCAAAAACCAATATATCATTCCAAAATATGGTAGAATTTATTCACTGTGCACAAATGTACTCAGTTTCACTAAATTTGCTCAGCTTCATATAAATATCTTCCTACAGTATTGATGAATTTTGCAACATTACTCCTTGATGCAGATTATTAACCAGCTAAATTATACTTCCGACTGTTGGGTAATACATGACATCAAACTTAATATAAATCGGAAGCAATTCTGATAATTATAGAGACAAATGGAAGGTATAAATATGGAAGATACATTGTATAAGACTAGGTAGCATCTACAAAAGCAAATGAAGATTAGGTGAAGTTCAATATCTCTAGGACAAAGAAAATACAACTAACTTCTTGATTAAGTGGGTATATCCAATTTTTTAATGTTTTTTAAGCAGTTTTGTAAAAGTTCATCCAAACAAACATTCAGAGGGAGGAAGGAGTACTGTGAGTCTCCTTCACTATTGTATTTTGATTTCAATTAATTACAGACCCACTGTACTCACTAACAATGAAGTTTCTCAAATACTAAAAACTGGTACCAACTTTCCCAAACTTCGAAGGTACCAAAATTAATGATAACAGAACAAAATACCTGGAAGACATAAATTGACAAACATATTATCACAATAACACACTTTAGGTAATGGAGGATACACAATTTGCAAGTACTCCGTAGTACATGTGAGCAATCTTCAGCTCACCATTTTCAGCAAATAATTGTTGTAACTATACATATTGGAACACTTAAGACAGACTTGGTATAACAAAAAATAGAGCAAATATATTTAGAAGCTTGGTCAACTGTGAAGCAACATTTACTCATTTACAGTAACTGAGCACAATTGGAGCACTTGGCAAGAAAATTTACTATGAAACCATACTGAGAATTGTAATTCTATCTATCATCAGAGAAAATTAATTTTGAGTTGACAATTTTAAATGTATATACTAAAAATTATTTATTCATATTAAATACTTCCTCAAATTGATATCAACAATGAACAAATGCATAGCTGAACCTCAAGTTTTGCGGTCTTACCCTACAGTGGAATATAAGAACAGACTGAAAATTCACTGAAGTTTTCTTGAACTAACTACAAATAGTTTGGAATGATATACATACATATTCTGATGAATACAGTGATGAATTCATTAGAATGTCTGGCGATGTTGCATATATACTGCATATATGAATATAGAGATATATCAATATTACTGTACATACACAAAACTCAAAGAGATTGATTTCAAAAAATTGTAAAAACTAGGTTCATAGCTTCATGTTTTAACATAAATATTTTCCACATTTAACTGTCGTAGAAAAACTATCCACTTCCGTTGGTCAGAAACTGGAGCACACTGGTTACAATTATAAGCTTTCTCAAAACAGAATGGGTTTGTCCTTGCACTGGTCTATAACGTAGGCCGTGAAGCGTTTCAGGAACTTGGGATACTCTCTCTTGTAGACAGCTCGAAGCACAGAGGCAGGGGCCCAACCACCAGGGTTGACTGCAAAATAAAATACTAAAGTAGAACCGGTATCGTATTTCAACTGCTCTATTCTCTAATATATTCAACCACAAAAAAAGATATATATATATTTTTCAATGAAGTAGTTGTAGGAGGGGTCCAAACATTTGAAATGGTGCAATTTTCAAGTTTCACTGAAAATCAGACCTGCACCATAATGAAAGTATAAAATATAATATAATATACAATTTTGGCTCTAATAGAGCAATTTATGTTTAAAGAAAAATTTCAAAGTATAAAATGTCCCTTACATATAAATAAGTAGAGATTAATTAGACATTATTGTAGATGATATATGTAACATTTGTAAGTCAAAATACAAAACAACATAAGATGGGAACTAACTCTGGCTACCACAAGGCTACCTAAAGATGGGAACTAACTCTGGCTACCACAACACGGTTATCCACAAGTAAATCAACAAAAACAAAGATGAAATTGCAATAGTGTGATTTTTCATC
This sequence comes from Acheta domesticus, assembly GCA_031308135.1. NCBI lineage: Eukaryota > Metazoa > Arthropoda > Insecta > Orthoptera > Gryllidae > Acheta > Acheta domesticus. The sequence continues at coordinate 31,832,086 of JAHLJT010003656.1, forward strand.
ATAGTCCAAAAACCAAGGGAGATTCTATACTAATTACCTAGAGACAATCAAGGAAAATTTAGATACAATTTTCATTTTAATAAAAAAAATTTGAGCCATTTTAAATAAAATTTAAAAAATGTCTTGGACGGAATTAAAGTAAAAGTAATTAAAAATAAATAAAGTAAGTAAAAATTAATATATCCATTTCAAATTCAAGGAGTTTCAACATCAACCAGATTGATCAAAGACTATGGATTTTGGTAATGATCCTGTGAATGGTTATATGCTAATGTACTTCATGAAGAGATGAAATGCAAAAAAACACTTTTATGGTATTAAGGAATCACAAAATGTGGATGTTGACTAACATGCATTTGAGGAAGTAATTTATTTCATATAAGAGTAAGCAAAATCCACTTTTGCAGTATTCGGGATCCCCAAAATGAGTTTTTCAGTCAAAAAGTGGATTTTTTACACTGCAGCATTACAATACATTCTCAATATTACATGGTAATATTAAAAGGCTTAATTTTTAATTTGTCAAGAATTTAATATGTAAAAGTAAGAGAATCACTATTTCCATGCAAAGGAGTTCAGAAATTATGTATTAAATAAAAAGATTTTTATGAAGAATTCAAACGTTCTGTAAATATTTTAGGAAAAAAAAAGTACTTTAACAAATAATTTACAACAACAGAATTCTTGAAAAGGAAATTATGTTTTTCAACTGATGAATAAGTGGTACTAATTAAGAAGTATGTGTGTTTGATGTGTTTACTGCCCAATTAAAAGATCTCAAATGCAAACAGAGGTCTGATTAGTATGAAAGTATTTAAATACCTCTGATAAGATGTTACAGTTCAAGACTAAAATTAAGAGATTAAATGAGACTGACCTCAACACTCACAAAACCATGAGCAACTCAGAGATGGGCATATTTTCACACCAAATAAAATGAGTCTTGTGCTCTCAAAAGTGGACAAGTAAAGAATAACTCATGAATACTAGCAAGTAGAAATAAAGGGGTGGAGCACAACTCATTAGTGAAATACAAATTTAATGATCTCTAAATCAAAGAAGCGTGTTTCACAAATCTAAATTACACATTTATTATCACAGAAAGATGAAAAGAAAATCTCATTACTAAAGATTTTTGTCTACAAATCTTATTAATATATAAACAAATGAATCTCTGGGATAATCAAATTTCTTTAATTATTGTAATAATGCATTAACTATACATTATGGCAAATTTAGAATTTGTTTTTAACTTCACCTCACATTATATCTAAAATGAGAAATAATACAGGGAAGAATGATAATTTTCAGAATGATTAATCAATATTATCACACATCACTAAGCACTTAATAACTAATTTAATTTTAAGTGCACCAAATTGTTTATAGCTCAACAGAAACTCAAATTTTTAGAATTATGCAATCAATTGTTAACAATGAAAACTGAACAAAAAAACAATTTTTCTCACAAAATATTTAAAATTATTATTGAAACTTGTATAAATTGTTTTGTAGAATCTTAATTTATTTAAGCTCTTCATTGTTGTCAAAACAAATTTTGTGCAAAGAAGTCTCTTTAATGCACAATGACATCACATTTTTCGGAGGTCTTAAGAAAAGATTTAACCAACTTCACACGTACTCATAGTGGAAAGTAAACTTCCTCAGTTTTATACAATTGTAGAAAAATCAACTTTAAATCCCAACAATAAAAATATGCAAACCATAATATAAAGTAGTTGAACTACTCACCTACAGAACAATAGGTTATTTTACAAGTGATATTATCACGAGTAATTTGAGATCCTTCTTTCGGTGGATCTATAAAAGTCTGGCAGACTAGACATATAGTGAGGTACACTCGAACACACTTCCCAATATTTGCCTGAAATTGAAGATTGAGTATTCATGAACAGCCATTACAATTCTCCCACAAAAAATTAAGAAATCGTACACTCCAAAATTAAATGAATATGGGTGCAACATGTATTACAAATTTACATTCACATTATTCACACTGAATATGTAATTTATTAAGACTGCTATAATATATACCATTCATATATATTTAAAATATAATCCTAATATTAATTTAATTATGATTACAATAAAACAATTGGATTATACTATTACATTAACTACCTACGAACTTTCTTCATTGTTCCTCAATTTTGCAAGCAGCAGAAACGTTTTTGCAACTTTTTCAAATATGATTGAATATATCATTAACACGGAATGGAAATTATCGAAATATGATGTAAATACCTTGTAAGACGAAAGAAACATGTAGATTGATAAGGAAGTACTATTCATACACTAGTGATGCTAACTCAGCATGTTCTTTCTCTCCCGTATTTTCATGCAAAATTACAAGAAAAGTACTCAAATTTTCAAAATATTGTACACGACCTTATTTCAAATCCATCTTTAAGAAACAGATTTCGTTATCGGAAAAAAATCTCTATCTTAAACATTTTAGTTGCAAGAAGACAACGAAAAATTTTTAACATTAACAATTTTCGAAAAATCAGTTTTTAAGGAACAGGAGACCTATTACCTCTTAAATGTTCTTCACACTATCCAACAACTAAATTTAATAAAAAATTATGGAGCCATTATTTTGAAAATTTGAGAAATGTCTCAATGGCTTCATTTGAAGTACCCTTCAAAATTGATTATCAATTTTGGAGAAAATTGGATGAATGGTTTAGCCACAAGCGTCGTTCACAGATAGACGGAAAGACATTTTTGCCATTTATCAATTTTTCAGTATCAAGGACCCACAAAACTGATTCTGATTACATCACATGGTAGAGGATTATTTTTCTAAATTTAGCAACCGGATTTATCCAGTTTTTTTGTTACCAAGGCCCTGTAATAGATTTTCTGCTGAAAATTCGCTGTTCTGTAGGGAGAAAGTAAAAATGAACAATCTGAGAAAGAAATAATGAAAAAAAACTTAATTTTGAAAAAAAAAACTTTTGCTATAAAGAAAAGCTCATAAATTTATTTCACTGCTAGTCACCTGCAGCAGCAAACAAAACCACACAAAATGCCACTGAACAAAACCATACAAAATGAATTTCCAAAAGTAGTATGCACACAAATAAAGAACAAATAAAATATTATTGTATAACACTTCAATCATTTAATAAGTAATGATTAAAAATCTATAAGAATTCAGTAATGACAATTAGGCATACACAGATACACAGTAGAACATTCTTTGCATACTAAAAATTCAAGCTGTTCCATAAAGCAACAGGTGAATAGCAAATATTTAATTGCTGGAGCTCTCTTTCTTGGAGCCTTTCTGTCACATGATGTGAGCTATGTTGTAAACAATGAACACTGAGTATGAGCATTCAATTGGTACACACTGAGAGGATGGGCAGAATAGCAACATCAAAGATTTGCATTTTATGTAAAAAATTAAAACTTTCATTGTTTTTGGATTTTTTCTCAAGTTCTTTGGTATCTATTGAAACCAAAGATACCTGGCTGGAGGTCACATTGTTCCCCTTCAATTTACCTGTGCACATTTCAAATCAGTAATATACCGGTAGATATTGATTAAGATTTTTCTCACCCATTGTCAGCCCACTTATCTAGATTACAAATTTCCATTGCACACAGATGAGAAAAAAGAAATTTACGAAATGCATGCAGCTTCCAACCAGGTGAGAGGTAGGGATGTCACATCAAGGGCGATGTTTTTAAAGAAACTTGGTTTATTAAAACCAATGTTTCTTTAGGCATCATCGTTTTCATCTAGAGATTTGTATGCTTTCAATGTTTTCTTTATGAAATGGAAAGTCCCATACTACAAGGTTGTTCAAGTTAAAATACGAAATGATGCCAATTCACATGTTCCAATGAAGTGAACACTGTTTGTGCTACCTTCATTGAGAACATTATTTCTTGCCTGAGAGATGACCCCTAAAATCTTTCCTGATATTTTGCACGCAGAGTGACAGTCAGTGCACTGTGTAGGGCATCCTCTCCTTCTTCCCCTATCATTGCATGGGGACTTAAAGAAGCTCTGTCCCCTGGAGAGGACACTGAGCATTCGGGCTTCAGGCTGAGTATTGTTAATTTTTCTTAATATTTAAATTAATAAAAGTAAATATAATAACTATCAATTAATAATCATGGCAAATGTCCATGTATAATCTCCCCAGCATGAACACCTGCACAAAACCGGTTTAAAAACATTATGTTGAAAAACATTAATGCTTTTGAGAATGTATTATTAACATCAATGTTTTAATTTTGAACATTAACCCATTAAGTACCAGCGTCCTCATTTGAGGACAGTGAGTTTTTTCATTATTTCATTACATTATAAATTGTGTTCACCATCACATTGTTGTTTGACAACACTACAAAGGTTCATTTAACAAATATAAACGTTTGTCATTGCTCAGATTTTCATTCTTGTAGTTTTTCTAGCTTCCTTAGTCAGGGCATTTTATACTTGGTTTGTGTTGATAAAAAATTTGATTATATCTACTTTTCTAAATTTTGGTGAGTTGTTAAACTCACTACGTAGTGTTAGTTTGTGCTAGTGTTAGTTTGTGCTAGTGTTAGTTTGTGCTAGTGTTAGTTTGTGCTAGTGTTAGTTTGTGCTAGTGCTAGTGTTAGTTTGTGCTAGTGCTAGTGTTAGTTTGTGCTAGTGCTAGTGTTAGTTTGTGCTAGTGCTAGTGTTAGTTTGTGCTAGTGCTAGTGTTAGTTTGTGCTAGTGCTAGTGTTAGTTTGTGCTAGTGCTAGTGTTAGTTTGTGCTAGTGCTAGTGTTAGTTTGTGCTAGTGCTAGTGTTAGTTTGTGCTAGTGCTAGTGTTAGTTTGTGCTAGTGCTAGTGTTAGTTTGTGCTAGCGCTAGTGTTAGTTTGTGCTAGCGCTAGTGTTAGTTTGTGCTAGCGCTAGTGTTAGTTTGTGCTAGCGTTAGTGTTAGTTTGTGCTAGCGTTAGTGTTAGTTTGTGCTAGCGTTAGTGTTAGTTTGTGCTAGCGTTAGTGTTAGTTTGTGCTAGCGTTAGTGTTAGTTTGTGCTAGCGTTAGTGTTAGTTTGTGCTAGCGTTAGTTTGTGCTAGCGTTAGTTTGTGCTAGCGTTAGTTTGTGCTAGCGTTAGTTTGTGCTAGCGTTAGTTTGTGCTAGCGTTAGTTTGTGCTAGCGTTAGTTTGTGCTAGCGTTAGTTTGTGCTAGCGTTAGTTTGTGCTAGCGTTAGTTTGTGCTAGCGTTAGTTTGTGCTAGCGTTAGTTTGTGCTAGCGTTAGTTTGTGCTAGCGTTAGTTTGTGCTAGCGTTAGTTTGTGCTAGCGTTAGTTTGTGCTAGCGTTAGTTTGTGCTAGCGTTAGTTTGTGCTAGCGTTAGTTTGTGCTAGCGTTAGTTTGTGCTAGCGTTAGTTTGTGCTAGCGTTAGTTTGTGCTAGCGTTAGTTTGTGCTAGCGTTAGTTTGTGCTAGCGTTAGTTTGTGCTAGCGTTAGTTTGTGCTAGCGTTAGTTTGTGCTAGCGTTAGTTTGTGCTAGCGTTAGTTTGTGCTAGCGTTAGTTTGTGCTAGCGTTAGTTTGTGCTAGCGTTAGTTTGTGCTAGCGTTAGTTTGTGCTAGCGTTAGTTTGTGCTAGCGTTAGTTTGTGCTAGCGTTAGTTTGTGCTAGCGTTAGTTTGTGCTAGCGTTAGTTTGTGCTAGCGTTAGTTTGTGCTAGCGTTAGTTTGTGCTAGCGTTAGTTTGTGCTAGCGTTAGTTTGTGCTAGCGTTAGTTTGTGCTAGCGTTAGTTTGTGCTAGCGTTAGTTTGTGCTAGTGTTAGTTTGTGCTAGCGTTAGTTTGTGCTAGCGTTAGTTTGTGCTAGTGTTAGTTTGTGCTAGTGTTAGTTTGTGCTAAACGAAGAATATATAATTGTGCAGTTATATGATTCAATGTTTTCGACACGTTCATATTTTAGTGCCGTCCTATTATGAGGACGCTGGGACTTTATGTTATACAATTTTGTCGTGAAGTGAAAAACTTGTAAAAGAGTTGGAATTTCATTTCATGTTGGCTTTTTTCGAGGAATAATTGTGCCGCTAGATGTCGCATGATTGATCATGTGACTGCTTCATCATGCACTGCTTGGTCATGCGACATCTACTGGCACGACCGAGAAAGACGCGATTTTTATAAAGCTGTCTCTCCAGGCCCGTCTTCACAATGGAATACATCGCGGCATTTCGCAGTTTTCTCGGTCGTTCCGCTAGATGTCGCATGATCGCGACCGTATCAAGCAGTGCTTGATCATGCAACATCTAGCGGCACGGCCGAAAAAGATGCAAAATGCCGGGATAGTTTTCATCGTGAAGACGGGCCTTGAGAGGCAGCTTTATAAAAATCGCACTATAAAAGTTCCAAGAATCTGCAAGAAAGAAAGTATCAGTTTTGTCTTCTCCACCAACGTGCTGCCTAACGTAAGATTCGAAAGAAAAAGACTCATCACGAGGATTTCTTATGCACAATATCAGCAGCTATCATGCATAAGCAAGCCTCGCAAAGCCTCACCTTCAAAAAGTGAAGTGGAATTTTCTGAAATTACTTTTATACTATAATCTTAGCCAAGTACAAGATCATTTTCGCAAATATGTTAGTAGTAGAAGTCTGTTAAATTATTACCATCAAGTCCTTTTTTGAAATATTCTAGTGTAATCGTATTTGCTTTGTTGATACATTACAATAACTTATGTAATTATATTGTTTAATTATTTTATTTTATTTTTGTTTTAAACTTCAAACAGTAGTTACTAAAATTCGAATCCAGTTGGCATAAACATTTGATATGAAGACTTAATTTTATTATTGCGGAAAACTTCATACCAAGTCCCAGTGTCCTCATATGAGGACAGCCCTCCACACCTACCCAAATGAATAATTTGAACTAATTTCGATAAAATTGAGTAACTAGCACTCAATTATGATGATTTTTTTATTTTACTGGAAAAAACTGCAGTAAAAATTATTTGGGACTTAATGGGTTAATGTTTTTAAATGTTGATGTTTAGCTATCAATGTCGCATCCAAGCAAGAAGTGTCTATGATTTTGTTAGGTACCCTATTCTACCTATGGACAGAAATGTTGTACTGAACATGTATTTTCTTATCAAACTACAGTATTCATGAAGACTGCTTTTATTAAAATATTTCATTTATTGCTGTCTCATGTGAGTATTTTACTTATTGTTCCTGAGCAGAATATGTGCTAATTATTAGAAAAGTGTTTAGTATGGTTTTGTTCCATAGTATGTTTGCTGCTGCATAGCACTAGTATTATTTTAAATATATAATAATTATAACATAATAATGTGACAAAAGTATGGATATATTGCTTACACGGAACTCAGCATGGTCTGTAGAATGATTACAAACAATCCATATATCATGTCCATCTCTGTCCTTGTCATCTGGTACCTTCCTCATGTGTGACCAGAATAATGCATCACGTTGGGATGCAGGCCATATTCGTTTATGCACTTGCAAAAACACCAGTGTGTCTTCAGCTACAGTCTCCAATATAGTCATTTGCTCCAAAGTAGCTGTATGAAAAGCGAAAAAAGAACTTTTACAGATATGCCCTGCAAGTGTTCTCAGAAAAACATGAGAAAAATGATTTCTTGTAACTTCTACTGGAATTATTAAAAGAAAATGCATAAAAAATTATGCTCTGTAATTAAGCATATTAACACAAAATTCTCAGCTATAAATCATTGCTACAGAGAAATTCAAATTAAATAAACACAAATAAAACAAAAATACTGAGTTTAAAAAACTTTCATTTGATATTGGGTGTAGGGATAATTTTCTATTCTTCTTAGTTCTGATTTTTAACATTGTATACTGCAGCTGATGAAACAGCAATGTTAACAATTGAAGAAAAGTAAGAAACCTGCAATCAGCTGGCAATACATTTGAACCAACACCAAAAACTCAGCTTCACATACTTTCAATTCCAAATTTAAAAAAATTTAAAATTACATCAAACAACCTCTAAATGAAAAAAAGTTTGTACTATTAAGAATATTTTTGTCACTTAAACCCCACCAGTAAATATTTTAGTTGTTTCAAAAGGCCCAGAATATAAAACCGGTAAGACTGCAGTTGATGGGAGCTGCCCAGGACTGAGAAAAAATGATAGCTCAGTCTATGAGAGTTAGATAATCTAGCATGTGTGCATTCAAGCAAATGCTTGAAATATATATATTTTTATTTAAGAGTATGTGAATATTTATTTATTTGTCAAAAAAACAGTAAAAACTGTATATGACTGTATATTACCTCTACCAAAATGCAAATTCCTGTTGTTAATGAAGTATGTCTTTATTGTTGCTGGGAATAAAGTAACAGCACAAAATAAACAACATATCTGTAATTCTTACTCTTGTGTTCCCTCAGACACCAGAACAACTAATTGAAAGTGAGGACAGGTCATGAAGAAGGGCAGTGAGGATGGAAAGTGAAGTCAGTTTCACTTTCTGAATTCATTATCTGTCATCATTGCTTCTTTCTAAATATACAGAATGGGGACAATGATGCCCCTCAAGCTACCACAAAGGATCTAGCCTTTCTCCTTAACGAATGAAGCTATACTTAAACCCAATGTCCTAAAAATAACTATTATCACAGCTTTTAAAATACTGATGGAAATTTCAGAAAAATGGTTGAAATTAATTCCATTGATTTTTTTTATCTACTAAATCACAGAAAGATAATTGCATTATAGATGAGTACTTCTTACCACATCAAGGGAATGAAATCATTTATATTCAACTTTATATTTACGAAATAAAGAAGTATAAAAACTCCCAGGTATACCACATTTTTACTACATTGTTTTCAGACCCACAACGGTAAAATCAGATATCATTTTCAAGATCTACAAGGGTGCTTTAATGTACAAGTAGATGTTATTCTACTCAAGAATCACAAGTTCATGCAATACCCAACTAGTGGAGCTAAAACAGTACATACTTTCTCGCCCTTAGTAATGGTTATGTAATACTGTTTATATCACAAATTCTCTCTGAATCAACACATTTCAGTCATCAATTTTTGTAAAACTCATTACAAATTATAGAACATTTCGTTCAAAAACTAAATATTTTTAAGCAAAAATCAACATAAATTTGACAAATACAACTGCTTAATCTACAGCAAAAACATGGCCCAACAATGAGACACAATTCATAAAAATTCCACTGCTGTCTCGTGAAGAATGCCATTGTTGCATTCCAACTGATATTCCTTCATGGCTAGCAATTTTTATTTCATGTATTTTAAATCGGTGTTAAATAATTTCTAAAAGATTAATTTGTAAATGTATAACAAAAGCTTGTATAAAAGAAGTGAACAAAGAAATGTGAAATAATATACAATATCTACCTTACACAGCATCTAACTGCCTGGTATCACCTCTATTATGTACACGAAGTGCAGGAAAATATGGAGCAGGCTACTATGTTTGATGCCAAACATCACAAAAAATACTCATATTTTTGAAAAATTCAACATCAACTTATTTGAAGATCTGTTTTCAGTGAAAACATTTCATTAAGAAAACAAATTGTATCTTCACAATTATAGTTGTAGGAAGACGCTAAAATTTTTTTTTTTGGTTTTTGAAAACTCAGGTTTTTCAACAAACGTGATACCTACACCATTCTCTTAAGCGTTCTTTATGCTATCCGAGGTCCAAATTTAATCAAAAATGTTTGTGGTGTTTTTAAGAAAAATTGATTAAAATTAATAAAAATTGCCTATGTTTGACCCAAAATTTTGCAAAAAATACTCATATTTATAAAATATAACATTATTTGAAGATTTGTTTTTGATAAACACATTACATGAAGAAAAAAGTCTATCTTCATAATGTAGGAAGATGTTGAAAAAACTTTTGAATTTTTGCAATTTTCAACGAACATGAGACTTGCACCATTCACTTAAACATCCTTCACACTCTCCAATAACAAAGTTTAATCAAAAAGGTTGGACACTTTTTTTTTGAAAATTTTTAATATGTTTCAGGGGCTAGATATAAAAAATTAAAAATTTTGGTTTCAAATCCAAGGGACCGCCCCATCAGCCAGATCAATAGGCGAATACCAATTTAGAGAAAATTGAATGGTTGAAAACTGAATGGTTTAGCCGCTAGCATTGTTCACAGACGGACGGTTTTGACGTCGATCGACTTTTCGGTATCAAGGACCCACAAAACATGGACTCTGGTTACACTCTGTGTTAGTGGATATTCCCCCCCCCCTACATTTAGAAATGGAATTTATCCACTTTTTCATTACCAGGACCCAGCAATAAGAGTTTCTCTGCCAAAAATTCAGGGCTTCTTCGTGCAGCAATACATAACTTGCTCTCTTCTACTAATTTTCTCCACTGCGTAAGCAGTAACGAGAAAGTTAAAAATTGAGGGATTGACAGAATTCATATTTTTTATTATAATCTTTCTAATATAATGAGTGGTTTCTGCACTACTTTTTGATCTTTATAAATGAGGACTCTAAAGAAAGAATTTCACAAGGAGATGACAAATTGGATTTTGACTTTAAAAATTTAAAGGATTTGTTTAAAAAATGCATCTAAATATTCATATAAAATGCAAACCACAACACACATCAGAATTTATGAATCTATATCGTTAAATAACTCCTAAACAAAGTATTATAGGGCCTTAAAACTAAAATTTTGAGGCTAAAGACCTGTTTCAGCTACCTCTGTACACTGTGGTAAAGATATAAATTAAAAAGTATCAGTGATGTATGACACCCTTCCCTAACATCTTTATTTCTTGTATTTGTAGTATAGTCCCAAAGTTTAATCTTAAGTTAATCTGCATATATATTTTAAATGGTTTTAAATAGGTGAAGTGGTATTCTTCTTCCTTCCATAACATTTCATAATTTAGTTCTATTAGGGATGGAAAAACCCAGAGATTTTTGGCTTAAAGCCCTATCCACTAGGTATCTTTTGGATTTATTGATGAATGTTATTTTTTTACTTTTGTTCCCATAAAATACTGAATTTCACAATTTGAACAGTCCAAATGAAATACATTTAGTAGTTAAGTCTTAGACTTCCATGAAGCCTTAGTCCTTCATCAGGGCAGACTAGCCCTGATGAAGACCTCAAAAAAGATGGTCGAAACGTGTGCTACACTGCCTAGTACGCAGCTCACCCTGAAAACCGACATCTCTACATTCAGTAGTGCCTAGTACAAATATGGATTCAAGGATGCCCCCTTATACACACACACAATCCACTTTTCAGATTTCAAACTTATAATCACTACTGGTAACGTAAGTTTTCTTTAATGTTATTATGTTTGGGTAATAAAGTAATAAATGCATAACATGTAACAAAGCTGCAAAACAAGCTTGCATTTTACTGAAACATCATTTGCTTTGTTGTGATGTGACTGGAGTTGTCAGTGCTACATAATGATATTTGTATTTTATTGCCAGTTGACTATAATTTGCATTCTGTTGTTTTATATATTTGTTTGCATAAGTATGCTGCGAGTTCCTAACGAATACTTGGAAATAAAGAAGTTTTGTTATTTATTTGACATAATTTAAGAAAACCATTAAAATATTTCTATGTGTCTTTGCAGGGTTTTCAAGTTGTTGTCATTTTTGGGTGTTTTTTTAGTGTGGTTGTGCATGTGTGTGAATGTTAGATATTTGAGTTCCTTGACTGGAAAGGCAATGTATAAATATAAATCCTAAATGACTAAACTTAATCTGTGAATATAACATGACCCTGTACTTTTAGAACAAGGTTTTTACAAAAATAACCTAAAAACTGTTGATTTCAAATTCTGACTAATACCCAAATAAAATTATTCATTTAATATCAGTACTAAGTTCATTCTATACATATCAACCTTCATAACAATTATTATTAGAATAGTGGTGCTTCAGAATGGCACAGACTTTCCAGTATTAGTTTTCTATTTCCTTTGGTCCTAGCTAGTAATTCGGACATACCCTTGCCAAATGCTATCCATCGCCAACCAAAGTACATTTTTTTGACATTTTCTTAATTTTTCAATTTCCTAATTCTAGAACAGACATATTATTTTAAGAATATGAAAGAACAGTAAAACCTCCTCCTAAATGGCAATTTTCTTTGAAAAATTTATAACCAAAAAAAAAAAAATGGCTTCTAAGTGCTACTGTAAATTTGGAATTTGAAGCTCATTTTCACAGAAAATTTTGAAGTTTTCGAAAAACTCCATTAGAAGTAAATTGAAGCACTTTAACTACCAAATACAATAGTGTTTACAAATTTCTGTAATGTGCATATTAACGATGTGAGAGATCTTTCAAAAATATTACATTTTGAAAAAACAAAAAAAATACCAAAAACAAGCTTTACATCACATTAAAGAGTACAATTAGCACAATCTGTTCGAAAAATGTGAAGAAAAAATTTGAATCCATTTGTGAGATACTGGCATTTGAGCGTTTCTGAAAATGTGGAATTTTGAGCTAGTTTTCACAGAATTTCCAAGAGAATTTACATGACCTTCTTTAAAGCACATGTCCTCATAAATATAATAATGTGAACAAGTCCCTCCTAATATAAATATTAATGACATGAGAGACAGGTCAAATATTACATTTGTGTAATTTTTGAAAAAACAAAGGAATAGAGCAATATGATGTTTATGTCATCATGTACATGACATCAACATGAAAGAACTCACTTTGGACTATGGAGAACAAATTTTATTTGAAAGAAAAAAAAGAAGAAAAAAAAGAGAGAGTTTAGGCACTTGTGTTGTACACATCAACCTGACAGACAAACAGACGGACGTTTTGAAAAAAACAACACTTCTTCAGTATCAGGGGACCCCTAAATGTGTATTTCCGTTAAAATCTTGAAATCAATTTTCGCACAGCATTACATAACTTTCCTTATACTATGTATATTATTCCATATATACATGGGAAAGTTAAAAAGGAGCGCGACTGTGTAGAGAAAGAAATGAACATCCAAATATCCACCAGAAAATTCTTGTAATGTGTATGAATTTGTCGACATTTGCACCGAGATGTCTCTTCAAAACATAGAACAAATATATCTCATCCCTTAAATGCTGTAGTCAATTATAAATTAAATGTAGTTAATCATGAATATTGAGTGTGAGATTGATTTTCTTGTAGTGTGTTGTTGCATTGGGGGAAATTTAGAAGAGTGTGCTTTTAGTTTTTTGTTGTTGTTAATCAATACATGATAGCTACATCATTATATGGTAGAGCACAACATTCACTGCAATGCCACCCCCCTACACACCCAACGGTTAACCACCTAATTTTATTTGGGCCTTCATTTCATACAATTATTACTTTATACTTACTTTCCCACTCCATTCTAACATCAGGTGAGAAGAAATAATGGCACATTTCATGACCCGTAACACCTTTCACCACATGGCATGCCTTCAAAGGATCAATAACGAGACCTTCGGACTCCTCTTCACGGCGGTACATTTTCATTTCTCCCTCTTCAGCAAACAACTGCCAACCACCTTCTCCAACACCCAATCTTGCATAGTGCAACTGTTCCATTGTAATACGATCAATCTGTAAAAATACAATCATTTGATTTTTTTATTACCTTATTACTAGAAGAGTAAATAAACATTTATAAGATAGTAATGAAGTCATACCTTAATTAATCATATTATTTAAAACATGAATAAACTGCACTCTATTCTCAAAACACTTTTTAGAAGAAAAAAAAGTTACAATTTTGTTAACTATTAAAAATTAGACTGCCTAAAACAGAGGTTTTGTTCGTATACACAAGTAGTTCATTCTAATACTTCAAAATAAACTACATCAGCACCATTTATTCACCTTTAAGTCAAACTTTGTAGTTTCCCATTTTGTACAATTGAAGATATACCTTACCAAGAATAGTTCTGGTTAACCTGCACTAAACATTTCTAATTATCCTAAGTCCGTTTACTTTATTTAGCTTGGAAGTAAATAAATAGCTTATCAAAATTTAAAAAATGGTAATAACCAAACTACACATCTTGGGTTGTAGAGAAATGAAATCTAGTGCTCTGGCTGCACACATTCTAGAGTTGCCCCAAAAAGGAAGAGCAAGAAAAGAAAGCAAATAAAAAGGAGTAAAGCAAATTTTGCCAAGAAGGTGCTTACAATCATCTTCCTCTAAGCTGCTCAAAATTTTATTTTGTCATATCAAACTTCACAAAATTTAAAAAGCTACGCAGGTTGAGCATAAGATAGTATTGGATCTGAAAGCACCCTCTCTGGCATAGCACTAAGTTTCAAGACATGGGCACAACAATTCAATAGTCAAAGTGTCTTTGCATGGTTGTGACATTACTAATTTCTAATGCACCCAGAAATTAAAAGAAAACTACGCAGACTCTAGCCATGTGAGAGGTCTTTATAGTTTTATTTAAAATGTTATTTAAAAATGTTTGGATATATAAGAGTAACCCACACATCCAGTGGTAGGACATTAATCCACGAACCCAGCGAACTATTATATGCATTTTGCATTTTCACTTTCTCTTTCTCTTTCTTACCATTTTCAACTTGCTTCAAAGCACGCACACTCAAGACCAACAAATAAAATACTCTTGTATAACATTGCAATAAATTAAATATTTGAACAAAAACAGCCTTCGAGAACACCACAATAACACAGTATAATACAAATAGCAAAAAATTAATGGCAAGTGGTTTCATCCTTGAAGCTCTGCTGTCACATGACATCAACTGTGTTTTAAGCAGTGACACACTGACAACATTTTTAATAAAAATTAGTGGACCCAGCAATGCTTTGCTATTGAAATGTTTTACACTTCACAAGCTACTGGTCACGTAATTGTTAATCACATTTTACGCTTTGCTCTGCAAAGATTTTAATACATGACAGACTTTCTCACGAGTATGGGTTTGTTCTATGTCCTGGTTTGGACATGTACCCTATTGTAAGTATCCTATTGTTAAATGTCAAGTACCCTATTGTAAAATGTTCTCCCTCAAGTTTGGGCATGCATTTACTTTTCCAAGACAATGTTCAAGTTCATTCTGGTCAATATTTCACAATCACAGGGACAGAATATGCTGCGAAGGTTCACTTAATACTTGACAGGCGGCAAGCTGCATAGAGCTTCTGCTCAGGGGTGCTTCAATCAGCATAAATGCATAAAATCATCAATGTGCGTCTATGTGGAACAGACAAACGTACATTCCCACTGTACTATACCTATATTCTTCTCAAAAGTGCAAGCAACAAGTTGCCAAATTTTTATCGTAATCACAAGGATGCTAAGGCAGCACATAAAATATGAATGAACAAACAAACATTGATTTTTATGTATTAGATATTATGCAGTGATAACGAGAGAATTCAATTAAGGTCTGAAATTGAATGTAAATGGTAAGCAATAATGGAATACTTTACTGGAATTTATAAACTCCCTTCAACAATTTCTTAATTTTCTTTGTGTGTAGGGGAGGGGGGGGGGCTCTGACTGTGTAGGGGGAGGAGTGTATGGGCTCTGACTTTCTGGGCCTGTCTCTCTAATTCTAGCAAGGCATTGTCACTATTAAAACATATCTAAGAGCTTTTCCACAATTCAGATTCTGCTTTATTATGGTGGAAAGGGGAGAGAAGATGAGGGAATTACGAAAATTCTAAAGGATGGCCACTCATTTCCTGAAACAAACTTCCGTCTTTTCCAGAGTATATTTTATTTTACTTACTCTTCACCAATAAGATTTGTAGTGTTACTTTTTAAAAATATTAAAGCAAGCGTAATACTGATTTGTCAGCTCTCTGACATTACTGTGATAAAATACACACTGTATTTTAAAAAAATTCTCAACAAATATAAACAGAGTCACTCTTGGCTGAACTTATTTTTTAAGGGAATAATATCTAGTTATACGAGTCTCACAAATTTCCCAGACTTCTAACGATTCTTCTACAAATTCCCTCCTTTATTCTAATGCCTTTTTGTTTTGATAGCATTTTTAGTTTTAAAATTCTCCTAATGATCAAGTGCAACTTTAGTTTCTCCAAATGTAATGCGCAGTTGTTTACTATGAGAGTTCTCTTTGCTTTACACATTGTTGGCAATACAAGCAATAATTTTCCTTAAAACTAATGAGCCTTAGAATTCATTAGAAATAGGATTTATTTCTTGTGCGTCAGTTTAGGTTGGTTTGTTTTTTCCTATGTCTTTTCGTTGGGGGAAAAAAAATTCTTGTGAGAGACTTGAAACATTTACATCTTTCAGAATATTATGTACAATTTCATATGAACATTATCCATACACATCTTTTTATTGCAATACCTTGAAATTTTCATTAATCTTTTTCAATTAATGTTTCCCATCGTTCATCAGGTATAGTATCCATGATAAAACCAGTTTGATTTCACACACTGAAGTTCATAATGGCATAGTTCACTACTGAACAGTTGAAAGACACGTACTCTCAAATCTCTTGAATTACAGACATTCCACAACTTTCATTATAATTCCAGAGTAGCAAGAACCACTTCATAGCAGAACACTACAGTTTAACACTTGGCATTCTCATAAAAATATTGAGTGTGGTGATCCCTAAGTATACTGACAAATCACAATATTCCTATACGGAATATTCTACAACCATGAGGTCTTGGGTCCCAACAGGGACCAACCTGATACTTTCCCAACATTCTGGAAAACATGCTGTCACATTTCTAGATTCTTCCTTTGTAAAGGAACCTTCTAAAATTATTTTGGCAATTATTCTGACTACATATAAATAGAATGCCCCAATAGTGGGGCATCAGTACCAGCCAGCTGCCTTCGAAGCATCACCTCCGTAATATGTTACATCACTGAAGCCATGAACTTGCCCACCATGAACAATACCACCATGCCAGAAGGAAAGTTGGAGGGCATGGTAAACAGCTGATGTCATCAGTGGTGCATTTCAACATTTCCCTCTCACAACCTCTCGTTACCTTTCATTCTTTCTATTGTATTATATGGTGACAGCTGAGCGTTTAAATTATAATTAATTCTGCAGTTGCAGTTACTTTCCTATCATACTAAAAGCTTCCAGTCACTCAACTGCCTCAATGTGAACACCTCTCCTACATGAATTACAGTACGAGTCATTTTAATAAATTATTAAATAATTTCGGTACATTTCTCTATGAACATTTCAATGAAAAAAAATTCAAATTGCTTTGATATGAACACAGACAAGATTTTTATTTCAGTTCAATTATTCTAAGAACAGTAATCTTTGATTTATGAAAGTTAATGCCACTTTTATTTTTTCAATCATCATATGTGAATATTTTATACTCGCCTCTGGCCACAATTTATGCTGAGTAGCCTTTGACAAAGGAGCTTTAACGTTTTGTTTACTCTTCATTCGTTCACGGAATTCTACATCTTCTTCTATCTTGTCCAGTCCAGTCTCCACAGCATCGTAGAATTCCTCTTCATTTAAAGTACTATGTGGCCCTTCCTAAAGATAATGAACATAACAAAAACATAAAGTGAGACAAGCATAAAAGTTAATGCAGGAAAAGTGTATTACGGAAGTACATTTAGTTTCCCATAGATAAAAACCTTCTGTACAACTTTTTAACAAATAAATGGACATTATAAGCTTTTATTTATGATTTTCTTTAACATAAATAAATTACACAAAGAAAACAGGAGGTCTGATAATAAAAACTTCAATAAGAATATATTCAGTAAATATAAAATTAAATATATTTGTAACATTCTTCAAAAACATTTTCAAGATGACAATATTTCAACACAGGATACCATACAATAAGACAAAAAGGAAAATCAAGTTTAAATTAAAACAATTCAAAGAAACAGGACATGGAAAACATTGGTAAAATTTAAATCAAAAAACAAACTGCAATGCTAAATATAAAGAATTGTATTTGTAGGTCATTTCTGTTTGAAGTTTCCAGGCACATTCACACACTAGTTGAAGAATAGAATACAGAAAAAGGTTCCCTTCACGTAACCTTCGACAACAAGCTACACATAATGTAGGCTTTTATTTGATAAAAATTAAGAATTATCAGACAATCCAACACAATTTGAGCATAAAAATTCATTCACAAAGATGTAATTCATTTAATTTTGTTTCTGGATGTAACATACTGTAAAATTAATAACTTCTAGATCATTCACATTGCAACGTGAAGATACTGATTTTTATTTCATTTATAATAAAAGAAGAAAGGGGAGGGAAACACCCCTGGAGGACTCGAGATATTTAATGATACCTTTTACTTCAAATTCCTTTGGTTGAAAACAAGCACAATCCAACACACATTTATTCTCAATATACAAATGAAAATGAACATAAACCTCTATTAGCACAATTTTCTCTAATTTTTCCTGTAAATCAAGAATGAAATTACTCTAAAAACAAAAAAAGAACATCCAGAAGAATTGTCCATTGTAACACATAAACAAATACAAACCTCAAAATCAGGGCTGCTGTGTACAACTACTCGTGTACTAGCAGCTTCCTGCTTAGCTTGTCTGTACAATTCCTCAACTTTTCTTCTCCTCTCCATTTCCTTTTCCATTCGACGTCTCCACATATCTTCTCGTTGACCTACTACTTCTAAACAATGTTGCAATGTTGCAATTATACCAGCAGTAGTTGCTTTGAACGTCAAAGCTTCTCCTTTGAAATCTATAGCATGATCACCATGTCGAAGAATTAAATCTTTAGAAATTGAGGATTCCAAAGATGCCGATAGATCTATAAAAAAACATGAGACATAAAGGTCTTAAAAAATAATCCTCAGCATGTAACTGATATGTTAAGAAACAACAAAATTAATTGGAGGGGGGGGGGGAAATTGAGACTGTATCACTGCAATTCTAATGCTTTCCCCCTTTACACTATAGTATAGGGAGGAAAAGTAGAAAACAAGTATCATGAACTTTTTCTCAATTATTACCGATTTGAATATAACAAGTCCAGCCAAAAAGGCAGAACACCATATGTTCTTAAAAATCACATTATCACAATCTTTTTTCTGACAAATTTGATGCATTCATAATTGGCTAGAATTTGAAACTTAATTAGAAACTTGAAGCAACATTCAGAAAATAACACAAGTCAAAGAAAATCTTCAAAATTTAATTACCTTTTGTAAAGTTGTTATGAAATTCTTCAACTGAATTTTCATGAAGATCTTTGAGGATTTCACTACTTGCATCATCAGATCCTATAAAATATTCAACTATTAGACAATATTAACATTATTAACATGAAAATTTATTAAAATCCAACAAATTATTACCTTTAGATGATTTCAAGGAGGATGATATCTCTGCACAAGCATCAAAATATTTCTGGAGTGTCTCAATTTGTTGACACAAAATGTCCCTAAAAGTTTCCATTTCAGCGAGTTTTTCTTTGAGACCTGAAATATAAAATTCATAAAATTTAATATTAAACAATTCTTTACAAGCCTAATCAATATTTAAAGGTGGTAATGCCATTCACACACCTCGTCCTTTCTTAAAACTGGATGTTGATGCTGTTGAAAGTGTGTTTGATGTAAGAGATATAGCACTTCCATGGCGTTTTAGATTATTTTCACTCCCGTAGCCTGATTCTGCCTATTGTGTTATAAAAAACATACATATGAAAATTATAAAATACAAACCATTACTGTGATGCACTGTTCACTCTTTAGCTAGAATAAATATACAAATACCTTGTAGGTTTCAAGCACATCAACCCACTGTTGTTTATCTTCTGGTGTTTCAGCACGCAGGTACCACACACAATCATTCACGGAGACATCAAAACGACACTCGTCAAACTCGTGTGGCTAAATGGAGAAGTTAAATTACAAAAACAAAATTTCTGAGGATATGATTAAACTTACAACTGAAGATGTCAGTAAGAGTACCATGGGGAATAAGCCTTCTAACCTTAATAGTAGCTTTAAATAGGCTTATTGCGCCTCTGCATCCAAATCCAGTATCCTGTTCCGATTTATAGTATGAGAGTGTTCCATCCTTCAACACAATAAACCGACTCTGCCAACCGTGAATGTAGTTAGTCCACTTGCTAAGAACTCCTTGCATTTCAGGAGTCTGATACCCATTTTCAGAATCGTCGTCATCATCACTAAAGAGTACACTGTGCTCCTCTGTCATTTTAAGAATTGAGTTATGAACTACAAATACACACTGAAAACGTTCTCATGTACATCTTCCTACTGCTCTCACTGCACTTTCAATTTAGTCTGCTGATTCACAACAACCCATGACAGGCGTCCATATTGTCACAAGTGTCGTGACGTAATGCACTGAGCATGCGCAGTAGAGCAGCGCCAGATTGTGAACTGAGAATAAGCTCAACACCACCTCTCCCGACGCGTATAAAACAAAGGTTTTTACAAAATGTTATAATCACTTAACTGATAAGATAAAGAAAAATTATCAGACAAAGCCAAACATTCGTGATTCACTTTGGGTTGATCGAAAGTCACCAACATACGAGGTTTACGTGTGGCCTTCAGATGCCATTCGTATGAACTCATCTCGATTACGTGAGGTAGAAATTGTTAGGTTGTGCATCTAAATTAATCACGCTTAGAAAACAAAGGCTTCGCAACTTCCTTATATATTTTTATTTTCTCTCCACATTTTCTCTCTCTTACTGATTAAATACAAAATGTATTGGAAAAATCAACAACAAAAAAAGTCATTTTAAAATGTCAACATTGTTTTAACTAGCACTTTTATCAAATAAATTAACCACCCCCCAAAAACGTGAAGAATTTGACAATTCTTTACAATGCTGATTAAAGTGCAAACGAATATATGAAAATATCTCTTTGGCGGTATTGACACCAGCTAAACACACCGAAACTACTCTGCCATTCCGCGAGTCACGAACACGAAAGAAGGTAATCGGATATGCAAAATCTCGCTGGCGTGGTCTGGTCTGCGCGGCGCGACGGCGGGGGCGGCTAAAACCCGCATGCGTCACGTGGTGTTGGCGGCGGCGGCGGAGGTGGCGGCAGGAGTTCCACAGCCGCCGGAACCAGACCGCTAACTCAAGGCCTGCTGCGCGGCGCGACCCAGTTATCGAGCGGAGAGGCCCGCACAACGCCCGAAGCCCGACGCCAACCCTATCCCGACCCGTTCCGACACGGCCCGTCCCGGCACGTCCCGACCGCAACCAAACAATCAAACCATATTGAAAATTAAATGCTAATTTTAGGCTAATAATTGCCGTATTCCTAAAGTTTAGGAATTTTTGGATTTTCCAAAATTGTGGGTGTTGCTAGCTTTGGTCTAAAGCTAGAACCAACAAGAAAATACAACTTCGCATTATTGGAGCCAATCAACATGCATGGAAAATTGAAGGCTAAGAAAAGAATCTAGAAATAAATTGTTTCAACCCATTTTTTACAAAACTGAGGGAGATACTAAGTAAAATAGGTAACATGCGGTCTTTTGAGCTAACATATACGAAAACGTTAGAAAAACTACGACACACTACCTAAATTTGAAGGCTAATTTTAGTCTCTAAAAAAAATTATTCCGGCCTTTATATTCCAAACTTCAGGGTTTCGCAAAGTAAAATGGGTATCATACATTCTCATGAGGCTTATACACACGAAAACAAAATCATCAAAAGAATACATCCTCCCAAAAATTTAAGGCGAATTTTAGACCTTAGGAAAAAACTGCGGCTTCCAATTTTAAAAATGCTTGGTTCTACATAGCAAAAGAGGTAACATACGTTCTTATGAGCAAATACAACTGGAAGGGGAAATTCTTGAAAGGGAATAAATCGGCAAGCCGATAAGTATGTCGACATGGGATCTCACGTTTCAGCAGGGGAGGAATATCGCCACCTTTCGTGATATAATATGCATTACACTTAAGGGAATGTGAGCCATTAATGAACCTCTAATTTTGGATGCATTTTCGTTGACTTCCAATATTGCGAAGTTGTATTTTCCACTTGGGCGCTGCTAGCTTAGACCTTTCCTTTCCCCTCCCCGTGCCTTTCAGCTGTCCCCACTACAAATCTAATTGTTCTTCCGTTCGCTTTTTTTGAAATGCTTGTCCTTCATGGGTTGCCCTCTGTGGCAAAATAAGCAATGCCCTAGGGTCGATCACCTTTGTACGCACGATATTTTTTGTTTGTTTGTAAATTGAATGTGTGACACACGGTTCATTTAATTTCTTCTTAATCGGAATGCTATTTTTTTAACGAACTATTTAATATTGCAGATAAAAACATAATAATTACATTTTACAGACGAGTATACAGGAATACATTATATATTTATGGGAATTAAATTTACACACTGAATTGTTGTATGTAAAATCCATATTAAACGAGTGTTCCATCGCAACAAAATATTACAGAACGGGAGGCCATCGGATACGTCATTGAACTGGTCAGTGGGAGACAGATGTTACCCAATTTAAATACCAGTGGAGGCTCAAAGGGACGCTCTCTCAGCAAGCAGCTTCTCATTCAGAGTTGTATGTTTCTATTAGTCATCAGATGATAACCCACTTATATTGTGTTGACCCCCCGTGGATTTACGTGTGACTGCCGAACGAGCCGTATCTTTAAACCGCATTGGCCGAACTGATCTGAATAACCCCTTCAATTCAATCACGTGTGAAAATACGAAATTACTGTAACGTAAAATTTCTCAATCTGAAAATATGTCTAATGGCTGTAACGTAAAATTAAGGACGCTGGCTAATTGCTGTAACGTAACGTATGAACGTAAATCAATCGCTCTTTTTGAACTTTGTTTTCAAGTTTCGTTTAAAACTGAAAACGCCTTCATTATCCTGAATATGATTTGATTGATTGAGTAGTGATTCCGAGCTGGCAACTGCTAAGGTAATTAGTCCCGTAAGTGTGTGCATATTTTTAACGCGGGAAGTGGCGATGATCTTCCCCCCAATGGATAGCAAGATCCAGCGCCAACCTACGTCAGTTTGCGGGGATATGGGGTATAATATCTTTTAGGCACGATCTAATACGAATTGCGACAAAACAGTTCGTAAATCAATTCATTAAATATAAAAAACTTCATAAATCTCCCAAGTCCAAACTTGGTTTGGAAATTTGAGGTTTGTAAGTGTTACGAATATTCTCTAAAAAACTTAATATATTTCGAATTATTCAGCACTGAAGAATAGTTAAATTTTAAGTTGTCTTATTATTTGTGCCATATTGTCAAAGAAAATGCAAAACAAACTTGCTTTAGTCCGAATTTCAAAAGCTCGTTTTGTACAGAGCGTCTTGCAGAGGAAGAATTTTGCAAGGAAACTCAAGACGAAAAAAAATTGAACAGGTTCAGAAATTACGAGTGCGATTGTATGCAGTTTCTCTAGTTACACCAGAGTTAACAGTCCGAGAGATTAATTACAACGCTTCCATCGACAGACGGGCTGCGTAAATCAGAGGCAAAGCCGACAGCTTTCAAGAACTACCAGGTTAAGAGCACAAAACCGAGTCCGCATTTCTCCTCTGATATTTTAATGACCGGTTCTGGAATCTATGCTTCAGATATCTACCTCTCTTATCTCTCCAGTGCAATTAAACCCCCTTTCGCTCTCAGAGGCGAGAATTTATTTTGGACTAAGTAGATAGAGAAGGGGGCATTTACCTTCCCGACGACTGACAATACAATTCTGTCAAATGTCTTCAATCTTCCGTGGCATTACTGTTTGAAAATTCCAGCCTTGTCACTGATGTCACTGCAGTACCTCTAAACGGGAGAATCTAAGGTTAAAGTCTCGGCAGTGGTAGGATTGTCGACACTAGCTAAATAGAATGCAATCGCTGTCTGGAGGAGAATTCTAGCCCCCGGCTGCTATGATCGGTAGTTTTCCGTGTTTTTAAGTCAATGTGTGTCCTAACAAACAGGCCACGAACCGCGCGCGATCATTCCTCCTCTTCCTCATTCTGTATCCTCAATCCCTTGCGTACATGCTCTACACTGCCACACACGTCGGGAGATCAGTCGGGAGCTTAGAGCTTGTCCGGGCTGGAGCGGTGCTCCGCTGGGGAGAGATACCTGGAATGGGAAACCTCCGTAAGCCGACGTGTACGTCGCCGCCAGATCTTACCCTCCCGCGGGGGCAGAAAACAGTTTCCTCACGTGATAAAACGTGGACTACACATACGGGACTAATTATTGTATCAGTTGAAATGCGAGGAAACACGAAATAATCAATCCAGCTGCACATGTAGGAGAGTCGTGGGCGTGCACACAGAGGAGAGAAATAAGAGAGAAGGGTAGAAGCCTGTGACCCTTCCTGACAACGTTTAAAGGAGTCTCGTTGCCTTACATAATAAAACATTTCATTTATATAAACACGCTGAAGCCCTGATTTTTCCCCCTTTTTGAACCTGACAATTAGGAGAATTGTGGGGTTTGAGGAAGAGGCTCTCCAAACCATCTGACAACCCTGTAAAGCAGGAGTTTTCAAACTGTGCGTCGCGGCTCCGAGAGGCGGCGTGGCGGTAATTTATTAAAAATTATCTTTAGATTTGATTTACTTTGATCCTTGTGTCATTTATGTCCACCAAATAATTTTGTACTATCATACTATATGTTAGTTGCAATATATACGATTTATTTTTCTAATTAATTGTGGGTTAATTGAACCTAGCAAGTTCTTTATCAGTAAGCTTCTGTGGCTCGTATAGCATCGACTTACATCCCTAGCGCGCATCGCGGCCAGGGATATTTATTCTTTCTACGCATGCAGATCAAGAGTTCCCGTGCTCACGCGAGAGTGCGGCAGCGACACAAAAAGTGTAGTATTATTTCAATACCTAATTAGAATGGAGAAATAAAGTAGCATATTATATCACTTGCTCACTTGCATTGAATCTTTAGTAAGCCTACATTAACCCTTATATTTCAAAATTATTGTTACCAGGATAGCCGCGGGAAGTTTCGTTTGAGTCAAGGCAGTCGTGAACGGAAAGAGTGTGAAAAACCCATACTGTAAAGGGTTTATCATAAAATAAAAGTGTAACATTAATTCATTATCTTTGTGGAAGGTTTTATTTACCTATAGTGAAATACGTCATATGTAAATAAAAGGTTTAACGCAAAAGGGGCAATAGTAATGTTGCCGCAGCCCTCGCCTATTTCCGTAACTAAAGTTTTGTTGACCGGGAGGTTCTAAGTTCGCGACCAGGAGATATCGGATTTTCGATACCTGTTCCGAAATTCGGTGGCTAAGTAGCTAGGCCGTACACCGTCATTGCCTAATGAGAATTATAAGGGACGATTGCTCTGATCGATCTGTCCCGTAATTTCCTGTCATTTAATGTGAAAAATCAGTTAAAAACTGTGTGACGCACTATGTGAAGAAGTGCAATCAGGGCACGTTTTCTTGAGCGCTGGGACATCTTTCCTACCTTGTATTCATATTAAGTTGAATTGTGAATAGAGGTAGCAAACGAGAGTTTTTAGCAAGAATTGATACGCACATATTCTCTTCTGTGTAATAAAAACTACTTGCAAGGGCAAATTAGCTACAGACTTTGGCTATTATCCCTAGTGATCTACATGAAGGAATCTGCTTACTGGAGCGAGAAAACGGAGAAAGGTTATTTGAATAATTATCTACATTCCCTACAAAAATGAAGAAAACCTCCACAGACAGAGAAATTACATGAATGTCCAGAAGCAAAAACGAGGGGCCATCTCATTAATTGCTCGAAGGATCAGGGGAAACTGGATGACAAACCTGATGCGGATAATTCAATAAATAAATGTAAGGCGGATGCCGAGTGTACGTTTCTTGAAACAAAGCATCCCGAGCCGGTCGCGATCCTTACTTCTCCAGTATGTCAACACTTTTATCTTTCGGTCTGATGTAACCTCGTATGGCCCATCCCCTTGCTCTAGAAATGGGTCACTCGGAGGGTAATGCCTAGCGCAAACGCCTTCCACCGCCGGGGTCCGCGTTCGAACCCAGACCAATTCACGGCGAATGGTTACGTGATGGACAAAACGAGCTCTCAGCGAGTTTTCTCGAAGTCCTCCCGTTATCTCTGCCTCTCATTCAACCTATGCCGCATCATCATTTACCTGACCGACATTACCACTAACGTCTGCTCATAAGATCATCACTAGAACTCCGAAGTTTGACGAAATGCCTTCTCATTCTTACGATTTTAAGAGTTTCCACAATAGAATTTTTTAAATTTTTCTTCTGGAATTGTTTTAGTAGATTTTCATTTTGCCGTTTTTTTGCCTATTTTAGCTTCTGGTGCCAATTTTTAGTGTTAACTTAATTCTGTTTTTTAATTTATTTTTCGTTACTATTTCCCTTTCTTCTCATGGCTTCATCTCGATCAAGCTGAAAACGTACCTCCAATCTGGACAACACGAAGGCACTGTCGCGTCTTGTCTTTATCCGTAAGCGGAGGCTTTAGGGACCGGAAGTGTTAAAAATATAAATGAGAAAGGAAGATGACCCCAATCCAAGTTTTGGATTTCTTTGATGCCGACAGGTTTTGTTCGCTCACGAGAAATCCCTTCTTACCTTTGAATACGATCTCCGATCCGAACAGAGGGTAAACAGACCTCTATGTAGATGAAATACGATGTGGCTTTCTCAGTGCTAGCTGGTGGTTCCACAAGTGCGAAGAATCGCGTTTTCATTGATGTCATTAAAATATTCAAAAAGGAGTCCACAACAGCATTTCGCAGACTGCGTTGCGAGTGAAACAAATTCGTAGTGGTTATATCGAAATTTAGTGTGTCACTGATAATTTTCAGTACTGAAACACAAAAATAATCTTAGCGATGAGCGGAGTGCGCAAAAACAATCTAGTGATCATGTGCAATCAAGATTTCAAAGGAAAGGTCGGTTTCTTTCACGTAAGTGCTGATGTAAGTGAGAGTGTTTCATCCGTCAACACTATAAACCGACTCTGCCAACCGTGAATGTAGTTAGTCCACTTGCCAAGAACTCCTTGCATTTCAGAAGTCTGATACCCATTTTCAGAATCGTCGTCATCATCACTAAAGAGTACACTGTGCTCCTCTGTCATTTTAAGAATTCAGTTATGAACTACAAATACACACTGAAAACGTTCTCATGTACATCTTCCTACTGCTCTCACTGCACTTTCAGTTTAGTCTGCTGATTAACAACAACCCATGACATGTTGTGAATCAACAGCATTTCGTTATTGTGTCACAATAGCATTTCGTAGACTGAGTTACGAGTGAAAGAAACTCGTAGTGGTCATATCGAAATGTAATGAGCCACTGGTAATAATTTTCAGTACTGAAACAGAAAAATAACCTTTGCGTTGAGCGGAGTGTGCAAAAACAATCTAGTGATCATGTGCAATCAAGATTTCAAAGAAAATATCGTTTTCTTTTACATAAGAGCTGATGTAAATTTTAGTTAGAATAAAAAATTGAATCATTTTAATTATTTATCTTTTACAATAATCCCTTTTAAACTGTGATATTTCGTTGCTTATTGCCTTTTTTGGCTACTATTTTAGCCGGAAGAAATGCTTGTTAGCATGCCTATTTTAATACATATATATGCCTTGTGCTTGTTTATTTAAGGTATATTGAATTCCTAAACTTCAGAGTTCTAACAATCACTTACGGAGTGATCTTACTAGTTCAAAGGCTCCATAACTACAACGAATACCTAATTAAAAAGCTTGGGACAGAAACACGATGAGCCACAGCAAGCCACCCGCTAATCGTAATATTAATGTCTCGATTTCGTTCGATGTAGGTCTCTTATTGACCCAAGCCCTTCATAAATATCAAAAAATAATAGTAACGAGACAAGCCGATATTTTCACCGGAGTAGACATTTTAATTCTCACGATTAGCAGTAGGTTTGTGGTCGTTGATGTTACTGCCCGAAGACTCCCATTATTATTAGTTTCCAGCAGAACTGCGAGTATGCGGCTGTCAGATTGATTGATTATTTAGTGTTTCAGGGCGCGTCAACAGCTATGGTCATCAGTCCTGTAAGTGCAGTGCATGTTTTATCACGGGAGGTGGTGGTGTTCTTCCCCACTGGAAGGAGAGATCCAGCTTCCAGGGTTTTCCCCATTCAGGGATCTCCCACCAGCGGGGCACCGTCCCAGCCGGGACAAGCTGTAAGCCCCAGATTGGTTTCCCAAGAGGTGCGCTAGTGTATTGCATGTTAGTGTAAGTGTGTGTAAGTAAGGGGGTGAGGATAGGACAAGGAAGAAGAAGGGAAGATAACACTCGGTCCTTGGCCCGTTTATTAGAGTACTGCTCCGGCATTCGCTCGGTACTGATCGGAGGAGCCATCGAAAACTACCGATCAGAGCAGCCTGCCGCTAGAATTCTCTTCCAGCAAGCGGCTGAATTCGTCATAGCTGAGTAGCTAATGTCCAAAATCCTGCCAGTCGAGAACCTCCCGGCAAAAGGTACTGCGGTGACATCAGTTGACGCCCTGAACCACCTCAGCCTGTCCTGTGCTCGAATAGGACTGAGAAACCTTAGGAAAAAGTCTAAAACTAAACCCCTAAAAAAAGACTTGCTTAACATCCCAGTAATTCCAAGTTATGCTCACGAGTTTTCAACGCGCCAAAGCTTACGACAACCGCTTCGTCTATTGCTGGAAATCTGCCCTTCGAGATCAGCGACGCGAGCGAGTGCAAAACACACAAGATTTCTCTTCGCGCCGAGCCGAGCCGGGCAGGTGGGTCGCCGGCGGACGCACCCTACCGCCCCCCTCCGCCTTGGCACACGCTCAACCGGAAGGCCTGGCTATAATTAGCCCACCGGGGGACACGGGGAGGGGGGGTCGGGGGAGTCGAGGAATGATAAGCTGCTCCAGCCTCCGGCGCGTCCAAAGACAGCAAACGCCTCGGCCACTTCGGGCAGCGAGTCGCCTTCGGTGGAGTTCACTCCCAACTAGGGATGGCAAGCAGGGTTTCACGCAGGAATTTTTCAGCTAGGGGGTGGTCTGAAAATTTAGGGCGTGGTATAGTTTGAGGTCTCAATCCACTTCATCAAGAACACATCAAATAAGATGTGTGTATAAATTTTTATAATCGTCTATTATATTAATGATTTAGATGTAATCGATTATTATACGAATATTATTATACTCGTATTTATGGTATTTGTTAATGTAAATGTTATATTTATGATACAGGCGTAACAATGTTATAGAAAATTATTCGTCCATTTGTGTTGAATCATTTTTTTATACAGGCTATGACATAAATTGATATCTTTTCAACATTTCACTTTTTCAAATTATTTTTAGACTCCAAATGTAAATCAAACAACTGTGTTATTATTACGCTCACATAAAAATACTTTGAAGAGCTACAAAGAGACTATTCCATATAGTTTTAACGCTTCTTTGAAGCCACATTTACAAGTATTTTCCGTATTTTTTTAAATCTGATCTCACCCCTTTGGGGTGAGTCGTCCTTCGCTTTTCTCGTGGTGTGGTAGTTAAAAAGATGGTGGGGCAGATTGAAACACCGATGTCACTTGTGCTTCACATCTAGGAGATGCCAACGTCCAGCTAATGCAGGACTTGTTCCGCTTTTCAGTGTGTTTTGAAGTCCGGGGGTCATACTATCTTTTTCTAAGATGTCAGGCTTTTTCTGAATTCTCTATCCATCTAATGTGCCTTTTGTTCTTGAATAAACAATTAGAACATAATTTCCATTAAAACTACGTCGATGTAGACGTCAAGACAATTATTATTTAATTTTATGTTGACGTCTCTCTCATGAAATGTATTTTCCGCCTAGAAGCGAACCAATTGAGTCCCTGTTTGTAGTGTAAATTTGTAGTGTTTTTTTTTTGTTTCAAAAAGTTTTAAAAAGGGATGTTGGCATTTGAAATAATGTTTACTCGTATTTTGTTCAATGCCACTCAGTCGCATATGTTGTAGATAGTATTTCTTTTGATGTTATTAGATAATCGGAGGGTACGAATTTTTCAAATGGCTGTATTATGCTTGTGACATAGCAATTATTGTTGACTTACACCCGGAAAAATAGAATATCCCGATAGTTGCTCTTCCATATGAAATACGATTTTTCATAAACCTGGTACGACGGTTGAACTACGATTCCTCGCGGTACTTTTATACTTTTATCATATGGAAGGGGAAAATTGCCTACGGGGTTACCTGAAGTGGCACAATTTAAAACCACTGAAAGTGTCTACGTCAGTAGTAAGCTAATAGACTACTACATAATATAAAAATACATATTCTCGTCACATCTGAACGAACATCTGAATCGACATCTGTTTCAAGTATGAAGAGTAACTATGAATAAGTATTATTTATTTTACGATAAATTTCAAAATTCGTGTTACAATACGAGATGACAATAAGTATTGCCAAACCAGACCGTTAAACCAAATTTAGGAAACAAGCGATTATTGTAATAAAGTATCACGATACATATTACATATCGTACAATTGAATCATTCAGCTGAAAACTAATTTAGTTGAATTTTAAAATTAATCGTAGTTTTAAACATTTTTCTGTGAAAGGTGACGTATGGACGGCGACAAGTGACTAATATTATCTCGCTAGAATCGTAATGCTACTGAACATACGGTAAAAAAACATCATTACGGAACTTAATGTCGTTAAATTAGTTTTTACCCAAAGAGTGGATAAAACGAATGTAAGCATAGGGGTTGAACCACTCGGACTAAAGTTGCATTCTATGTAATTAAAACTGACCGTAGAGATAAACAAGCCAGAAGCTGTGTATGAATGTTCTTACTTGTAGACTAGTACACCGAAAGTCTGAAACGACGGCAACTTTTCAAAAAAGTGAGTTATTTATTAAAAACATTAAACTATTAAAACATAGTTAAGCAAGTGAAATGAATATTTTACGACAATGACGCAAATCAACACGAAATTATAGTAGAACCTCCGACTTCAATACGTAGAATTTTCACATATCATGAAATAAAATATTCCCTTCAAAGTCTCGATGTCCTCACCGGAAGAACCTTCTGTTAAATGAAAAAAGGCTTGAACGTTGGTGGGTGTGAAAATTACGACGGAAAAGGTAATGAGGAAAGGAAAACTCTTACTGTATGTCTTTGAACCAAGACATCAGGGAATGAAAGACCATGAAGAGAACAACGGAAGCACCCAATCAATCGATGTAACTTGAAAGGTAAGTTGATTTATCCGCAGAATGTATAGTAAATAAAGAACGACCTTTCTGGTGTCCGAAGTATTTAACATACGTTTGTGAGAATACAATGCGGAAAGTGTAAATGAGCTTTTAAACATCCCGCAAGTCAACAAATACGTTTTGTGTCCTCGTAGAACACAATCTAAACAGATGTAAAGAATGAATGTCCTAACGAACGAGCTTCAGATTTAACTAAATTAGGTATTTTCAGGATCGATAGAACCACGAAGGTTTTTTAAGGATTAAAGGATCTATTTTATTTACGTAACATCTAATTTGTTGATGTATTAAACGAAAAATAAGACTGATATTCTGGTAGAATGTGTACAAAAAAATCGCTATGCTTTACCATTAACCTCCTTTATTTGAAAAATGTCAGCACTTTCTTCCACGTGACTGTCAAAAGAAGCTTGTAATAAAGAAAAAATGTGACATTCACTAAGAACCCTGATTTGGATCTGAGGAAGAGACTGGCCAAGAGTTGTGTGTGCAGCGTACTGTTGTATGGAAGTGGAGCATGGACGAAGGGGAAAGGAAGAAAAACAGAATTGTGGCTCTCAATATGTGCTGGCTCAGGACTAAGAAAGTAAAATGGTTAAACCAAGTGAGAAATGAAGACGCGCTGAAAGGAACAACAGCGCAAAGTTTATGAAAATGCTACTCAAAGGGAAGGGCCAATTGGCTAAGACAAGTAATGAGAGGAAATGAATTATTGACAACCGTAACGGAGGGAACAGTGGAAAGAATTGAGAAGAAAGGGAAGAAGGAAGGCTAAGGAGACGACATGTGCAAGAAGAAAATGGTGACAATGGCATAGGGGAACTGCTATCATACAGAAAAACTGATGAGCATGATCATGATTCATTATCATTATCATCATAGGAAGAGAAAATGTTCAAGACTAAGAATAAAAGGTTATCAAAATGTCACAGTAATAGTGAAAAAAATCAAGGATCACATACGATACCTCCAAGCACAGACTTGCAACTAAAAATCGATAGGTAAGAGCAAAAGAGGCGAGTTATCAGGCCAATTGTTGACACAGGGAGAGGAGAGAGGTAGGGGTTGCTGATAAACGTCCGGTCTTTAGGATGGGAGTGGAGACAAGATAATACAAGGGAAGGAAGGATTATGCGCGGCCCGGAGCAAGTACAGATACTCGCTCCAGCACTCGCTTGGATGTGACAAAAGAAGTTAGATCATGTATTTAAAATTATCACTTAATCATTTAGAATGTTTAAGTGACCCAAAGAAGGCTTCTATCAATTCCGCAGTATTTTCCGCTAACAATTCATCAGGAATATAGCATTCCTGACGAATTCTCCTTTTAACTATTTGGGAAGTTCATGGAAATACTTGGCAGAGATGTGGATGTCTTTAATTTTCCTTTACTTCAGAACCACCGTTTGATCTAGCTTCTCGTTTTATTTGGATTAATGACCTCTGCTCCGGTCGAGTTTCGATTAGACTTCAATTTGAACAACTGCACCAATGCACAACGTACAGAAACTGACTTAGGGCCCATCCTTTTTTGAGCATGTTCTGATGCACGTAATAATAATTAATTCATAGTTCGAGTGTTATAAAACTTACACTACTTGATAACATACTTTTCATGTCTCAGTTAGGATACTCGAACTTAAGTTTTACAACGATGAGATCAGAGATCTCACAAATTAAATTTTTGATATAAACATATTCTTTATTACATCCATTTATAAGATATAAAAAATCTTATTTATCTTATCTAATTTAGTTTCGAGTTATTTATGATTAAAAATATTTTCATATACAGATCGGTATCTCCGTCACAACTATTCATTCACAATGAAGTAATCTCTCAAAGAAGGAAAAGCAAGTAGTGTGCGTTGGGAATTTGGCGCTGAGAAAACGCAGATCCCAAGGCTAACGCGAACAAAATGCGCAGAGAAATCTCTGGGCCCAGGGCGCCGAGAGCATATGAGCGATGAGTGGTTGGAAGAAAGGAGATGGCGGGGGTGACGATGGTGGTAGCGGCCATATTGGGCCATAGCGATGGAGATTTTTGTATGGTGGGCACTGTCGTTATGGCGGCGGTGACGCTGACAGTCAAACCGGTAGCAGCACTGATGGAGTTGGTGATTTCAGTAGAAGCGGCAGTGGGAAGGCGGCGGTGAGGGCGGCGGCGAGGGCGGCGGCAAGGGCGGCGGCGAGGGCGGCGGCGAGGGCGGCGGCGAGGGCGGCGGCGAGGGCGGCGGCGAGGGCGGCGGCGAGGGCGGCGGCGAGGGCGGCAATGAAGACGGCGGTGAAGGCAAAGATGGTAGCTCCGGTGGCGATTGTAACAGCGCTGATTTGGTGGCTTCGGCTGAGGGCTGCGGTGTCGGGAGTGGCGATGGGAGTTGCGGTGCGTTGGCACGGCTCTGCTTCTGCAGCGAGAGGTTTATCTCCGGCGCAGTCGCCTCGCGCGGTTTCCTTTCCGGCGCGGCCTCCGCGGGGACTCCGGGAAGTTGCATAAGCGCATGCGCAAGCCCCCGCCCGCAGCTAATGAGCACGTGAGGAGCAGCCGCCCTCCCCCCCCCCACTGCCCCCACGCCACCTGCCCCGCTTTGCCGAGGTCTCAACCTGCAGCGGTTCTCATGACTACACATCCGACTAAAATCTCCTATTGCAACCAAAATAGGCCTTGGTAAGCAGATAATATTCAGACAGGCAGAGTAAATTGTTATGAAAATAACGTTTTCACTTTACTTTTAAATAGTTTGAAAACTTTATTAAAAACGTGAGAATTATTAAACATTAATCTAATTGCTAAGACGCTAGTGATTTTCTAAGCATCTTTCACACTATTCAGCAATAAAATGTAAAAATATTTTAAAACGATGAACACCATAGTAGAAAAAAAAAATTGATGAGCACGGGCTAAAATTTTGATTGACAGCTGGTACCGCCAGTTATCGCCTGCCAACATCCCCGTCGTTTAACGTGATGCCTCCACACTGTTGGTATTGGTGACAGTTGATTCTGTTCTTGAGCACGATTACACCAAGTGCATAGGGCTCCAATCGCGAAGCGTAATTTTACGGTTACGTAGCCCCAAGAAGCCACGATTGGAGAGCTTGAAGCTCAGAGAGCCTGGAGAAGACATTGCCTTCCAGACGCATGCCCCGTCCCAATGTCGTTTCCTATGCGGTAACTCTATAATAGGACATTTAAGCAAGGGCGGATTAACTATTTGTTTAAGGCACTCTAATCCCGACCCCTCCTCTAATAGTGCTGAAATAATTAACATGTGCCATCAAACTTAATACGACCATAAACTTCAGCAATTAATGTTACCACTTAGACTACCGCGTGTATCCTTAGCGATACACGTTAATTTACCGCCAGCCCATGTGCATATTTTAGATATACACATGAGTGGACATTTCATTGCCCTGTGTATCCAACCCTGAGTGACACAAGCAAATCAAATAGTTGAATTATGTATCTAGGCTCTCGGAACAGAAAAGTGTTTTTAGTCTGAAGTTGATTGTCCCCATATGACGTCTATTCCATTGTTGAGATAGGGCTTATGCGTGCTATCAATAAGATTGTGGATGTAAACAAAATTTGTAAAGGAACTTTTGAGGAAAGGAATTATGTAATAAACTGCTAATTTTTAACGCGTTAAATATTTGTTTCCATGACTGAATGACTTCCATGCATTGAATACGCATTCAGTAATGAATGCAAAACTTAAAAAAGGTGAGATCAAAGCCCTTCAGTGTGACACATGTCGGCAAATGGAGGGACAAACGCGAAGTTTTACTTTTAACAACCAAACACATTCCCCAACCAATTGATGTTGAAAATCGTTGAGGAAAGATAGTGAAAAAAGCTCAACGTAATAGCAACATACAATTCTATTAAAAGTTCTATTGATGAAAAATAATTGTGATCAAAAATCCTTGTCTTCATGCTTACGGAGGAGTGTAAAATGGTATAGGAATTTTACCTTAGAATTTCTAACCAACATATCTATGGATAACGCTCATGTTATTTATCAAAAATAGAGTCCAAATAATAAATTGAACATTTGTCTTTTGAGAAACCATTGCTGTTACGTTACTTGGTTTAGGTTAGGATCCACAAGTGAAAGAATTGAAGTAGCGCACTTTGAGACACAGAAAGACGCGATTGCTGTGTTACGTGCTGTGCCAATGCAGCCCAAATGTATGGACGGAGTTACGCTATTCGACACTGTAAACAGGTTAAGACAAAATGTAATGGGTGCATTGACAAACATTTTAGTTGTTTACAGTGTTTCATAGAAAATCATATATGCCACCCAGTAGCACGATAATCAGAACAATCTCAAGAGTGCATTTCTGTGTATTTTGTATTTTTTCACTCTTTCATATTTTTGTGCTTCATGTCTTGATTGTACTGTCTTCAGAACGGTATTTTGATTTGGGTAGATATTTTGTTTTTTATTTGTTTTTCATGTTTTTGGGCTTATGTTTGTTGAATCAAACTTGCTTTTTTTCATAACATACCATCTTATTTCCTTTATTTTGCGTTTCACTAATGTATTTCATGTTTCATTAATGCATTTTTCGTTAGTGTGTTCCATCAAATTTAAAAGAAGTCTTCCCAACATATTTAATTTTGATACTTATTGTTTATATACAAAAAAGTATTCATTTCTTTATTCTGTTAATTTGCCTGTGTTTATCTGGTAATACACACGGGCTGTACAGGTATATATTTCTCGAAAATGTTTTTATAGTCCACGTGTATCAGTTGAGATACACAACGTCTAGAACCTTCTGTACGAACTCTATTCATTAAAAAGCGTACAGCAACGTGCTTGTCAACATATCTTTGAAAATTAATTAAACACAAAATTATGTATTCCATTGCCATAAGGGTAAAATGCCTTATTAATCTAAGTGTTAATATATTTTCCTAAGGCCATTGCTTCTTATAGATACGCGAACCACTCCAAGAAGAGTATATCCACCAGTCAATTTACACATATACACACACGGCAGGCCGTTCGCGTGCGCGCACACACACACATGCACACACACACATACATACATACACACACATACATACATACACACACACATACATACATACACACACACATACATACATACACACACACATACATACATACACACACACATACATACATACACACACACACACATACATACACACACACATACATACACACACACATACATACACACACATACATACACACACATACATACATACACACATACATACATACACACATACATACATACATACATACATACATACATACATACACACATACATACATACATACACACATACATACATACATACACACATACATACATACATACACACATACACACATAAATACATACATACATACACACATACATACATACATACACACATACATACATACATACACATACATACATACACATACATACATACACATACATACATACACATACATACATACACATACATACATACACATACATACACACTTACACACACACATACACACACACATACATACACACACCAAAGCAATAACTTAACTGCTATAACTCTAATATAAAATTCTGTTTAAAAAATAACTAGAAGGAGCACCATTTAGTGGGGACTCTAAGCACCTGCTTAGTCTAATCATATATTAATCCAACACATCTAACATTCGACAGCGCTATTATCACGTAAGGAAGGGGATTTTGTTTACTTTCGGTGTCTAAATTTCATTTATCGCTAACTTCCCAGCCTCTCTTGATTGTGCCGTAGCCGCGTTCCCAGTCTAGTTGCTAAAAGTAGTCGCTCGTACCGCATCGCCGCTGTTACTGCTCCTTGATTTGCAACTGTAAGGCCTCATTCACAATGCAAACTTAACCGTAACGTAAGGCCGTAAACTTGGCCGCAAAATTTACACGTAAAAACAAGCATTCACAATGACGAACGTAAGTTTCGCCTGAACCAATCAGAATTCAATGTACTGAAACTTGATCGATTCGTCTCTAACATGGTGAAAAGGTCTTTCCACCATGGTTTCTAGCTTTTTCTTCGAAATTCTTATCGATTTGTCTTTATATACATGCGAGTAGATGTTGTAGTAGTGCTCACATTTCCTTCATCTTATAAGCAAGGATTCTCATGAACCAAATTCATGAGTAATTCGTCGGACATAATTAGTTTATTCGCCATCTCAGGTTAAAGTCACAATAAAAATTGTCTAAGTTCTTACATTGAATTCACAACATGCATCAAAAGCATTCGTAAACTAGTTCTCTACATTACAATAACAATGACATAACCACAAACTACCTGAACACAATCTGAAATTGAGCTTCCATGCTTCTCTCTGATTGGTCTTCGGTAGAATTCCGACGTAAACTTAACGTAAAAGCTTGGAGCTTGCGAACTCTTAAGTTTACGGTCTTACGTCTACGGTTACGTCAAGGCATTGTGAATGGTCTCGCTTAATAACACATTTCTAGGTTTTGCGGCTACGTTACGTTTACGTTTAAGTTTGCATTGTGAATGAGGCCTTACCGAGTTGCGAAAGGCACCGGCGAGCATGGCTCACCAGAGTGGCATGTTCATTTACGTAACCAACTCGTTGATAGACAACCTCATGTGCAAGGTGCTTCACGAACATGAATTCGTCACTCCAGAAAGACCATAGAAGTTTTCTATATACAGTAATTATTGATTTTCTGGCCTCTCGCCATTTTCACACGACTCAAGGCATATATTTTTCATCAAATGTCAGTAATAGAATAAATAATAATATTTCATTGTAATAATATTTAATATTATATATAACAAATCATTCTGTATAGTATTCTAATATATAATATAATTTATATATAATATAAATATAATTTTTCCACATTGTATGCATGTATTAATTCAACTACTACTATACAATGGAAAGAATTCATTTCCAAATGAATTATTGACTTTCTAAGGAAGATTTAGAAGTTTTGACATTTTCTTGTACCAATTATTTTCGTTATTATGCATCAGTTAATATAAATTGCAGCAATGAAATAAATTGATAGCACTGATTTTTTAGTTTCAATTATTTATTACAAACGTGTTTTTCGATTAATCAATACATCTCAAAGGTCTCATATAGAAGGAATTTCGAGAATATATTGAGAAGTTTTTATTAATCTATAGAAACAAATAGTTAACGTTAATGTTCATACTCATCAAATAGAAAGGTAAACTAATGTGAGAACTACAGTTCACTCAAATATAGTTTCTATTGGCAATATAAGCCTATTTAATATTCGTTGTATCTATGAGGGATTGAAATATCATATATTTATGGATAATTGGCAGTGCTTTCTGAAGTCCTTGTTTAACTAACTTAACTAACTCAACTTTTTAATTCTGGCCCTCAATAAAAATAAATAAACTACTAGAGTACCCGTGCGAGATCTCTCGCATGTTAATCCCCACCCTTTCCCTATCCATTTGTTTATCCTTTCCATTAAAGAGGAAAGTTGTTAATGAAACTTGTTTATTTGTTTAAAAAATGTATAAATATAACATCTAATGTTCTTTTGTTGTTAATTCTAATGTGTTAACGGAATATCAAACAAAAATAACAATGCAATTGATGTTGGAAACAAATTTTCAATAATGGTTTATTCAGCATTATAGAGAGCTGTTCTTGGAACAATTCGTACTTCTTTAAAAACGTTTGAAGAAATGATTCAATCTTTCTTGAGAGTTAGCTTTTCGCTTTCTTTGACAGTCACAAAAATATTAGAAAATATTTGTACTCTTGAGAAAGCCTAGTAAAGTAGTGCGAAAATACCGAATCGGGCTAGTACAACCCTACTCTTTGCAATATTATTTAACTTTCCTTGATTTGTTATGAGAAACAGAGGGGGCTTTGGAGAGTCGGGGTGCCAGATTGCTGAGGTGCGAAAATTGGAAAATTATTGGTATACTAAAAAGTATTGGATTATTTTCTGCGTTGTTACGTGTCTCAAGGAAAGCAATTCCGGTCCAAAAAATAATCAAACTAATATTTTCACTTTTGAGTCCTAAATACAATTTGTTACCATTAGAAACAATTTGGTGGGCTTAGACTTATCTTTGGTATAAATATACATGGGAATGTCGCTCAAACTGAGTTTTTATTGTTTTGACCGACACATTGAGTTTAATAGCCTCCTATTTCCATTCTAAGAGGGAAAGTTGTTAACGAAACGTATTAATTTCTTTAAAAATGTATAAAGATAACTTGCAATGTACTAACGCAATATTGAATAAAAATAAAAAGCAATACAATTGATGTTTAAAAAAAATTCAATATAAAGATTTATTCAGTCTCGTGGAGAGTTTTCTTGGAACAATTCACAACGCTTCATTAAAAATCCTTTGAAGTAATTATTCAATATTCTTTGACCGTTAGCAAAATATTCAATATTCCGTATTCAATATTCTTTTCGTGATAGTCACAAAAAGTATTTGCATTTTACTTTTGAGAAAGCTATGTGTCTGAACCCGCTAACTTGAAAATTTCATCGAATAACTGCTGGTAACGAAAATACTGGTATAAGTAAAACACACAGTCTTCATTCTTCACTGTCCACTCACATACCTCCACAATTAATTATATAGAAGTAATAGATCCCGGTAAAACGTTTATTTAATGGTTTCATTGCAAGCGTAAGAAACAATCTTCAAGCAACTGTAATAGTACTTCTAGTTGTTGCTGGAGAGCAAATCTTGAATTGATGATTATGCACATAAACTTCGGCAGACTGCACAAACCTCGGTGTATACAGAAAGCGTAAATATAAGATATATGAATCTAAGTCTTCTACGCGTGTCGCCAAAAAATGGCTACCAGCAGCAAGGGCTGAAATATTGATGGATTTCACCGAAAAACGGTCTTTTCTTTGAAACGTCACACTGAGATATTTGCTACAGTGTCAGTTTTCAAAGAATTCAATATTATTGTGTGGACAAGAGATTTCGATACCGCCAGATGTTTTCATGATTTGATTAACCAATTTCATAGCTCAAAATGCACAAGAATGGGGCACGGAGAATTTAATGTTCAGTTAACATTTATTTTCAGTTTTGAAAGATATTTAAATTCAGCTGTAAAGGATGGCCCTTCCAATACATTTTTTATAAAACGATATGTCACATTCATTTAAAATTTTAAATTTTCTGTATTGTAATTGTAAGAATTTATATTTTGAAATAATAATTAACTATAAACATATCGAAATATTTCACATTTTTTAGGGCAATTGTATTTTGATTTGCAATCGGTACTATTCTATAGATAGCAAATTATTAACTGACATTTTAGTAAGCGTTTTTACATAAAAATTTCATTTTTATTGGAATTTTTGCTGTTTGGGTCATTAAAAAATAATTTTTAAATTTAAATTTAAAATACGCTTTTGATTTATCGGAAATGATAAAGGAATGCCAATTCACGAACTACAAAAGCAGCCCGATGAAAGTACTACCATGAAGATATATTTTCGTTTCACAAGGACACGTTTCTATTTCAAATTAACACAAAAGAAATTCTACTTATTTTGACAATTCGTTTGAGAGTGTTGAACAACGCAGCTAACTCCTTATGCTACTCACATTTCAGTATTTCTGAGGTGTATTAACTGAGGGTGAGGAAGTATTTTCCCTCAGACAGCTTTACAAGTTAGTCTGTTATACCTTCTTCCTGTCTGGGTGTGAAGTTATTGAGTAGAAGAGATAAGATGGACAGTACCTGCGTGTTGTCAACAAAGGCTTCTTTTTACTTTCTCGTACAGAGAAAGCATTGTAATGGTGAAGTGTCGATTGGTTGACAGAAAACCCTGTTTCGTGGAAACTGATACCAAAGAGGGAATTTTACTTACTGGTATTTGTAGATGGTACTTAACCGAGTAAACTGCGTCCCTGCGACCGAGCATCCCTGCGTCCGTACGTGCATCCGACTATGCGTCCCTCGTCCAACCGTGCGTGCGTCCGTGCGTCCATCACCCACGGTTTCATCAGTCGAGACAAATTAAGTGTCATTCGACGCCGCTCGGTCTCGTAGTTGGTAACTAATGATTTATTTGCGAATCGATCCGGAAGATTCTAAGAAATTTCTTTAACAACTTTCGTCTTCGCGTTTTTAGTGGAGCAATCTAGTGTCTATGTCCGCGCGAACGACGTACCTCAATGCCAACACTTTGGTCACCGCCACATGCAGCAGCTCTGACAGCTACATTTGACGCCAGTGAAGCAACCCACGGCACCCAGACGATGAATACATAGGTCGCTAGAGATTTTATTGCTCGGACGCCGCTGTTTACAGTATTCGGTGCAGGCCTTGGCTCACTCGGAAGGACAAATTTCATCGTCAATATTATCACCCCATAGGATAATAATCATCGTTTAATACAATAATTTTGTTACGTGGAGCATATATGGTTAGTGTTAATGGGATAATCCCATTTAAGAATAATTTCAATTACAAATATATATTTTAATATCAATATACAAGAATGGAAAGGTATGTTGTAACATAGGAACTTGAAAATGTTCAAATTTTCTTTAATAAACCGTCTGATTATACGCTAAAAGAATATAATCTTCAGAGGAACTCTTCTGAGAGCATTCGGATTAGGTTTCCCAACACCGTATTGTGGGGTGGGTAGTCACCGAAAGTTGGTTAATTTATTAGTGTTTCCGTAAGTTCATTCGTCTCGTTGGTGAAATGCATTTTTTATCGCGGGAGGTGGCGGTGATCTTCCCCCGTTGGATAGCGAGACACGACGCCCACCTTCCTGGCAACTTGTGGAGCTTCCCCCAACCAGACATCTTCCACTAGCAGGGCACCATCCCAGTCTGAGCGAATTCTAAGCTCCCGACCGGTATCCCGACGTATGTGGGTGAATAATGCCTGCAAGTGCACATGTAAGGAAGATGTGAAGGTAAGACCAGGACGAGAAGGGAAAGATCGCGCGCGGTCCGTGCTCCTTTTGCTAGGGTACTGCTTCGGCATTCGCCTAGTGTTGATAGAAGAAACCACGGTGAACTACCGATCAGAGCTGCCGGCCGCTAGAATTCTCCTCCTAGAATTCTCCGGACAGCTACTGAATTCGACCTAGCTATTTAGCTAGAGTCGAAAATTCTGCCTCCATCGAGACTGGAGTTCAAGGACCTACCGGTGAGAGGCGCTGAAAATTGATGAATTGATGCCTTGAGCCATCTAAGCCGAGACCAAAAGAACATCTAACAACACATTTTACGACCACACATTCCCGAAAGCATTACCGACCACACATTTTTTTAAAATGTGGATTATTTAATTTTAATTCTCTTTCTTGTATATGATGCCCGAGGTCGAAAGAACCAGATAACTGAGAAATATTTGTTGAAATAAATTATTTGTACATATAAATTTTGACTTGTGAGTAATTATTCAGAAATAACTGTGTGATGAAAGTTTCTTTTTATTTAGAACTTGAGTAGTAATGTTCAACACTTGATAATATTTTTAAAACAGTTTAAACACTCGGTGATACTACATTGAAATGATATATAGTATATTACGTTCATGTATACGAAGTACAGTCAAAGTCGGGGGTAATTGATATCGAATTGTTTTTTGTCTCAAAAGTCTGTGAACAACTTTATCGCGGAAAGCGTTGCGAGACTTTCATCAAAATGGCCGTGGCCCGATCGATCTGGGCGATTAAGCGGTCCTTCGAATTTGAAACGAATCTTTTAAATGTGGATACTTTACACGAAACTCCTGGGACATTGTCGCAATTTTCTCAAAAATTGCTCGAAATCATTCTTTTAATTTTTTGCTCGAATTAAGGAACGGTAAAACTTTGTCCCGATTTTCACTATAATCTCTGGAATTTTGAATATTGTTGAAGTCAAACGTTTTTTGATGTTTCACAAGTATTGGAAGAACTTATCGAGCACATGTGATGAACTCGATAAGACGCGGAGCGTCTGCCCTGAAGTTCGAATCCCAGCATGAACAGACTATTGTGGGTTGGAGACGCTTGTGGGGATTAACTAGTGTTATAATATTTCAGAAAATGTAACAAATTGTGTATGTATGTATATGTTTTGCTTCTCCCTCCCAATACCTTGTAGTACTCTCGAGCAATCAGGCACTGAAATCTGCTCTATTCCAAATACTTCATTTAGCTATTATTGTTATTGTTGGGAAGATAATGTTTAATCAATTTGCGAAACAATTTTAATTGATTTTATAATGAAAAAGTCATACCAATTATCATTTCAGAGAAGCCAATTGCCGTCTATAACATGATGAATTTGTATGTATCATAAAGCAATGTATATATGCACCTTTTACCTTTTCGGAGGTTTGTACAGTCCTAAACCATTGTAAGTGATATGTTACAAATAACAAGAGAAAGTATGTGATGTGTTTGTGCTATTGTGTGAAGAGTTTGATTTTTCGTGTGAAGAGTTTGATGCTAGAAATAGAGGAAAATGAAGTCAGGGAGCAGTAACTGACGTGGGAAAAATCGATTTTTGAGCGTTTCATCGCACGTGAGACCTTTTACAGGAGGAAGTGTTGCAGGATAAACTAGAGTTATCACGCAACGTACTGTGTCCTGCGGTGACAAAGAGTCACAGTAGTTACTCACGTGATTGGGCACTCAGGTGTCTAATTTTTCTGGACATTTCTTTTATTCCGGTTATCCCACCATGAGCCACAACTGCCTCTGGAGATTCACAGCGTGTACGTTGTATTCCGCACCTCCAACGCTTGACGGAGATTTTAGATCGGTAGGGTTGGGCCACATGAGGATAGGTTATCTGCCTCTCTCTCTCTCGGTCGCGTTGATAGGGAAGGAAAGGTCATGCGCTGTTCGTGGCCCTTATTTTAGGGCGCTGCTCCAGAATTCGCCTGGAATCTGTCAGGAGAGCCACTGATCAGAGTAGTCGGCAAATAGATTTGATACCACCAAAAACTCACTGGTGTTAATCCCCCAGGCCAACTTCCGACGCATGGGATCGAGCCTTCGACCTCCCAATTACTGATTGTACTCCAGAGCAATACGGCGTTGGTCACTAATCAAATACCTCATTTATTTATTATTATTATTATTATTATTATTATTATTGATGGAAAAATAATATTAAATTAACTACGTAAGTAATTTTAATTAGAAAGATTTTTATAATTAGAACTATACTAATTATCGTTTTAGATAATCCAATTTCCCTCTATAACATGAAAAGGAAAGAAATGATATAGATCATTCGTCCCTTTTTATACAAGAAAAGGCTGTTCATAGCTATTTGACTCACTTAACTTAATCCGTTGTCTAAAGGAAAGCTTCTAAAAGAATAACAAGGTTTCAATTCTCTTCAATGAATCAAGGTGGGTTAGAAAAAAATATCTTCGTAATTTAACGCAAGATCTTATTTATATTCCAAATAACAAAGAAAGAAAAAAGAGCTTGTATGACCAGAAAAGAATCAATGCAAATTAGAAAAGGAGTAGAGAAGTAAATCTTTATATTTAACCCTTTCCTCTCCTATTTTGAGAAAGATTCGACCTTGCAACCGTGGTCT
The DNA here is from genome assembly GCA_031308135.1 of Acheta domesticus. NCBI lineage: Eukaryota > Metazoa > Arthropoda > Insecta > Orthoptera > Gryllidae > Acheta > Acheta domesticus. Next base: position 31,876,976 of record JAHLJT010003656.1, read on the forward strand.
TCCGCTCCAATGAAGAGTTCCACTCGTCATTAACGTTTCTTTCTTTTCTGATCTCCGTATTCGTTTAAATTTCGACTGGTTACTCACAACGGTGAAGTAAACGATTGATAAATGTCTAGAAAGTCCAATGATGTACTCTTTCATATTGTTAGACAGTTTATAAGACATCTGATTGGTTGTACGTACATAGATACAAAGTAAATGGACGACTTGCACATCTTTTAGCTCTAATAAAAACATTGATACCAGACAACATCTGTGTCTCATCCTTTATTGAAAAAGGTATCTACATTATCAACAGTTACACTAATTATTCTTACGTAATTATAATTTATTTTTTTATGATTTATTTTCCTTGATCGGTAGTTAATGGCTCATAAGAGTTTTAACATTAAAATATAAAAACAAACGTAATGTAAAAGAAGTGTAATTTGTTAAAATTAAAAGACTATTATAACTTTTAAGGCAGTTTACTTGTATATTAACTAGTTTGAAGTGTGGTAATGCAAACGGAACGTTTTTGCATTACATTTTAACCAAAATTCCTCTTCTTTTTTTTCCGAAATTTTGGAATGGCCAACGCTTTGCAAGAGCCTCAGTATGCATTGTATCGTCATTGCATTGTATTGCGTATCGCGTATGCGGGATTTAAATAAAGAGCTGATGTGAACGGCCGAACTGAATAATTTGGAGCGCGAAGGGTTAATTTTAGTAGTTTATATTACTTTTAACATTTTTGTTAACCACAGTTGAATGGTTGTACCTTAGACTAAGGGCGTCATATATCATTTCTATGTGGTTTTACCAAAGTTTAAACGTTTTGACACATATATGAATTCTGCAAACGCGCGCGAGAGAGCGAGCGAAAGAGAGGTGTGTGAGAAAGAAAGCTGTGGGAGAAAGAGAAGGATGGGAAACGGAGAAAAAGAAAGAGAGAGAGAAATAAATAAATAAATAAGTAAATAAATAAATAAAGATCATTGAATTTTCATAAGATGTTGCAAGTGAAAAAATTAATTGCGTCGGGCAATTAACGAATGGAGACAATGTACGCGAGGCAATGTAAAGAAGACTTCCCAATTTCGGACAAAAACTTTTCTTGACTGTGTAACTATCAGTGCGTGTTCTTTGTATTCTTGCATCATGGAAACCTTTAAAATTATAGCCTTTGAATTTAAGAAAAGAAGAATTTATTAACAGGTAAGTCAATTAAACATCAGTTAACCTGTTAAAAAATTCATCCAGTCCCATCTGATGAAAAAGCACGTAAGGGCTAATGAAGTCTTAGTGTTTTAAGTTCTGCAGAATTTATTCCGTAAATTGTGTTTTCATTAGACAAACAATGAGCTGAGCCAAACTTAATTTTATTTCGTTTTCATAATTAAACGAAATTTCACTGCGATTCCTCGTTCAAGAAGTCGTCGATTCGTTTCTGAGAACTGGCTGGAACCCATTAATTTCACGGAAAAAAACATCAATTCATATACCTGCGGTAGTAATCCGATTTCACAAGCCTTCAGGCTAACACGCAAATGGAATATAGTTCAGTTAGTGTACTTTTACCAAAGAAATATGAAACGTGGGAATTCTTCTTCTGTTTACTACAAATGAACATAAGCCTTCTTTAATAAACTCGGTGGTTTCTGCAGAAATATTGTAGAACTCCAGTATAGTCATCTCCTTGATTACAAACACATTTCACCACAACACAAATTTAAAATTTTGCATTTGGAAAGCAAAGGTCCTAAATTAAATATTTTAGAAAATTTAAAAATCTTAAAACAGGAAAAAAAATCCTAAAATCAACTGCCTCAACGACCAAACTAGTTTAAAATACAGCCTTCTTTAAAGTATCCTAGTAGGCCGCGCCGCATTCCCCCCTTCTCCCAGAGAACAATGCACAAAATGGCACCGTGCAATAAGCACACCACGCTTCATGTTGACCATGTTACCTGGGTAATCTACAGTTTTTTTTAATAGCGTTTGTTTGATTTGGTAGTTTTACAAATTAATGTGTTATATACAGTAATTTTCAAGGTTTCCTTAATATTTCTGTACATGCACTGAAGATTAGGTTGACAATACCTCGCAACATGTCTGCACTGTAACTTACGAATAGTTTGTTAGTAAATTTGTTTGTGGAAGATTACTTCTTTTTCTCCCTTTATATTACTATAAAAGCGTTCAAGAACTTTAATCTTATTTTTGGAAATTCTACGCGACATGACGCCAAATGACGATGAATACCATGGCAGTGATAAAATTACCCGAATAAAACCAGATGAAATTATATTTTTGCATGTAATCCCACACGCCGTCATTTGATTGCCTCTTTACGAGTAGTTCTGGTTCATACGCTCGTGCCCACGTTTCATCAATTACAATAATTGTGTTCCGACAGAATCCACCACCCACGAAGGTCGGTCGTGCTTATTTTGGCTTATGACAGCCAAGGTATTCTCGTGTGCCATCCTGTTCGTGAGTGCCAAACTGTCATTGTCACATACTACAGATCATTCTTGATGCACACTCTGCGTCGTATACTGCGGAGGAAACGTCAGGGCTTCTCAACAATGCAATACTCCATGAAAATGCAACAAGCCACACTGCAGCTGTGTCCAGAACCTTGTGAGACAGTGGTGCTGGGAGAACTTGTAACACCCTCCGTACCCCCCTGATCACAGTCCGTGGGTCTTGGATCTCATTCCCAAAACGAAGACGCCGCTGCGAGGGAAACTGTTGGTAAACAGGAAGGACCAGAGGGGGATCCAGCCGACCATTTTGGAGGGGGATATCGTAGATCTTTGTGAAATAATAAACATATGTTATTATATTGAAATTCTTTATGTACTGTAGATACGACACTTCATAATATTATTGTTTGAATACTTAGATAATTCGAACACAAACAAAATTTGTTTCGTCCAGCATAAACAAAATTGATTTAAATATTTAATATTTAAATCAATTTTGTCAATCAATATTTAAATCAATTTAATACTTAAATCCATTTTTTAAATCAATCAAAAAAGGAAGTTAAACGAAAACTCTAGGCCTCTGGAGAGCATAGCCCCCATGACTCCCATGGTCCCCCTGGATCCGCCAGTGCAGAGGACATTCTAACACCGCACGAGAGGTGGCTCGCACAGACTCATGACACACAGCTGACGGTATTCAGCGCCTTCCTCATCGTTGGCTGGACGTCTTGGAGAGATTATTTTGAAGGTTGTTAGCTCGGAAGAGTTTGAGTATTAGACGCACTGTTTGGTTTTGTGCATATGTAATACGAATAAAACAATGATCTATTTTTACGCGCTTTCCAATGTCCCTTACCCATAGCGTCGTGTACCCGGATCCCAATATAGTACCAGCGTTGCAAAGAACATTCTAGCGACTTTCAATCGTCTATCCTGATTTTTGTTTCCTGCAGCTTTAATGATTGATAAAAAATAGTTGCCATGACTTTTGAAATGACCCTTGTTTATATTACTGATCGATTCATCCATCATATTTGCATTCATACGTCATTTTGAGGTTACAGAAATCCGACTCTTTACGAGTTCCCTTACGATAGTCTGGGAGTAAAATTATGTCTAATGAAAGAACCAATTTGGCAATGTTCAACATCGATTAGTTGGACGATTCGCCAAGTTCTTAATTTGTGGAGAAAATATACGTTTGCGACATCTACATACCTTAGCTCACGACTGTTCTCTCTTTGACACTTACCGTTTTGAAAAGTATCGATCTTCGCACTAAGGTCAATGGACGGACCAGTAAACTTCGCGGATCCTGATTACTAAGCAACGAGACCCCTATATGAAAATGTGCTTGGCGAAAGCAAAAAAGCTCGAGTGTAAAATTTATGAGATTGCAACATGTAAATACTGCATTGTTTTTAGCCTTTATGGCGTAGAAATTCCTTGTGCTGGAATATGTGAAGTCTAATTTTCGATACACATGCATGAATTAATTTATTGCCAGTTGGTGAATGTTTACGTTTGTATATGTATTTACTGACTGTATGAATACATCAATATATTCATCATAGTTTTTAAAACATAATGTATCTGAAAAGTAACTAGTTTCACACGAAGTAGCACTACACTCACTTTAGGGACACGTTCTTACAGAAAATGATAAGAATCTGATCGCGATCCCGCCAGAAAAACACCAAGACAAAGGGATTTTCACAACCGTGACTATAACATTAACAATAGTTTACAAAACGTTAACAACCGTAACGATAACAATGTAAATAATGAAGTGCAAATACTATGTGCATGACGCTTGGAAGAACATTAGAACATTAAATTGTATTTGAAACTAGTCGTATGAATAATGGTGACTATTGAAACGATGAAGAATGAACTCGGAGATTTTCTGTATTTCGAAAAGACAGCTTACAGAGCGAAAAGCTAATCGGTAAATTTAGAATGTAGTTTTCTCCAGTGGTAACGGGGTTATCATAAGACTTCCAAAAACAGATTTCACAGGTTCAAATCCAATTTTGGAAAGAAGGGACCGGCTCAATTTAACCCAAACAAGCGGCCCACGGACCGCATAATCTTCCCTTTCTCTTCCTCGACCTATTATATCCCCTCATTTACACTTACTCGTATATGCACTACACTACCACACATGTCGGGAGGACAGAGCTTGTCCCGAGCGGGGGAGCCCCGCTGGAAGGAGACAACTGGGGAGGGAAGTAAGTCTCATTCCGACTTGTAAGTCGGCGGCATATCTCACCGTCTAGAGAGTGAGAAATAAAGCCAACTTCCGGCATACTATGCATACGCTCGACTCGGGGCAGATCGACAGGGGTTTATACAGTTTGGAAGATATCGTACGCATAGTTTAGGCGCTTGTGTTTTCACAAAGACCGGACGGACGGACGGACGGACGGACGGACGGACGGACGGACTGACGGCCGTCCGACGGACCGACAGATGGAAGGACGGACGTTTTGCCGTCAATCGATTTTTCGGTATCAAGGACCCACAAAAATGGATTCTGGTTACACCACGTGTTAGAATTCTTTTTCTTAATTTAGCAACTGGATTTTTCCACTTTTTCCTTACCAAGGCCAGTCAGTCTTTTTCTGCGGAAAATTCGCGTTTTTTTCGCGCAGCATTACATAACTTTCTCTCTCCTGCGAAAGCGGTAGCGAAAAAGTGAAAAGAAGACATTTTTTTCGGTAACAGAGGACCCCAAAATGTGTATATTCTTTGAAATTTCGAAATTAATTTTCTGCAGCATTACATCAACTTTCTCTATACCACGTATATTATTACTCCGTATATACGTGCTTATACGAGAATATAAAAAGATTCTCTTTGTCATGTTAAAAATTATATTAAAAAAAATTAACTTCATAATATTGTTACAAAATGTTCCATGATGTCGTTCTTCGCTGGACAGCTGTCCGAAGGCAAGTGCTTTTTCTGAATCAACACAAGTAATTGTAATTTCTGTGAATAAATAATTTTTCCAATCAAACAATTTTTTGATTAAATAAAATTTGCCGCCTTCCAAAAATTTGCCGCCTAGGAGTCAGTGCCCACAGTGCCCATGCGTAAATCCTCCACTGATAACAATAACGAAATGAAATTATATGATATGAAGTAAGACACCCATTACTACTTTTCTTGGGATCCTTTTCAAATCTATAATAAATAATCATTAAAACATTATTAAATTGTTAAAGGTTACGAGGACTAAAAATAAATGAACATGTTACAGCAAAATAAGAGAATATTTCTGCACAATCATTTGATTACGATATCACGAAAATATTCTCACAATTATACACTTCTTTTCATGACCCTTAACAGATTTTTCTTTCTGTGAAAACTAGCTCTTAGTCGAGCGTGGGTAAGTGAGCACATGTTCATGGAAAAGGCCTTGACCTTGACTTCAATAGAGGTGCTAGCGTAAATGATGTTACAAAATGCACCGGAACGCGGAAACAGCAGTTTCCTCAGCAATGTTATGCAATCAAAAATCCCGAACTTCAGTGCCTAAAGATTGTAAATGTTGCAATTTGTCAGAAACTGCAGGGTATTGGCCAACTGGTTTGGTTTATTTGCCTCGAATGTAAGAGGAAAATGTTCGCTACAGAACTAATTGAGAACTATATACATTCATGACCCTCTACCTCAATGAAGTGAACATGAAACTATAATGAAGAGTATAATTACAAGTGCTAGTGTCTGAACTATAGATAATTATTTGTCAAATGTGTAAGAAAATAGCTATGCTTTATGAAGTTGTAATAATGTAATGTGTTATACTAAAAATATTATTTTTACAAATTGATTTTGAACATAATACATCAAGAAACTGAATTCTACTTTTATCTCACATTCATAATTTCCCATTTATGGCGTTGAATAAAACGTCATTTAATAAGAACAGTAAATGAAATGATACGTTAAAACGTGAGTAGAATAAAGTGGCTATAAAACGTATAATCAATAAATCATTTTCATCAACTATGCGAATCAAAAAGAAGCGTCATGTAATTGGAGAATTAATGTGAAAGTGGAATTCTTTATTTCACTCTACAGCCTGAACTCACTGTCGCGTAGTATGGAAATAGTAGAACCACGTGGTTGGAACGTGTTGAAAATTTATAAATTTGATGCATAACTTTGTTCAAATAAGTCGTTACAGTATATGGAATTAGACGTGGCAATGAATAGTAGTAGCTAATATTGTTATACTTCCGTTCAAAAATGTCCGACACTCAATGACCTTACATGTTACCTCCATACGGGATATGAACTGGTAATATCGCAATTTCAAAACTGTAATCTCCGTAAAATGATACTTGTAGGTACGGATGATGCAAATCGTTAATTTTGAACCGCTACATATTTTACGTTTTTTGCTAATATGCAGAAAAAATACTCATTAAAAATCACCTGCAAGCTGTTCTACAGTATCATTCTCTAATCCTAATATAAGATCATTCTCAATTAATTGCGAAAATTCTGTCACAAAATCTTCTATAATGCATTTGACTCTTCCCCCATTTCACTTAACACTTTAATATTGTGGTTCTCTAATTTTTGAAAAGTTTTAAACTTTACAAACCCAGTATGATATGTGTTCACTTCTTCTTCTGCAATTGCTCTCTTCGTTTTGTTGGCGAATCTATATAAATATTAAAAGGCGACTGTTTTGTATGTTTATGTGAATGAGGTGTTATTTAAGTTTAATAAGAATACAATGTTAGTTTCATTTACTTGAAAATCGGTATTTCTACGCATGTAACGTACGCGCGTAAATGTGCCAAGTCGAGTACGGATGCTTCCATTCTCTAACATTATTCACAGTTCTGGTTTTCTCCGAATTCACTTGGCGTTCTTCAAATTAATAACTTGCAAAATAATACGTATGTGTTTGCAAATTTATTATTAAAAATACTGGTGAAACACTTCACATCTAATGTTCAAAGCAGCATCACTATTTGACGAGGCACACTGCTCCTATAGTGAGAGGTGAGTACTAGCGTAACAAATTGAACATTGCGCTCTCCGCCTTATTGTAGGCAAATGCGGGAGCGGATACACAAATAATAATGTGTATCTTAACACTATTATCACAAAATATTACGGACTCAAAACTTCGATTAACACATTGTAAAAGTTTGTGTCAACTTTGATTAATAAATTACGAACAATAAACGAATTTTCAGAAAAATGTAGATTGAAATACCTTGCGTTGTTGGCTTGAAATTAGTGCTCTTTCAACCCATGACGAATAAACGTTACATTATTATTTTTATGTTGGTGTAATTATAATTCCCAATATTTTTGTAGATAAAGGGAACAGACAAAAAAGCTTAAACATTAACGAACTAACAATAGAAATTCTCTTGGTTATAATTGTGTGTGTTACTTAAGTTACATTCACCTACTGACCACAAAATGCTTTTACGAAGCTACTGTAAGTTCTGTGCAAACACACACATAAAAATCGTACCAGTAATTAAACATTTAAAACAATTAGTATACTTTCCAATTATTTTTATTGATTAATTAGTGATTCCGGGCGCATCAACTGCTAAGGTTCCGTGAATGTAGTTAGTGTGTAGTGTAGTTTTTACACTGGATGTGACGGCGATCGTCTCCCTTTAGATGGTGAGATCCGGCGAACCTAGTACCTCACGGTCAGAGGCACTGCAATGACATCAGCTGATACCCTGAGCCACCTCTCCTGGTCTATTTCCAGTCAACAGACCAATTGTAGAAATCAAACATAATCCCGAAAGAAATTCCAACAACAATATTTTCATAATTCTTTCATCCTTTTGTTGCCCGCAGTTTCTTTTTCTGAAGGAGAGATTCAAATTATTCTTTAAAGTGAAAATAAGTTAAGTAAAGATTGAGACACAAATTAATTCTCAATAATGCTGTGAAATGACCAAACCTCTTGCAATCTATCTTCCAAGTTTTAATAATGCATGTAAGTTTTCAAATGAATAAAATACGTTTGAGTAAGAAAATGTAAATATAGTTTATATATGCAGTGTGCAGGTGTGCTAAGATCAAATGAAAGAATAAGTTTCAATTAGATGAAAAATACTCATATGTTACTGAATAAAACATGTCTTGGTTGTATCATTTGGATTTTTGAAAGTTTGCTTCTGATAACCCAAATACTGCTTCATTTTGGCCTTCTGGTCATAGAACCATGAAGCTCTCATTATATCTTTTTATTGACGCATAAATAATAGTCGTTATATAGCAAGAAAAAGCATTTCAAAGTAATCATTTATATGGGAAATAAGCACAACTCTCGTCATCTACGGACACACAACACGCCTGTCAGCACCTGCCAGGGAACTAGTTGCCTACAATATGGCGGCCTTCAATTTGTGACGCTACACTAGCGCCATATGTGTATAGGTAGTACTATCCAATATCTTTGCTATTTGACAGTTCTGCCGCGTGATTCCCTTGTTGCACTTAGAGATGGTAACAATTAGTGTCGCCATTCTCGTTGAAGAAAATTATGGCGCCATGGAGCAAAAATTGGCTCTGGGTACTCTGCCTTCACTAAGAAAAACGTAGTATATGCCAAAAAATTGCATATTGAGATATGCATAGCACTGCACTCAGGAAAATCAGCTCTTTCTATTTAGCTCAGTAAGAATGTCATATATGAAACGGTATAGAAGTTAGTTGAACTTTTCGCGCAGTGATTATACCACATGCGCAATTTATCTTTCTGACATCAAAGTTTCTTACAATGTGTATAGGTGTGAAGTAAAGCTCAAAAATCTCATTTGCCAAGCTTGGGCACGAAGAATGCTAATCGTGTGAAGCTTTTAAACTACTTGGCCATCTTGAATACTTCAATGATTACTGCGGGGAATGGTGCTTGTAGAAAAAGCACATTGATGACGCTAGAAAAGCGAGAACTCTTTACCAAGATCAATGTAAAAATTCTGAAGAAGATGCAATATTTTATTTATTTATTTATTTATTTATTTAATAGGTAATTATGACACATTGATACATAATTTCAATTCTTTTAACTATGTGGCTAGGCTGAAGGCCTTTAAGCCATTACAATACCTACATACCTTACAAGATGCAATATATTGACTCAGACCTTCAGAAAGTGATAATGTTACCGCGAGTAGACACTTTTAAAACAGTGTTATTAACAAAGAATTTAACAGTCTACATTAATGTTTTTCCCCATAGGAATTTTAAAAAATACTTGAAACCACTTGTCATTTTCTGGCTAGAAGCTGTGTCTGGCAGAAAAAAAAGAAGACCTTGTAAGTACTTTTTATTACTTTCTAAAGTACTACAAGATACGCGAAGACCATTGTCATCTGGCTTGATAATTTTTCAGGACAAAACAAGACTTGGCGTCTACTGTTTTTTAGTTATGATTGTAAACTCACATGAAATAGCTTCCATCCAGAAACCATCATTCTCAACTACTTCGAAACTGACCATACCTTTATAGCAGCCGGCAGCTTTCATGCCAACGTTGGGCAGTCACTGAAATGGCAGAGTAAAAACCTACGATTTCCAGGATTTCTGTGATGCTGTAAAATCATTCAGACCTTCCATCGAAATAAAACAAATGGACTATTCTGACTTTTCCAACGGCCGGATCAACATCACAGTCAAAATTGAAAGTGATCCCCACCGTACCTACTTGGCCGACACGGCACAAGTCAAAGTGAGTCGTGGAAAGACAAGTTTGATTTTTAAAAAGTCCCACTCAGAAAGTTCAGTAACAGATTTAAGTTTCGATGAAAAAAAGCCTTGAAACGTCTTAATACAGCACTTTTAATAAGCATAATAGGTAGATGGATGCTAATAATGTTTAGCCAAAACCTAGTAACTACTTTAATTTATTACTAGAGTGAAAAAAAATATTTGTTATAATTTTTATAAAATAGTATTTAAAAATCCAATTCAACTTAACAAACGGTTACATAGATATTGTTATGTTCACTATCAGAACAGCTTGTCAAAGTTAACTTCGTTTTTCTCAAAACATGGTTTTGTGTAGATACTGCGTTTTTTCTTGTGAGGGCAGGACTGAGGTTTAATCAACGCCACCTATATAGATATATTTAGGTGTCGTCGGTTTAATTTCCCGTCTACCCACTAAGATTACGGCGCTAAAACACGCTAAAACATGTTTTTGGAAATTTCTTAGAATTTTCTGCCTGGTTCCCAAAACAAATTATCAGTTCCCCACCAGGAAACCAAGACGTATCGAATGACACCTCTTATGTCTCGATCGGTGCACGGAAGTGATCTAACCGTGAGTGATGGACACACGAACGAATGCACACGAACGCACACACGGACACCCGCATTTACTCAACTACTATATTCGGACGATTTTATATACACAATTTAATTGTGAATCTTTCTGTGAAATTCAAATAAAGAAAATGTAAGCTCAACTGTATATTTCAAGTATGTTATACATACTTGAAAATGTAAGCATAACTCCTAACATGTCTTTGCTTGTTATTAAGCTCGTAAAGTCTCCCCTTTTCAAAACCCACTTGCTATAGTTTATTCAGCAGTGGGTTTTTGCTGAAAGAAATTGATTTATTATGTAAACGAGTCTAATAATTGCATTTCATAGCAATTATCTCGTGTATGGTTATCGCATATTACACAGATGATCTCATTATTTCTATCTTTATTTTCAATTAACGATACCGTTTTATTACTTCCGAGATTAAAGGGTCGTAGTAAATTAAGGATAAGCAATGCTGTTGAACTCACAAATATGTGACTCAAAAGATACCACTGGCAAGAGCAAATTCCGAAAAGCCTTTCCTGATAAGTATGTACAAGTGATCAATGTCTCCTTTCTTTCGGTAGATTATTTCGAATCAGTAGGTTTCCTATAGATTTTTGTGTATTCAGAATTCATATGTATGAAATACGAAACTTTAAATAAAATTCTGTAAAATACATTTTGATTTGTTTTTAGAAAACCAGAAAACCATGAAACATTATTTTATGCACAATTTCCTGAGCTATATTCCATCAGACAATTGATATATACTCGCACTTCGCATTTCAGTAACATTGGAAGAAGTGACATTTTTGAAAACCAAGCGAAACAAATGTATTGAATTTAGCAATACGTAACACAGGTACTCTATAAGAAAAGGTAGACATATTTACTCTAACCTATTCTTCTTCGTTTGCCCTATTGATAGTAACTGGATTACACCATAAAGCTGTTTACTTTGTTTCCAAATTTCACGATGTTGCTGAAGTCGTCACTTAGGGTACCAAGTTCTCAGATATTTTGTCTGATTGCATTTCTCTAAGTTCATATACACATCAGAAAAATGACAAAAGAAAAAGACAAGAAGCAGAAAACAAATAAATGACAAACTGAAGAAAGTATTTTGAATTAGAAAAAGAATAGTTAATGGAGATAAAGAAGGGGAAAAATGATGTTGAGAGGGAGAGACAAAAAGAAAGTAAGAAGAAGAGATAAAATGGCAGAGGGCGAAGGAGAGATGAAGGGATATCGTAATGAGAGGACAATTTATTACACAGAGCCAAAAATAGAAAGTCAATATTTAGCGGAGTGAAAGCAGTACGAAAGTGGACAATGCATTTCCAACCCTCAATTTGATACAGTAAAAAAAAGGATTATGTAAATCAGCAATTATTCTATCATTCTCGCTTTTTCGATTTCAACATCGACCAATAACATCGCATAGTAATTATGCAGAACTTCCTACCCCGCTTCTTTAGTTATGATTATTTTCTATTACATTTCTCTCTCAGTACTATACACTTCTAGATAGAGGTAGTTCTAACCCCTTGAGACTCAGACACACTTTCTAAAAACTTGGGGGTGGGGGAAGCGGCAACGAAACCGGCCAAATGACCGAAGGAGATGCCATCTCCTCGCGGCAGCGCCATGCACTGAACACGCCAGCCCTTTATCTGTCATTCCTCGTCGCTGAACGGACACACACACACACAAACACACACAACCACAAACATACACATACATAACATACATACACACTCGCACACAGACACACACAAACGGAGGGACGGACGGACATACACATCAGACAGGGTCGGATGGACACACACATACACGCAAACGCGCGAGCGATTTGCTCTCGATAACTCCCCTTCCCAGGTACGAGTGCGCTGTATCGACTGGGCGGTCCGAGATCGACGTCGAGTGCTCGCGGGGGGCGCGAACCGGTGAGAACCGACGACGGCTGCGCGTCGCCCGTCCATCGCCCAGCAATCGCCCATCGCCCCCCGGCACGGAGCGGCGGCGGCGGCGGCGACCGCCTCTAAACGCACGCGTGCACCGTACCGCGTGCAGGACGGCGCTCTCGTCACGTGCAGCGCGGTTCGGTTCGGTGCGGTGCGGTGCGGCGCGGGACGGGGAGAGACGGGGGTGGGGTGGGGTGGGAACAGGGGAGAGGCCGAGGCGCAGTCGGTCAGGCCTCGAGGGTGTTCGTGCAGGTCGAGTGGCTTGCAAACGACCCTGCATGTCGAGCGAGATGTAAAAAGTACTGTAGCGCGCAATCAACCGACAAAACGGGGTGGCGCGACGGCGTTGCTAAGCACGCGGAACATTTCGTGTTAACGTGTGGTTTTTGGGGTGAGTGTCAAAACGTGTGATCGTTCGAAAAATAACGCCTCTGGACAACAATGGAAGATGAACAAATGGAGAATGTTTCCAGAAACTGAGGTTATTGGTTCGTGCGTCAATGAAAATTGTATGTTAAACAACAATTTAATCATTATATGTGGAGGTAATTAAGAAAAATATCAGTAACTCAAAAGTACGAGAAATGTATAACCCATTTTGGTTTGAGAATGGTATTCTTTTTGTTCTGGAGAAAGTAGGTCGTTAATCTCCTGCCAACCATGAATGAAAACAGTACGTACACTTGTTACAAATGTGTGTGAAAAGTGAAAGTACCTCAAATGGTGATTACAAAACTAGCACTCGTCGCCGCAGTTACAACCATAACGTTTTTTCCCCTGATGCTCTACTAGACATTATTCGTTTTTTACTTCACTGTGAATCTGCAACAGGGGCAACTGTTTGAAAGGTGGGTACAAGCGTAAATATGGAATTATAAGATTTCATGCAATGCCATATAATATCGTTCCGCCCCTCATTCACCAGATTTACTTCTAAATCTCCTTTGTTTAATGGTATGTTACAATAATGAAAACGTATCACTTACGTTCCACGTCAGTGTTGTCAAGGTCGATGCCACGAGCGGGAGTCCGTGGCACGAGAGCCACGACAAAATCGCCCCTCCATGCAGTTCATTTCCCTGCCACGAAAGACAACGCCATCCCTTTTGTAAAACGGCGGGGTTACTAAAAGTTTCCTGTCCCGACGCTAGTTGTTCATGGCATGCTACGGTGCCACAACGCGTGCCACTGCCACCAGTAGAAGACCTTGACACCACTGTTCTACGTCAAAACACATATCGAGAAATTATTTGCCGGATCCGTGCAAAAATCTATCGGACTTTGTGCGACTTAGCCCCCAACTATGCGTTATATCACAGATCAAGTACTGTGCGTGAATTAATATACGAATATTCATAAGTAGAGACCGGAAAAATATGTAGTATTAAACGTCAAAATATGTACATAAATATGTAATGAAAACTGTCAGAATATGTAATAAATATGTAAAATCGGATATAATATGTAATATTAAAATTCTCTAATTAAAATCCATTTATATAGCAAGAAATTACATTTAGAAAGACTGCTCACTTTACATCACACAACTTTCTCGTCAGGAGCAAAAGCGTAATGTATTATAATCTAGGATCGTAATTTAGCAGCCAGACTAATCGCAATAGAAGCCATCGCACAAATTGGCCAGATCTACGACCAGCAAACACACACTGAAGCATCTTCATCGAAGTGTTACACTTCGGCGATCGCAAATTTTTCTCAGAAATTAAGGTAATAGATCCCAAAACGCGGTGTCAATGATATTTTGGACACGTAGATTTCCCCAATAATGTAGGGGAAATGCTGATTTACAAAAATACATCTTTTCATAAAAAAATATGAAATTAAATTGAAGAAAATTGATAAAATAAGAAAATACATGGTGAAAACAGCAAAATATGTAAAATATGTAATATAGTACCAAATATGTAAAAATATGTAACGAAAAAATTCGATATTGTGTTAGGACGCTATGATTCGCCAAGATAACAATTTTGAGAACGGTAAGTAGACAGACAAAAAATATGTAATTACATAAAAATCCGGTCTCTATTTATAAGCGTTAAATAACAGGCAAGAGACATAGATACGTGCTAATAAATTGCACAAAATATTAAATAATAAACTTAATTCTACGATTAATTTGTGATTTTGTATGTAACCGATCATCCATGCACCTACCTAGAGTGCGATACCTAGGATATAAAATTATCTTATACTACGAAATAATACATTAACTGAATTTTAGCGTTGTTTTAGTCCCAAAAAGTTTTGAATTTTGTATCTTGCCATTAAATTTCTTTCTTAAAACTTAATTGTCAAAAATACGAAAAGTGCAAAACCAGATAAGGCGTTTGCGTTTTTAATCCTAAAGAAAAAATTGATAAGATAAATCAATATATTCTCCCTTAAGACATGCATAAGATACATTTTTAAAGAGAAATATATAAAAATTAAGTTTGGTTTAAAGATCAACATTTCTGGATTAAAATTACCGAGACAAACTCATTATCTTACGATGAACTAGTCTCAACTTCTAATTTAAAATATAAAATTAGTTAAATTATAATACAATTAATTAAGTTGCCATAAACAAGCAAGCGGGGCTGATAATCTGGCTGGCGCTGTCATTATCATGTTATGAAACTGTTGTCGTCGGTACGTTCTCCATTGCTCCAACACTAGACCAGTTAGTGGGCGAGACAGATTTTAAAAAGGTCCCGATCGCTGATGAATTGTGATGGTTGAAGGATGATGGTGCGAGTTCTGGTCTCTGATGAATGAGTGAATTCCTGGTGCGATGAATGGTGATGGATGAAGGATGATGGTGCGAGTCCTGGTCGCTGATGAATGGGTGAATTCCTGGTGCGATGAATGGTGAGGGATGAAGGATGATGGTGCGAGTCCTGGTCGCTGATGAATGGGCGAATTCCTGGTGCGATGAATGGTGATGGCTGAAGGATGATGGTGCGAGTCCTGGTCGCTGATGAATGGGCCGCTTTAGATTGAGATATAAAATCTGCTCGAAACATGTGTAGGTTTTGTTTTGATTAATGAGACCGATATCTTTATCTGCGCTAATATTGAAGATAGAGTTTGTATCTTACTATATAATCTTGGCTTTTCGATTAGAAAATCGTCTTCCTTGACCAGTTGTGTTGTTCATAAATAGGCAGCTAGCTAGCTTTTCGGAAGTTTTGTCTCAAACAATTCCTTTTCATTCCTTACCCAAAATGATTTAAAATTTCTGCAGAGATTATTATTTATTTACGTTTATTATTTTTCTTATGAAGTGCTCTTCAGGCAGTTGGAGAATATTATAATGTGAAAGTTTCAAAGTACATTTCTATGCATGATATTCTGGAACGAAAGACTCGGGCTTAAAACTAAACTCAAATTTGTGTTAGAGTATGGATGTTATTTCAGAAGGACGTGTACCCCAAGCAACTTCCTTTGGTTCTAGTTCTGGAATCACGACTACTTGCACTCATAAAAGGAATTATATGATTCAAATACATTTTCGTTGTTGGTTCACTTCCAGTCAGAACTTCCAACTATTTTTTAAAATATATTATATGGGATTTTAACTGGGAGTTAATTCAATTCCATTTTCATTTTGCTATTAAATTAATCCACCTTCAGTCTCAAGAAGCTCTGATTTACAAAAAACCTTAGCATTTCATTTTCAGGATTTTTGTTTCGAATTTTCAGATAACTTAAAGACAACTGCCTCAAGCACTTGGCGGCAGTCACTTTGCTCCAAAGTATTTTTTCTGAACATTAGTAAATTAAAAATGCTCATGACCCTAAGTCAATCCTGCCCTGATCATGTAGAAAAATATTCAACCTTTCTTTCCATTCCCCTAAAACGATTAGTAAGAAAATGTTAAGAAAGTAACAAATTTTCGACTTGTGTTTTCACTTTTCACTAATGTCAACTCATAACTCTACCCACTCCGAGCTGACTCGATAGTACAAGGGGTTACACAAATGTTCCGAACTCAGCTGCTGATGCTACCATCAAAGGTTTCATTATTGATATAGATAGATATTTCACACATACACATACACATACACAGACACAGACACAGACACAAACACAGACACAAACACAGACACAGACACAGACACAGACACAAACACACACACACACACACACACACACACACACACATATATATATATATATGAAATATCTATCTTCAATATTAAGGTTACGCCGGAAAAAGTTTGAACTTTCAAAAATTTTCTAAATGTTAGCAATTTCAACAAAAATGCCATTCTTTTAAGTGTCCTTTATGCTATCAGAGAACGAAGTTTAATAAAATAATTGGACGCATTTTTTGAGAAAATATTGAAAATGTTGTTGAAGTTTCCTGTAAAGTTCGCCGTTAATCAAAATATTCGTTTAAAACTTGCAGGGGCTATAGTGTGAGTCTATTAATGGGGCATATTAATTTAGGAGAATATCATTTGAACACTTTAGGAGCTCGAGTTGACTACAGACAGACGAACAAACGATTCGCGCGAATCGATTTTTCCGTATCAAAGAGCCACAAAACATGAATTCTGACTGCACAACGTGTTGGAGGAAATAATTTACTACATATAGGAACACAATGTATTCACTTATTCGTTTCCAGGGCACGGAATAAGTTTTTTTATATCGAAAAATCGCCGTTTTCTGGCACACTATTCCAGTATTTTCTTTTCTTACCAAAAAAGAGGAGAAAGTATAGAGAATGTAAAAGAATTCATGATGTGAAACTTCCATTGAAAATTATGCAATACACATATGGTAAATGTTTTGCATTATATTTTATATTTTTTTTAATTTATTCACAAGTCATAATACATTGATTTTGATATTGCTGTATTATACTCGTATTGTAAAATATATCGGTGTCGATTCATAGGACTGACGGGCTCTGAAATAAGCAGTGTCCGTCTATTTCTGATGCCGAGGGATCCAGGGACTCTTTCTTGTGATGCAGAACACTCACTTTGGCAAATAATTTTTGTTTCGATGTTCATCGAGTAAAGATCAACCAACTCTAATGGCATGGACGTGTACTTAAATGTACTTTGCATTAAGCAAACAGAGTAAAAATAGACAAGAGAAAATGAAAGAACATGAAGGAAAAAGTCATTATCGACTGGTGTCTTCCTGTTGACACTCTTTAGATGTAGAAAATTATTTATTTCAAAATTACTTCTGTTATTAGCGTTCTCTAAAGGATGTTATTGATCACCATTGATCAAAAACCACTATTAGAAGAATTTTGAGAATGCAAAATATCAAAATGAGGTCTTTATGTAGATTTATAGCTCTTCATTTATGAAAGAAGAAATTATTTTTTTAATAGACAGGACACCTATCATTAAGAGATCTGGATTTTTTCCCTTGCTGTATCCGGTAATTAAGATTAACCTTGTGAATCACGAACCTGATCTCTAAGTAGATCTTGAAAATATTTGCAAGAATAAACGAAAAAGTGAAAGTGGGTAAAATTAACTAAAAACAATATGTTAAAAAACAGAGGACAATTGAAAGAAATTGTGGAAACGATTTGCATAAATTATGGGATTCATATAGTATGATGCAGTATATTACAGTGTACCAAAGGCATTGGCGATTTCTAATGAAAGAATGGCTCCAAGGTAGACTATTAGTTTCTGTGGACAGTTCGGCAACCTTTCTATCTGCTATGTTATTCTTAGTGATTGGTTGACAACAAGTTAGATTTTCACATTTATTTCGAAAATTATCTCTCGAAATGAGGTAGGTACTTAATCAGTATAAAAACATGAATATATACTTTGCAACGAAATTGAGATCTTTATTTTTCGCGATATAATGTTCGAGAGTTTTAGAAATGATAACATTTTAATATTTTTATTGTATATTTTAATGTCAAATGTAAAGGTAAATAAAGTTTTGTGTGTTTCTTTTTATTTTGAATGATTAAGTGTTAGTTTTTTACTACTAAACACAAGAATGCAAGCACTTTTTAGTAGAATAAAAGACATTAAACATTTTTGTTATATTTTGCTAATACATAAAACGAAATTCAATGAACAAAAAATAAATATGAACATTATAAAAATGTATAAGAACAAGCTCAACGGCCACTCCTCCATTGTCCTCCGGTCCACCTTACAACCCATGATCTTCATATTTTCTAAAAACTGAAGGCTGAATTTTCGTTGTTCTCATGTAGACAGCGTCAGAAAGAGTAGAGAAAAGACATGATACCATTATTTCCTCTGCGTAGTGTTACAAACATTCCTGTCAGCTCATACCTTCGGAAGGCATGAGATATTGCGTGACGTTAGTTACGAGTAATGTTACATGGAATTCATTGGGGATGCCTGACATTCCAATGAATTCCATGTAACAACACTTCTAATATTATCGTTTTTACTAGTTTGAAAGTTATTTATTCTTCACCATGCTTTCAAACAATAATATGCAAAATAAACGTGAATTTCAATTGCTTCAAACAGGAAAATATAAACACCATTTCTTGTGGTAACTGGTAACTCTTTAGGTTACTTGAGGCAACTTTGATCCTTGCAAAAATTACGAACGGTGTAAAATCATTCTTTTTATTAAGAGGCAGAAGACGCAGATCCGTGCCATTAAATTGCACAAAATATTAAAGAACCAATTCACTTTTGTACAGATCTTGAGATTCTGAACGTTTCTGATCGTCTTGTTATGAAATGGGGTTTTGAAAAATATTAATCTCCAAAACTATAGGTAGGTCCCAAACAGTCTCATTTTCCCGATTAAGACCTCTGAAGCAATTTTCCGTAGTCCCTTGTGGGATCACGAAGAAGGGGTTTTAATTTGAACCATTTCTGTTACGCTTGGCAGAAAAGCATGTAAATAAAAACCGCAATGTACTGCTACCAAGTATGATATTGTTACTCAGGTGAAGTCCTGGGTGTACTGGTCTTGCTAAAAGTACTAGCTTCCTAGGAAGATTTCTAGACACCAGTTTTCTATGTTACGGTGAGTTGCAGATAATAATTGTGCGCAATAAAAGAAATTTTAAACGTATTACAGTTTATCGCCTCATTGATTTTCCAGGATAGAAAGTTACATGTAAAAGTGACGATTAAAATACTTGAACACCTTTTTGTTTCTCGATTTAAATATTGTCCGTCTGCCCGCCCGTCTGCCCGCCCGTCTGCCCGCCCGTCTGCCCGCCCGTCTGCCCGCCCGTCTGCCCGCCCGTCTGCCCGCCCGTCTGCCCGCCCGTCTGCCCGCCCGTCTGCCCGCCCGTCTGCCCGCCCGTCTGCCCGCCCGTCTGCCCGCCCGTCTGCCCGCCCGTCGGCCCGCCCGTCGGCCCGCCCGTCGGCCCGCCCGTCGGCCCGCCCGTCGGCCCGCCCGTCGGCCCGCCCGTCGGCCCGCCCGTCGGCCCGCCCGTCGGCCCGCCCGTCGGCCCGCCCGTCGGCCCGCCCGTCGGCCCGCCCGTCGGCCCGCCCGTCGGCCCGCCCGTCGGCCCGCCCGTCGGCCCGCCCGTCGGCCCGCCCGTCGGCCCGCCCGTCGGCCCGCCCGTCGGCCCGCCCGTCGGCCCGCCCGTCGGCCCGCCCGTCGGCCCGCCCGTCGGCCCGCCCGTCGGCCCGCCCGTCGGCCCGCCCGTCGGCCCGCCCGTCGGCCCGCCCGTCGGCCCGCCCGTCGGCCCGCCCGTCGGCCCGCCCGTCGGCCCGCCCGTCGGCCCGCCCGTCGGCCCGCTCGTCGGCCCGCCCGTCGGCCCGCCCGTCGGCCCGCCCGTCGGCCCGCCCGTCGGCCCGCCCGTCGGCCCGCCCGTCGGCCCGCCCGTCGGCCCGCCCGTCGGCCCGCCCGTCGGCCCGCCCGTCGGCCCGCCCGTCGGCCCGCCCGTCGGCCCGCCCGTCGGCCCGCCCGTCGGCCCGCCCGTCGGCCCGCCCGTCGGCCCGCCCGTCTGCCCGCCCGTCTGCCCGCCCGTCTGCCCGCCCGTCTGCCCGCCCGTCTGCCCGCCCGTCTGCCCGCCCGTCTGCCCGCCCGTCTGCCCGCCCGTCTGCCCGCCCGTCTGCCCGCCCGTCTGCCCGCCCGTCTGCCCGCCCGTCTGGCCGCCCGTCTGCCCGCCCGTCTGCCCGCCCGTCTGCCCGTTCGTCTGCCCGTTCGTCTGCCCGTTCGTCCGTCTATCCATCCGTCCGTTTGTCTGTCCGCCCGTCCGTCCGTAGGATTTTTTCCAAATTGGATATTCCCCAGTCGATCTAGCTCGAGGCGAGGCTTTTGACAAACATTCTTTAAATTTTGAGGGTACTGAAGCCCCATGGATATTTTTAAAATTTTCTCAAAAATGGATACAATTTTTTTCTTTAAATTTCTTGTAAGAATACAGTAAAATACACAAAGGTGCCATAGGTTGGATTTCTATTGTTCTGAAATTTAAAAAAATTCAAAAGCTTGAACTTTTTCAGCGTCTTCTTACAACTACCAAAGTGAAGACAGACATTTTTTCTTTAAACGAAATATGTCCTCCATATGTATTTCTTTCAATAAAGTCAAGTACATTTTTTTGAAACTTTTGGTAGTTTTCGCGCAATATAAAATTGAAATCTGTGCAATTTTAAAAAAAAAGATTTTCTGAAAAACGGCTACAATTGTTTCTTTAAACTTTTGGTAGAGATAGTGCTAAATGTTCACAATGAAATGTCACAAGCGTGATTTTTCTCTTTTCTTTTGTTTTTATAAAAAAATACAAAAATTAAATTTTTTGTAGACTCTCACGTAGTTAATATTTACATTCGGGGCGATTGATTTACATTACTGCACTTGCGAGAACATGTGCTTTAGATGATGCTTAGGGCCCGGATAATTATGTACTGAAAATTAGGAAAATAAGTAAGAAATATGTAACACTTTAATTATCGTATCATTTCGTTTTAATACAATACTTTTCCTTAAATATTAATCTGTAGACTTAATATACTCGTAAGGAACAAAATTAAAACATAATACTACTCGTAATTCTGTTATTTACAATGATCTTCGTAACAATGAGAGACAAATATTTGTTTCAAATACTTAGAAACTAGCTGAACGTGACGTCGTCGACGTTTTAAACTATCTTCGGACCTGTTTGACTTGTTTCTTTCTTTCTTCCTTCGTCTTTCTTCATCGTCTTTGTCGTCGTCGTCTTTTTCTTCGTCGTCCTCGTCTCTCTTCCTATTTTTCTCTTCGTCGATATTGGTACTGGAATTTAATCAACGCCATCTACATCTAATTAGGTGGCGTTGATTTAGTTCCCGGCATACTCACCACGATCACAGCACCAAAACACGAAAAGCTCCAGTGCAACAAACGGGGAAAGAAAACTGTCAATGGTGCTTTCTGACCTGCGTTGGTGCGTGTAATATTCGGCGAAGGGAGACCTCGAGGGAGACCTCTGGAAAATGCGTTCTGGGCGTGAGTTATCATCTGCTAGACATCATTTTCATACACCAATTTCCTTTCCGAGCAGTGTTTGTTCTCAGTTATACTCGCACTGAAATCTAGACACTGAAAGCTTTGGAATGCAACAACGCCTTGCCCTTTTGTAGGATTCTGCTTGCTGCAATATCATTTTTACGCGATGCAATATTGCCAATTTAGAGAGGAGGCTACAGAGAAATTGTTTGACAATACTAAATTGTTTGTCTGGGTGATTCCTTATTAAAACATGTAGGATAAATAAAAAATTATACAAAAAGAATGCAGAAAAATGGAAATATTAAGAAATATTTAAAAGTATGTACTTTTGTGTAAAATATGTAAATATATGTACTTTCGGGTAAAATATATTAACATATGTACTAAAAAGTCATCAGTTTTAGGCACTAATCCACATGAAACGTAAATATATCGTGGTGTTGACTTGATAGACTTAACTTACGGAAAAATGTAATTACATAATTACCCGGGCCCTAATGATGTCATATAAAGGTTCTCAAAAACTCTTTCAGTTTTCTGGGAAAATGAGCTCAAAATTCCGCATTTTCAGAAACGTCCAATCGCCATATTCTTAAAAATTGCTCCGAATTTTTTCTTCAAACATTTTTTATGAATAGTGCAAATTGCACTGTTTAAAATGACACAAATTTGCTGTATTTTTGTTTTGTTTTATCTAAAATTACACATTAAAAAAATATCTCTTACGCTCTTAAAATACACATTTGCAGCGATTTGTATACATTATTGAATTTGTGAGTGGAAGCGCTTCAAATGACGACCAATAAAGTTTTCAGAAACCTCAAAAAATTTCTGTGAAAATAGCTTCAATTTTGGCATTTACAGTGACGTTCAAACTCCATTTTCTTAAATACGACTTCAAAGTTTTCAACAAAAATTTCCTTGTAGGATGAGGTATTTCTGTTATTTAATATTATTAAAGTAATATTTTGGTGCTACTATTAAGAAACCGAAAATCTGAAAAAAGTTTTTAAAAAATGTACTTGGGCGGCGCTGTATGGCAACTGGAAAGAGTATGTGGCCAAGTCCGAATAGCTAGCCCAGACGAAAGAAATTAGAAAACTAATACGAGAAAAATATATGCTATTCTGTAAGACCACTAGTTTTAAAAAGGAATAATAGGTTAGAGGGATGCAAATTCAGTACTTGACACACACGCCAGTTTATCTAGAGATTCGTTATTGTCGGCTGAACATTTTCTTTTCGTATATGTTAGAGAAGACCTCTGGGGATAATAGGGCCTATTGAGAGTAGCAGCATTCGTAATGACACGATATTCGAAGGTTTGAAGGTTGTGTGCACACAAGATACGTGTTTATGGACGTACATACCAGTTGCTATCTTTTTGACTAAACATTGCTATAATTTACTAGTGAATATTGCCATCTATCAGGCGATGAGATAAGCATGAAGTAATAAAGCATGCGCCGAAACGAGCGAACGTTTCATGTAGAGTTGATGCGAGTTTTCTTCATACGTGTAG
Organism: Acheta domesticus; assembly: GCA_031308135.1. Taxonomy (NCBI): domain Eukaryota; kingdom Metazoa; phylum Arthropoda; class Insecta; order Orthoptera; family Gryllidae; genus Acheta; species Acheta domesticus. Next base: position 31,900,698 of record JAHLJT010003656.1, read on the forward strand.
CAAAGCCAGCCACCCAATCTCGCCCTCCCTCTCCCTCCCTCCCAGTTCATCCCTCTCTCCCTCCCTCTTCATACCTTCAATCATCTATTCAACAATCCACCCACTCAACAATCCATTCCGATATTTGGATACAAAACTGCGTTCAAAAACTCTCTTCTCACCACTTGAATCTGCGTCTGAGACGCGTTTGCGAAAACTTTCGTAGTCCGAAGGAAACCAACAGTCACGGATACCACTCCTGATTCGACACGCGATTTGTGACTGCAAGTCTTTATTCTTAAGATGTTTTTGAGTCTCTTTTACAATACCATTTTAACCACATTGAAAATAAGATATCTAAAGAATATAAAAAAAGTGGTTGGCATGCGTCCCGAAATTAGTCGTTAGGATTGGCGCCAAATTTTAATTTTGTCCGGTTTCATTTCAAAATTAAACAACGATTTATGCAGGAGTAAAGTATGCGAGAGATACGAACAGCAATTATTCCTAGAAACATATTAATGATAAGACAGAATTACAAACATCATACTTTACTAAAGTATGGGGGGCAGACAAATTCTAGGACTTGTCAATGTAAAAAAGTGACAAAACAAAAACAGGTTTGTTTGACATCTATAGAAGACGGACCTATACGATATATACACTTGTTGAATACCTGATGTTTTTAAATCAATAGAACAATTTCAAATGTCTTATTTAAATTTGTTTTTTAAGTTTTGATTTATGTCTGTCGTTTTATTTTTTATTTTGATGTTTTACATCATTAATCCGTTCTGCCATCCTAAGTGAAAGAGGCATGTATGTTTTCATCAGGTCAAGATGTTGACTTCACACACGACTAATTTCACACATTTGAACCAGGCACTGGCGGATCCAGGGAGGGAGGGGGCATGGGGCCCATACCCCCCACCAAAAGGCTTAGAGTTTATAGTTTACCTTCCTTTATTTGGATTCATTAATTTAAATATTTATTTATATTCGAATTATGTAATTATTTAAACAATAATATTGTATAGTATCATATGTACAGTACATAAATAATACGCAATATAGTAACAAATATGTTTATTATTTAACAAAAATCTACGATGTCCCCCCCCCAAATGATCGGCTCGATCCGCCTGTACAGCATCCCAATCTCCATTCATCTATCAGTATCACACGCGTGCACCACACAGAGGTGAAGGGCTGCCAGAGCTCCTTGTGAGAATTATCATACGCGTGCAGTCAGGAAGGCCGTGTCCCCCTCCCTTAAAATTTTCAAAGGGGCCCCTTAGCACTATTAAATGAAACGTTTATTTTAACAAATATGTTTAATTTCATGTGTTCCTCTTTTTTTTAGGCTGACAATGTGTGAAATTGAAACACGACCTTTGGAGAAGAGGCTTTCTAAACCATCTGGCAATCCTATAAAATGTTCAACAAAAAATTAATTGTGTTTATCAATAAAATTTGTGAATTAATTGTATCATTATAAAAGTTATAATTCCATTCTGCATGTAATATATTTTATTTATTTTCTAGTAAAATACGTCATTTATAAATACAAACATTAATGGTAATGACCGCCTGGGGGTGGGGAGACAACTACACTTCTGCCTTCCCCCTCTTGTTTTAGTTTGTGCACGCCTATGATCATCAGTTCATCACCATCATCACCATCATCATCACCATCACCAGCATCATCATTCACTCCTCAACATGCATCTTACAGTGAAAGACAACGGCAAACGACTATGGTCACTATCGGGAAAGGCATATTTTTTCGTACATGAAAGCTTCTAGAGAAAAACCGGCAAAAATCCCGTGAGACCGGGAGGTAAGACAACTGAGCAGAACGAGAGGTAACATGAGTTTAGCCGGACACGCAGTAGAAACAAGTTCGACTCGAATGCAGAATGTTTTCCTGTTTCGAAAATTTTAATTTATTTTTCCGTCTACTAATTAATTACAAAATACCGAAACGCAGTTAATTCCCTTTGACATATTATTACCGCGTTTTAAATTTCGCTTATAATAACTTCATCAAAGAGCATCTAGTTGTTTACTGACGAGTAAAAATGGATACTTAAATTACTTTGGATGTGCGTAGAAAATACAAAAACGAAACCGTGATTTCAACAAGAAACATTCATTGCAGAAGGTCGTAATGTTATGAAGGTGCGCCGCCTCTACCTAACTTGACAGATTCTGGATTCAGAGTATATGATCGATGGAGTCATTCGCGCGAGGTATATTACCTATTTTCCTTTGAAACCTTCTAGTCATTGTCCCCATGAATATGCATACGACAACTCGAGTTTCGTTTAATTCCGCTTATCCACTGTGCCTCCTTGTTAGTGTTTTTGAGTACATTGCCAGAAAATGCGCAATGGTACGTGCTTCAATAGTGTAGTGGAAAATAAGCCCCACTGCTTTTTGTCTGAATTATCGAGAGATGCGCCGCATGTAGGGACTTGGGTAGGCGGAGACATCGCTGACATGGAGAGTTTTCGCCCAAGAGTACGCTGAAACAGTATGATTCACGTTAAAGTCATCACATCCCAGGAGCATTTAGCGGATGATTGGAGCCACCAAAATGTTTCATTGCACAATAATTACGGCTTCTATATATCAGCTGTTTACAGAACTCCAATGTGGTTTATTAATGGTACAACAATATTATTAGTAATTTGTACCAGTGTGCAGTGCTGCAAATGAAGTGAAATTGGCATTTAAAGTTTACCTTGCCTACTCTCCCCCTTTCGGTATGCCACTTAATATCGTTCTCGCTCTTTCGTAGGAAGAGACTAGCTATGGCGATTATTAAAAAATAACTTGTTTTAGGTTATCGGTTTCCTCGCGGTTATAATTGCTAAAAATAACCTGTTGTTTAAGCAAATTTTTTCGTGCCTTTTTGTAAAAACAAAATTGTAAAATTTATTACTGCTGATCGCCATGAAGCACGAAAAGAAAATTAAACGAAACGGTGCGAATGGCCCGATGGCATTGTCTTTGTAGTGTTACCAACAGAGTATTTCCGTAATACAGCGTTATGAATATAAGAGATTAGTTGTAAAAATGCCATCTACTGAATTATATTACCTTTAATTTATCTCTTTTCTTTGTACACTTTTGTCCGGTTATTAGTTTAAAAAATTGATTACAATTGGACCAAGAAGAAAAAAATTGTGCTAAAACACAACCTACGTTCTCGCCCTTATTAATGGTTATGTATAATACTATTTATACCACAAATTCTCTCCAAATCAACACATCTCAGTCATCATTTTTTGTAAAACTCATTAGAAATAGTAGAACATTTGGTCTGAAAACTAAATATTTTCAAGCAAATATCAACACAACTTTGACAATTAAAACTCCTAACATGCAGCTAAATCATTTCCCAACAGTCAGACGTAATTCACAGAAATTCAACTGCCGTCTCGCGACGCGCAATGCCATTGTTACATTCGAATTTAATATTCTCTGAAGGGTAGCAATTTTAATTTAATATATATTTAAATTACTTCTAAACCATTAGTTTCTAAACACATAGAAAAGGCTGAAATGTAAGAAACGAACAAAGCAAGATGAAATAATATACAAATTCTAAGTTACGTCACATCCAACAACCTGGAATCATCACATTTCTTATTACGTTCACGAAGAGCAGGAAATTTAGAGCAACTAGGTTTGACGCGAAATTACTAAAAAAATACAGTTTCCAAAAATTCAACATGACCTTATTTAAACATCTGTTTTTGATGAACACATTTCACGCACATGAAACCTGCATTGATCTCTTAAGCATACGTTACGCTAAGGTCCAAATATAATAAAATAAATTTCGTGTGGTTTGTAAGAAATAGTGGTTCAAAGAAAACAAAAATTGCTTAAGTTCGAAAAATTGAACCTGACATTACTTGAAGATGTTTTTGATGAACATATTTCATTAAGAAAAAAATGTTTATCTTTGTAATTGTACTTTTAGGAAGAAGCTCTTAAAAATTTTGAATTTTTGAAATTTTAAAAAATCAGAATTTTCAAAGAACGTGAGACCTGCACTATTCTCTTAAGCCTCCTATATCAAAATTTAGCCTCGAGATCAAAATTTATTCAAAATTGTTGGTGCCGCTTTTGAGAAAAAAATTGTTGTGATCAGGCAGATCGATGGGGAAATATCACTTTTCGAGAAAATCGGCCGCTAGCGATGTTCACGGACGGGACGGACGGGACGGACGGGACGGACGGGACGGACGGGACGGACGGGACGGACGGGACGGACGGGACGGACGGGACGGACGGGACGGACGGGACGGACGGGACGGACGGGACGGACGGGACGGACGGGACGGACGGGACGGACGGGACGGACGGGACGGACGGGACGGACGGGACGGACGGGACGGACGGGACGGACGGGACGGACGGGACGGACGGGACGGACGGGACGGACGGGACGGACGGGACGGACGGGACGGACGGGACGGACGGGACGGACGGGACGGACGTGACGGACGGGACGGACGGGACGGACGGGACGGACGGGACGGACGGGACGGACGGGACGGACGGGACGGACGGGACGGACGGGACGGACGGGACGGACGGGACGGACGGGACGGACGGGACGGACGGGACGGACGGGACGGACGGGACGGACGTTTTGCCGTCAATCGATTTTTCGGTATGAACAACCCACAAAACAAAGATTCACCACGAGTTGGAGGATTTTTTAATTCTAAATTTTAGTATCTGGATTTATCCACTTTTTCGTTATCAGGGTCCTATATTAAGAGGTTCTCTGCCGAAAATTGGCCAATTTTTCGCGCAGTATTACATAACTTTCTCTCTAATGCGTTAGCGGTAGCGAGAAAGTAAAAAACCGACAAAACAAAAAGGTTTCGGTTATGACTAGGGGGCGGATTTTAAATGTTATCTTGTTCTTTTCCCTTTAGAAAAATGCCGGTTGGTGTAGAAATTCATTTTATTTTTTGACAAAAGAAAATTACCCATTTTTATACGTCATTTTTTTTTTCATTTTCCATCGATTTCGGCTAATAAGTAATTTTTTAGCCGTCATTTTTAAAGGATTTTGTGCTGCATTTATCGATTTTCATGACATTGTAATGGAACTTGCTTTAGATAATATTTACTAGATACCACAGAATTTCTGAGTGATAGACTATTCGATTTCTTCGCTCAGAAGTTGTAATGTCAGCCATTGTGAGTACAGTCCAAATCAAAAGTTTGAAAACTGAGGTCACTTAAACAAATGGATGAAACCTCGATTACATCAGTAACATATCCAACTGCTTAAGTTGTTCATTCGAGTTGGTTTTGATAACATTTTTACATCATTTTTCTTTGCTTTTAGGGCATTTTTGGAACATTTTAAGAGCATTTTATTGATCATTTTTGGCGATTTTTAGGGCATCAAAATCCGCCCCTAGTTATACACTGCGATTTTCAAAACTTTCGGGAGCTTGAACGTCACCATAGTGACGTCACTGTCGCAAAATATAAGCTCCTGATTGGATGGCAGCGAAACAGCTGATTCCTGTCAGGGACAAAGTTACGAAAATCGCAGTATAGTTTCGTCCCATCTCGAGGAGAACCCACCGGCCGGGCGGCGAGTGCAGCGGAGCGCCGCGCCGCCTCAAAGGCCGCCCGCAAGTGGCCGCTGAGTGGCGAGGGCGTGCCCTTCCTACGCCGCTCCCCCCGGCGGAGGAGGAGGCGTCCGCGATCTTTGACCCGCTCCGCCTCGGCGCATTCTTCGCTCGCCCCGCCGCGCCGCCGCCGCGCCGTGCGTGCACGCTCGCCTCGCGTCACGCCACCCAGCCGCGCCCCTCTCCCACCCACCCCCTCTCCCCCTGCCGACCACCGCCCGTTTCCGCAGGCTTCCACGCCGGTGCGGAGATAGATAACAAGTCACCATGCAAGCGCTCGGTTTCCTCTCTTGGGCGGGAAAAGAGACTATTTGCACAGCGTGCAACACAAGGGAGTTTACATATTTTGGTGAAATAAAATTCGCAATTATATTACACAATGTCGAGCAATAATGAAAATGGTGTGAGGTTCCCAATCGGGGATCATGATACTTAACAGGTAGTTTAGCACGTCTTAGCGGACAGCACTATCGGTCTTCTGCGCATGCATAGTTCACGTTTCGCGTCACTTTAGTGCATCTGCGCATGCGTAGATCGATAATGCTGTCCGCTATGGCGTGCAAAAACTAATTTTTCTACCTCGAACATTAAGACTATCGATCTTCTGTTCACGTGCAGTTCAAGTTTCGCATCACTTTAGTGTATCTGCGCATGGGCAGAAGATCGATAGTGCTTAACGTTCGAGGCGGCAAAAACTCTCTAAAAGGGAGTTTGTGCATGACATAGCGGACGGCACTATCGATCGTCTGCGCTTGCGCAGATGTACTAAAGTAATGCGAAACTTGAACTACAATGAATCATATGTTTCAGTGCAATTCTGTGCGAGAACTCTCCACGCCAGCGACGTTTAACGCAAGTTCCGATACACTGCACATCTCTCGATAATTCAGACACGAAGCAGTGTAGTTTTCTTTTACACTTCACAATAAAAGCACATACCATCAAGCATTTTCTGTCAATGTACTCAAAAACACTAACAAGGAGGCACGCTCGATAAGCGGAATTAAACGAAACTCGAGTTGTCGTATGCGTATTCACGGGAGACATGACCAGAAGAAGAGGTTTCAGAGGAAAACACGTAATATACCTCCATCGATCGCTCCATCGATCAAGTATTCGGAATTGAACAGATCGACTTTTGGATACAGTTTTCGAACTGTTAGCAGCTGCATGTGGGATATGTGATGAAGCTGATTCAAACAGAGTTCTTTCATGATTCCCGCTTCTTCTGCATTAATTCCATCACAACCGCATCGTTATTCTCTTTCTTTAGTTACCGTATCATAAGCGGATCTCAAATGGCATGCCGTTTCGGACTGTCTTGAAGGAGCGACGGCAAAATTGAGATTCGGGCTGAGATAAACATTGTGTCGTCTGCCTACAAACTAAACCAAAGTAATGATAACACAGATGTGACACTTGGTAGCAAACGTCCTAATCGAGGATACAAGGGAGCTGGAGGATAAGCAGGAAGGTAGAGGGAAGAGGAGAAAGAAGTACAGATAAGAGGAGTGTTGACGGAGAGACTGAACTAACGTTCCTGCAACAGCGTATACATTCGTGAATCCCGCGATCGTTTGAACAACAATAAATTCAGCTACAGCTACATTGTCCCTCCCTCGCCAAACGTTTCTGCCCGTAGGCCTCTCTCTCTCTCTCTCTCTCGAGGTAATTTACATAAGAATACTTTAAGTTGAAACACAGGAAATATATTTTTCGTGAATTTTTGTAACCACAATTTATCGGCAAACTTCTGAGGATATCCTGTTCCTTCACAGATTAATTTACTGAAATATCTTCACCAAGGTTTTGTCAAATTTCCAGAAGTCACCACTATTTGGATTTTGAAAGCAGAATGTCACATTCATATATCAGGCCTACATTCAGCCTTCCATTCTGGCACGACTTCGACCCAGTTTCTCCTTCCCAAACTTGCGTCCATAGCAACCACGCTAGATCCGTCAATTGTTCTTTCCTACGAGTTAATACAACTCCGAGGAAGAATGAGTAGAGCGAAGGGGAAGAGAAGAAGAGTGAAGAGCAGTAGAAAAAGGAATAGAGGGAGAGGAGGAGAGGAAGTGGGAGTAGGAGGAGGAGGAGAAGAAGTTGCAGAAGTAGAAGGGGACGTAGGTGGAGGAGTAGGCAGAGGAAAACGCAGAGGAAGTGGAGTAGTAGGGCAAGTGGAAACAGATGAAGGTAGAGAATTAGCAAGAGGAGAAGTATCAGAAGGAGGCACGAGCTTACGGAGAAACCGAGCAAAGATCTCGCATCAAGTTCTTCCATCTCCTTCCAGGGGCTTCCCCGGCAGCGCGTCCGCCTTGTGGGAGGCCGCGAGCAGCAGCGTCGCGGCGCACGCGCGGCGGCGCGGGCGGCGGCGCGGGCGGCGGGCAGCCGGCGGCAGCGGCGCGGGCGATGGGGGCGGGGCGCCTGGCGCCATGAGCCACCCGCAGCGGCCGCCCCAGCCCGCGGGCCTGGGCCTGGGCCTGGGCCTGGGTCTGCCCCCGCGGGCGCGCCCCGGGGCGCTCCTGGGCGCCAGCGGGGGCTGGTGCGCCGCCGCCGTGGACTGGGCGCGCTCCTACTGCCTCAGCACCGGCCAGCACGGCTACCGCTACCTGGCCGAGAGCGGCCTCCGCCTCTCCGAGAGGTACGTAAGCCACCAACGGTTTTTCGTCCCATTGGGCAATAAAGGCTCCGTCGACGTGTTAGGACAGAGGCGCGGTAGATTCAATAGAGGATACAGGGCGCGAAGCGAAGCGACGCGAACTGGCGCAAATAGAAACTAGTGGTGCTACAGAATGGCACAGACTTTCCCGTATTAGTTCTTCCTTGGCTCTTCGCTAGCTATTCGGAATTGCGACATACTCTTTCTTGCCAGCTACCATCTATCACCGCCAAAAGTACATTTTTTTTGTCATTTTCTTAATTTTTCGGTTTCCTATTGGTAGAACGAAAATATTAATTTTAGAATATTAAAGAACACAGAAACCTAGCCGTAAATGGCAATTTTCTTTTAAAAATTATGTGCCGTTTAAGAGAAAATGGCGTTTTAGCACTACTAAAAATGCGAAATTTGAAGCTCATTTTCACAGAAAATTTTTGAGTTTTCAAAATACTTTATTTGAAGTTATTTGAAGCACTTACACTCACAAATATAATAATCTTTACAAATTGTGGATAATGTGCATATTAAAGATGTGAGAGATCTTTCAAAAAAATTACAATTATATAATTTTTGAAAAAACAAAAAAAAAATACTCAAAATAAACTTTACGCTATACTAAAGAGTGTAATTAGCACTATCCGTTACAAAAGTTTCAAGAAAAAAATTGCAGCCATATACGAGAAAATGGCGTTTGAGCATTTCTGAAAATGCCGAAATTTGAGCTACTTTTCACATAAAACGGTAGTGTTTTCGAGAAACTTTACTTGACTTTATTTAAAGCATATATACTCGTAAATATAATAATGTGAAAAAATCGCCGTTAATGTAAATATTAACGACGTAAGAGACAAGTAAAAGAATTTACATTTTTGTAATTTTTGAAAAAACCAACTGATAGACCAATATGGCTTTCATGTCATTGATAGAGTACATTTACCACTATCCCTATCAAAAGTTTAAAGAAAAAATTTGGAGCCGTTTTTAAGAAAATTTTGTTTTTGTAATTTTTTAAAATTGCACATATTGCACGCAATATTGCACGAAAACTACCAAAATTGTGAAAAACATTTACATGCCCTTTATTAAAGAACTCAATATGCAGAACAAATTTTATTTGAAGAAAAAATCTCTATCTTCAATTTTGTAGTTGGAGAAAGACGCCGAAAAATATTCAAACTTTCACTATTTTCGAAAATTCAGAGCTGTACGTGAAAATCGGACCTATGCCATGTAAAAAAGCGTATTTTACTCTATTCATACAAGAAATTTAAAGAAAACATTTGGAGCCGTTTTTGAGAAAATTTTGAAAATGCCCGGGGGGCGTCATATAAAGTACCCCCAAATTTCGGAGAATCTTTTTCAAAATCTCAAATCTTCGACTAGAATCAGATCGACCGGGGAATATCCATTTTGGAAGAAATCGTACGTATGGTTTAGGCGCTAGCAGCGTTCACAGACGGACAGACAGACGGGCGGACAGACGGACGTTTTCCTTTCAATTGGGTTTTCGGTATCAAGGACCTAGAAAACAGGGTTTCTGGCTACACCACGTGTTAGTGGATTTTTTTTCTTAATTTAGCAACTGGTTTTATCCACTTATTCGTTTTCACGGCCCGGCAATTAATTTTTTTCCGCCGAAAATTGGCCATTTTTTCGCGCAGCATTACATAACTTTCCCTATACTACGTATATCACTCCGTGTATACTTACGTATACGGGAAAGTAAAAATAGACTGTTGAATGCACGAGAGTAATGTCTATACTAAAATGGAAAGTTTTAAATTGTAAGCGAAGGGAGTGCATAAATGCAGTGTGTTGCAGGAGCATGGGGAATATCACCATTTATTTCCCGTTCTTCTTTACAATGGAAAACTTTTCAGGTTTGTAAGAATATAAATAGGTTAGAAAACGTATGAGTTACTAGTATATAAAAAAAGTTCTACTACTTGAAGAATGCATTTTCTGATCAATTTCTTTCCACAGTTTGGTAATACCACCTTAGTTCAGACGGTGTTTGTGCACTCTGCCAAATTGGCGGCTTCGAAAACACTTTGTTAATTAAATTCCCAATATGCGATCACATTCTAGCGCGTTCCGTTATTTTTATCGTTCATGATTAATAAAGAGAAAATTTAAGAAAAATTTAGAACGATTTCTGAGAGAAAAATCTGTTATTTTTTTTTAAATTACCTGTATTTCTCGCAAAATTAGACGAAAACTACTCATATTTTCGAAAAATTGTATTTATTTGAAGATTTGTCATTAAAATCTGGAGGATTTTCCCTTTTGACGAATTGTACGTAATTATTATTATTATTATTTTAATCAAACGCGTAATAATGTTAATATAATAATTCTTATTACGAGTACATTTTATATCATCATTTAGCCCCTCGCTGGGCATGCCACTCTCGCGGGTTTCCCTTGTACTAACTGGTATTTATTTATTTATTTATTTATTTATTTATTTATTATTAACATCTGGATATGGATACACTGGAACGGCGATTCGCGCGCCCCGGACTCCACTCGGCCCTCGCGCCCCGGAATCGGCTCTTGCGCGCAGCAAGGATAAAAATCCATCCGATTCTGCCAAATGACAGCGTAAATGAATGGGAAACAAGCTGTCTGCGACACCATGGCTTGTCATTTAAAAATAGTTCACAAGATGTTTAGTACTGTTAGAACATACTCTCATGAATAAAGCGTATCTTTCATAAACCAACAGCATTTATACAGTTTTTACGAAGAACTGGGTACGATTGTACCTGTGCTTATTCAAAATCAATAATACTGTGCTGGGATATTGAGAATTACTATTTCATAGAAGCTGCAATTTTGCAAGATATTTAGAATTATATCTTCTTGTGCGTTGAGCATACCTTCCGTAAGTCATTAAAATTTCTTTAGTTTTTAGAAAACAGGGCATACAATTGATGATTTAAACAAGAAAGGATTTTCCCCAAAAGTCATCCAGCATACAAAGGCTTCCGCGCAAAGGGCGAAATTCCCAGAATGCACTGCTTTCCGGGGAGCCGTCGCTCATTCCGCCCAAAATGGTATCGTGGCCGGTAACATTGAAGGGCGACTTGAAAAATACCAGCTCCCAGACTGTTTTTCGCAAATTCCGTTGGAGATAGCGAGATGATAGCTAGAAAACTGATGAAGTTATATCCACAAAAAGAAATATTTTAAAACATTCTATGTGGAAGAAAGAAAAGATCCTCAACTAGAAACAAAAAGTAAGTAAAACGATTCTGAGAAAGTTACAATCATTTCTGTGCTCCAACTAACGAAAGGTAGAAAAATATTAAATCATCAAATATTGATATTGATCGCAACCCTTGGCTCATTCTTACGAAGATAAGAAATACAGTAATTATTATTGTTTCTAATAATAATGAATTTTATTTATTAATGGTAAGGCTCAGTCCTTTAAATCTCTTCTTTCTGTTGACTATCATGTTTTAGTAGTAGTAGACTGGAAATGTATGGACCGTTACCTTTCTCGAAGGCTTGAAAACGTTGTCATCAGAATCATGTGATTGTTCTCAAAATATAAAGGTTGTATTTATCTCTTAAAAGAGGAATGTCTATTCGTCACGATCGTAGTTTGGCGCGTGGGCACTGAACGTGTCGGAATGTGGCTTTAAGATAAGTGGGAAGAAGTCGATCTGTACCTTAATTAGTTTTAAAACCTAATAATTTAAAAATAAATGTAAACTTTAAAAACAATATTTTATTATAATTTGTAAGTTTCTCATAACAAGTAAATGAACGATCTAAAATCCGTTTTTTCCAAAAGAGAATTCTGAAGTGCGAAAATCGTGAAACATTTTTGCCCCGAACGTGTTCGAGAGTCGAGATATCTTGCCTTCATCCACGAACGGATGAGTTGTCAGATCCCTTGTCAAAAGTCCGTTTTGAAGGACTGGTGCTCGTAAAAGAGCGACCACCGATTAGTCGAAAGATAACCTTTGCAGTGAGTCAACAAGTGTAATCATCTTCTACTTCCTGTAACGTCAGCTTCGGGATGCGGTACGATGCTTCATGAATTATCTGTTCGTATGACAAACTTCCTCTGAACCAGATACCAGAATCGTGTCCTTAATCTCTAAAATGAGATGCATACAACTGCAGTGCGTGATAACTGATTAAGGAGCAATTTGAATTAAAAAAAGGACAATAAACACTTCCCCGATATTTAGATAACTCAGACCTCATAGAACAAATACAGGAAGAAGCGATAATTGTACGACACAGGAAGAAACGATCTTTCCTATCTCTTCCTTGTCCTATCCTCATCCTTTACTTACATATACACCCAGACTCACATACACTACCGTACCACACTTGTTGGGAGGCCAGTCGGGAAGTTAGGGCTTGTCCGGCCAGGGGCGGTGCCAGGCTGGTGGGAGATACCTGATTGAGGGAAAATCCTCGCAATCAGACGTAGGTTGGCGCCCAATCTCGCCAGCAAGCGGGGGAAGATCACCTCTACCTCACGCGACAAAAAAACATAAACTTCACTCACGGGACCGATAACCTTAGCAGTTCACGCAACCGGAATCTCTAATCAATCTATCACTGGATGCTGAGAAAATATAAGTCGACCAGACGCGGGGAGGGGCGGCCAAGGGTAGCGCGACTGGCAAAGCGGTGAACAGACGCGCGGGCATCACAGACAAGAGGCATGAGGCGACCCGATGATTGGGGGGAAGTTGGGCGAAGTTTCATCAAATAATCTATTTCACCGATTTCCAATGCGCCTAGAAATTGAAGGAAAATTTTACGGCCTCCGACCAAGTGAGGTGTGTCTATTATTTCGATAGATACCCAGGATCTTGTGAAAACTCCAAAAAATTGAGACAGTTCGATTTTAATTGAAAATGCAAATATTTAATTGCGCTATTCCGTTTTTACTTTCTTGTGTATGTACGTATATACGAAATACTCGAGCGTCATAAATATGTATATTTCTGCGCTCCTCTTACATTGGTTCACCTCTTACTATCGTGCAAGCGAATATTCGATAGTCATCTTTTGTTGCGTCGATTGTCTTGACCCCTTGCACCCCTGACAACCTCACTTCCTGGCATCGATTTTCAGAATCAAGGAACACAAAGAAATAAGGTCAGCTTAGATAATCGGAAAATTGCCCCGTTAATCATTTCCATCGCTCAAGTTTCCTCCCTGGTACCTTCTACCACTAGAGGGATTAATAAATACAATTCGTTCAGAGTCTATGTTCTCTATCCGAATTCATCGTTAGCAGATCAACAATTTCTTTTTTTAATTAGCATTTGATTTGTTATTTCTGAAGATTCAAAACATAAATAAAAACTAGTGGTGCTACAGAATAGCGCAGACTTTCCCGGATTAGTTTTCTATTTCCTTGGGTCTGGGCTAACTTTTCGAAATTGCCACATTCTCTTTCCAGCTGCCATCTATCGCCGCTCAAAGTACATTCCATATAAATTCCAAAGTACATTTCTTAATTTTTCGGTTTCCTAATGATAGAACGGAAATATTAATTTTAAAATATTAAAGAACACTAAAGCCTCGTCCTAAATGGCAATTTTGTTTGAATAATTTTGAGCTTTTTAAGAAAATGGCGTTTAGGCGCTATTAAAAATGCGAAATGTAAAGCTCTTTTTCACAGAAAAGTTTTGAGTTCTCGAAAAAGTTCTTTTGAACTCATTTGAAGCACATTAACTCACAAATACAATCGTGTTTACAAATCGATGGTAATGTGCATATTAAAGGTGTGAGAGATACATCAAACAATTGCATTTGGGTAATTTTTGAAAAAAGAATACCCCAAATTGAACTTTACGTCACATTAAAGAGTGTAATTAGCACTATCCGTTCGAAAAGTTTGAAGAAAAAAATTTGAGTCATTTATGAGAAGATGGCGTTTGAGAGTTTCTGAAAATGTGGAATTTTGAGCTAATTTTCACAGAAAGCGGTTGAATTCTCGAGAAACTCTACTTTATTGACATTATTTAAAGCAAATGTACTCGTAAATACAGCAATGTGAACAAATTGCCTCTAACTATTACCGGCGTGAGAGACATGTAAAAACATTCATTTTTGTGTAATTTAAAAAAAAACAAAATAATAGAGCAATATGGCGTTTATGTCTTCTCATAGAATACTGGTAGGAAATGGTGTGGAGTTTACGACGTTTGCTTCATAGAAATACGTTTGAGGCGTTGGTTTTACATCGTAAGTTTTTATTTTAGAATAAAGCCTTTCGGCCGCATTGCGGCCATTTTCAGTGAAATTTTGAGGCGGTTGTGGGCCTCCGTCCAGACAAGACAGCTGTCAACAAAGGAATAGTAATAAATTAGATAAATTTCTTTCCCCACACGTCATATACAGTTTTTACTGTTTTTTTGACTAAATAAATAAATAAATAAATGGAATTGGTTTATACTTTGACGCAGGAAATAAGAAAATCGTATTAAGAAAATTTGGCAATTTTCTAATAATATTGTTATTTCTTCAATATTTGTTTCAATTTTTCACCCATTCATTGGTATTAAGTTAATGAATAATACTTTGTAGACTTTTCCATTTGCTCTTTGGGTTTCGTTGAATAAATTTTCCTGGCCTCGGAGGCCAAGGTACGGCTCGCCGGCTCACGGCTCATGGCTCGCCGTGTTTCTGAAAAGGCTTGTTAAAATTTTTGATAACGAGCCTTTTGATCTGAGAAAGAGTTTCGCCATGTAAGAACAACATTTTCGCGACTCCAATTAACTGCATGAGTGCGGAATAAAATTCAAATATTTTTTCTTAAGGATTCCTGCGGCCGAAGAATCTACTCTCAACACCTCAATGTATATCTAGAATCATACGCTAGACCGGGGATTTCCTCCCAATGGCACGCCTACCACTAACGGTACGCAAAGGCAATTTAGATGATACGCGATATAGTATGGATAAAAACTATTAAAATAGGTAACGCAGTTAAAGTGAAAATTGGAAAGTGACATATTGGAAATTAGTGGTGAGCGAAAACCACCAGACTCCGGTGGATTTAAGTATCCGATTCCACAAGAATAGATTAGCTGAATCCCTGCAATTACATCGCAGAAAAGAAAAACCTGCAGTAAAGTTACAACAGAAAAGTACTACGTATTCCCCATACAGAAAATCGAAAACTTCAAAAATATTTTTCGTGTCGTTCAGAAGTAATTTCCCAAGACTAATGAATTAAGAAATTTACAAATTCTGGAACAATATAATCACTACTCACTGTGAACACTATTACTTAACATGATTCTGAAAATGTATTTGATATATTTTGTATTTACCAAGAATGTTGTGAATTATAGCAGGAAATTCTGCTATTCACTATAACATTAAAACGTAATGTATCACATTCTTTAATTATATCACTGAACTTTTTATGTCAAGACACATGTCAGGTCATTAAAATGGCTTTGGGCTTATATAGACTCCCTTCAGTGATCTTTGAACATAAATTCGCTATGAAATATTGTCTTATTTTGATGGGTCTATTGCAACACGCAAAGCAAAACTACGAAGTCAAAACACATCATGGAATGTAGTAGGTTTTGAAAATGAGATAATGATAGGCAATGTGCAAGTGATGGCGGTCATTGTATTAATTTTACGATGTTATTAAAATTTAGTGTTTATACTATAAACCCTGTTAATAGTAGTAAGTGATAACACATCTAGAGCCCAATATCTTTCAATTAAAGCAAAAGTCTCGGGATTTGGGTGAATAAAAGCTCTAATTCTTTTCTAACTAAACATTTAAGTGTTTATGTGTAAAATATTTATACATTAAAAGTGTTTATAGAAAAACTCCATTAATTCCAACCGTGTTAATTCAAATACGATATTCTTTGTTTCTGAACATTGCAGGTTTCACCTACAAAAACTTCATGAGACGCTACATTTGCCCATGCTAGACGTTTAAGAGGCCTCTGTACCCTCAAATTTGTGTGTTTTTTGTGAAAAGAAAATAGCTGGTAATTCAGGTACGCCAATATCCCTGAAAATTTTAAGTGGTTCTTGGTAACGTCCAGAGGGGAAACCCCTGCATTAGACACTAATACCTAGACTGTGTGTTCGGCAAAATGCGAGGGCTACAAAGCTCAAAAGGAAGACCCATGAAGGAATTCGAAGATTTAATTAAATATTTTTAATAGTCATATTTTTTTAAATTGATAACATCTTTTGATAATGTCAAGTATTTGCATAAACGTTTTTTGAGTATTCGACATCTTGAAGGGTTCAATTATTGAATTTTATGCTTGGTGTAATAATTTAAAAATATCAGCTCTCTTGATGAACAACATTGGCATTTTTGGAGAGGTAATGGCTTTTCGTAGTAAAGGCACCATTTTAAACAAATGAAAATGTGTCCAACATTCTATTCCACACTCCTTTTTTAATCTTCACAAGCATTCAATTTGAGAACTACAGAAACTGTCACATCGGAACATATACTATCGTACAATAACTGGATTTGAATACACTATGCAAATAAGCAATATTTTCGGCTATTATTCACTTTTTCACAACAATGGAAAAGTAATTGACTTTCAAAGGAGTTTCAAAGCAGAAGACTTTTTTTTATAAAATATGACTATAACTTTCCCCAAACATTTTAAAATATCAACCCTTAAATAACGCATTTTTTCTAAGAGACGTTTCACTTACCCTTGCGCTGGCACACCCAATAAGAGACCACATATAATCAAAGAACGGCTTTCGCTTTCTTCTCTTCTTACGCATTTGACGTAAGTTGTGAAGAATGTAACTGTCTCTAGTAGGTTTTTCTGGCACTTCTTCCTCATCTTCACAGTCTATCATAGAATAATACTTCTCTTCGTCCATATTTCACCGAAGAAAATTAATTCAGGAAACTACACTCAATTTTCACGTAGAACTTGCGCACAATCCTTAATGACACGGAATGGCTTTCTCTGCCTTCTGAAACTTTTCTTGTCCCAGTGTTCGTCAGTACAAATCCTCTTGACAAGCAATGTCAGCGCCTTCTGAATAGCCACAAGAAACGTCCCGAACAAACGGAGGTGATTTCACCATTCAATTAATAACACGTTAATAAGCCTTGTTAGGAGGGCCATGAGACTGACAGACTAATGGTTGTTAATCAAGTACTGCGACACCCTATTATCACATCAATAATAGTCATGCATATCAAGAGAGATTAATTATAATGTATTAAAAAATACGTCAACGCCTAAGGTAGCCTATAATCAGTAATTGTTTCATTCATTTGTTAATAAAAATAATACTAAAGAAACGAAAACTTAAGTTTATAATGGTAATAAACGGGACGATATTTACTTCTTTTCCCCTTCTTTTCCTCCGTTATAATTTTTCATCTAAATAAACGAATAATTAAACATTGCGAAATAAAATTATAACTTTAAATTAGTTATCGTCATATTATATTAATTAGTCCTTGCGTACCAGTGTAATTTTTAGTCATGGTTATGATATTAACTACATACATTGATCACAGAAAACTTTGTGGAATGAACAGTCAAGAATGAATGGGGCAAGTGTGGTACAAAAAGCAGGAAACGAAAAATCGCATACTAAAAGTTTGGATTGACATGGAAAGTGATGGTTGAACGCTTATAAATGATTCGCTCAACAGAACCCAGTCTTAAAAGACGAAACTTGTAATTTATTTTTAAATCATGTATTACTATTTTATATAATACACACACGTAGATATAAAAGCATTTTGAGAGGCTAATTATTCGTATTTCGATACTCGATTTTGAGTTAACGTACTGTGATTGGTTTATTTCTTATGTCTTACTGGAGTATAATCACTGAAGCTTGAAGCTTTCAAGCTTTAAGTTAATGTCTTACGTGTTACGCTTATGCGAAGGTATTGTGAATGAGTCCGCCTAAGGACATAGTCCTAACTTCTATGTTAAGGCCATGCTTATGTTTATGTTTGCATTGTGAATAGGCCTTTAGACCTCATCACTTCTCTGGGAAACTAAGTTTCTAATACTTTCCGAGAAGCCCCGGAAGCGAGCAAAGGCAAATAGCGCGCGAAGTCAACGCATCCCAGTCCCTCGTCTGGCGAACAATTCATGTGCAGAGATTACGAATTTTCCATTTCCAGCCGGTGCAGCATTTGCATAGTGGAAACTTAAAACGTCGTTTTCAATTCTCTAGGCATTTCCTGTATAAATGCAAAGAACCAGGAATTTCATTCTTTGGTCAGCTGAAGCGTGTTTTGCACGAACTGGCACAATTAACGTGCACAATTTGCTTGTGAGGGCCGAGGAAAATCCGTAAGTTGCACGTAGTGTAGCTCACCAAGAGCGATTCTCTGTAAATGTGTCGGCTGGCATTGTGGATGAATTTATCATCCGTCCTTACTTCTTACCCAAGCGTGTAAGAGGCGTTCAGTATCTGAATTTTATAACTCAGGCACTTCGAAGACTTTTGGAGCTGGAGGTTAATAAAGACCGCGCTTAGGCTACCGAAGTCGAGGATCGTGATGACCTTATTCGGCCTATTCAAAGCGTGGCGGCAGAAATAAAGGTTCAACCCTGCAAAATTGTGCGCGTGACGGAGGCCGTGCGGCACAGATGCGGCACCTTGCGTTTACGCAGGACGAGGCCATTTTGAACACTTGTAGAGCCCATGTTACATGAGGTGGAAATGCGAATCTTGTCTGCTTAAGTAGATACGATAAACTATAGTAAAAACACTTTAATAATAGTTTTCCCTCGCTTTTCACATTCGTTTCATAAGAAGGCAATAATACCAACTGGGAACAATATTTAATGTAATAATTGGGCTACCTTTTTGGCAAAAAAATGACCAATGACAAAAAAACTCTTTTTTTTCTCAACATTTTGAATAGGGTTTACACTATTTAGGGTTAACTGAATAGGGTTAACATATTCCGTTTACAAGTGCAATAGAGCGCCATAAGATAGTTTGAGAAAATGTGTTTTTAGTATATGTAATGAAGCGTTAAGAAGCAAATTTTGATGTAATAGTAAATTTGCATAATGACTCGTTAATATACCGTAACTTAACGAAGTTAAATATAGTTTCTTTTAATTGTACGAGCCACTAACATCAATATTCCTTTTACTTATTTTAATAACAAGTTAACAATTGACAATTCTGAACACACTGCCATAAAACAAGCCTCTGAAATGGAGTTTGGGTGAAAATAATGTTTTTTAACATTTTGGGCAAAATATATATCATTGGCTGTGATACGGAAGGGAGAAAAGTTTTGTATTTCAAGTGAATACAAGAACAGAAATTAAATGACATCGATAACTTACTTGTGCGTTAGGAAATGTGTGATTCTTTTCGTGTTTCAGTGGTATTATTTCATATTCCTACTGAACAACAGATGTTCGAAGATACCATTATTAGAAACTAATTTATGCCCGAACGCCCCACATAGTAATGAAGGCATCAAATTCCAATTCGAGTTAGTAAAATATTTTGGATTAGGATTCGGTTTCGGTTATTGATAAAAAATTGGTTTCGGTTGTTTGAAACAGCTCCCAACAGTTTATCTATGTATTTATTACTTCATCACAAATTATTGCAAATGTAATAGAACTTACAATTAGATATATCGAAATTTTTGAGGATTCCCTTCCCAACCAGGACAAAACCTCGTTAATTTAAAATAAAGAAATATTTTTGCTTAAAAAATACTCAGAAAACTGTCGTACACTCTGAGTCATTTATCCAAACAATGGAGCCTGTGAAACAAGTTACACGAGAATACAAGCTATTTTTTTAAAACCAAAAACAAACCGAAACTGTAATCATTTATTCCGGTTGCAACAATATAGATGATGAATGAATAACTCTTTTGGTTTCGTTCTCACGATTACAAACGATTTTAAACAGTTTTGGTTACGGTTTCGATTGAATGCTTTGCTATTAACGCATACTGTTTTCGGGCGCAGTCCACACTTAGCAAACGCGAGTTCTCGAGCTCTCATCCATGATACCACAGCACAGTGTTGTCAAGATCGATGCCACGAGCGGGAGCCCGTGGCACGAGTGCCATGACGAAATCGCCTCTCCACGCAATTCATAACCCCGCCGCAAGACACAACGCCATCACGTTTGTAAAACGGCGGGGTTACTAATAGTTTCCTCTCCCGACGCTAGTGACGCAGAGAAGCCCGTGGCATGGCAAGATGCCGCAAGGCGTGCCATATCCACCGGTAGGAGACCTTGACACCACTGCCATAGCACAATGGAGCCATCTTTGCCTCTCCAGCATTATTTGACCATGAGGACTTAAGGGTTGAATACCGACAGTGATGATGGATTTTCGACACTATGGGAAGAATTCTAGAGGCCGTCTACTCTGATCGGTAGTTTTCCGTGGTTTCCCTGATCAACACCAGGCAAATGCCGCAGAAATATTGTAATAAACGGGCCACGGTAGTCGGTTCCGTTGCCGTGATCACTAAAGCAGTAGTGCCGTAGTTATCTCGGACCACGGGATTGCGGGTTCGAGGCTCGCCTCGGTCATGGTTGTATGTGTTCTTCCTTTCACTCCCTATCATCATCATATCGTTTCATCCTCATACCATAACGTTAAATCCAAGAGTGGTCGCTAATGACCTAGTAGTTGAAGCGACCTTAAATTAAAAAGAAAGAGCCACGGACCGCGCACGATATTTTCTTCCTTTTCCTTGCCACCTCCTCTCCTCTTAAAGATAGACACCTAGACACGTGTACATTGCAGCCTTACTTTTAGGGAGAGCAGTCGTGCCGCTGAGGAAGATATCTGGAGGGAGGACCTGTGAAGGGGAACACATTTTTCAGGCACCACGCTTACGGGACTAACGCCCTAAGAAGTTGATGTCTCGCAATCAACAAATACACGCTGACAAGTTCGCGGATAAGAGATTTAAACAGCAAGGCAGATTTCGTTTGGGATAGGAGTTTGGGCTCGGAACGTTCTGTTGGCTATAACCGAAAACTGTCTTTTTGTTTTGGTTCACCGTTTATCTACCTTTTTTTAGGAAATCACATCTTAAAGTTCAGTCACCCAGCAAAATTGGCTTTTAAAAGGAGAAATTAAAGAAATTAGTATTCAGTGGGTGAATTTTTCAATTTTTTGTTTATTTGACAAACAATCAAAAAGCCAGTTGTATGAGTATATCGCCAGATTAAAATGAAGAAAAGAAAACAAAATACCCGAAACTCGTTTTGTTACAATAACCGCCAGTCTTAGCGTTGGGGGTAAAGGGGAAAAACCTACGACATATCGTCGCATACTACATAGTCCAGTCAAATAGTAGAAAACAAGGGAAATTTTTGGCGTAGTTCTAGTATTTCTTTTCCATCTTTTTGAGAGCGAGGGTCGCTGAACACAAATATTAGGTTTGCCAACACTAATATTACGTTTGACTGAAAATACATTTTTTTAGCATACAAGTGTAAAAATCACGATTTTTCAGTATTCTTTCAAAATAACTCAAAAGCCTTCCATTTTCAATAACTAATGACTCCATATGAAATAAAAGAAAAGAAAATTATTTACATTTAATTTCTTTAAGCTTTTTTTTTAAATTAGCGGTTTAACCGCGAGAGGGTTACTCCAGTGATGCGGCACTAGGCGAGTCACCTAACCTCCGAGAAGTCGAAGTGCTTAGCGAAATATTCATATCCTTTGATGCTACCAAAGATCGACCCCCCTGGGGGTGACGCTCGACACAAAGCGAGCAACTCATTCTCACTAATCGAGATTAGACGAGCGGTGTCCCTTAGACCCCGAATGTCGGATGTGTGTGGCATAGCGCTTGGATAAATAGAGTAAACTATATGATGAGGTGGTATACACTCGATAGCTCAAAAGGGTAATTTAAATGGGACTTGGGATTCGTACAGTGTTCACACGCACAAATATGATTAGAACAGAACATTTCACATAACAAGTCCCCTATAGCTGCTAGTTCCATTATTATGGTGAACGTTGTATCCCGGGAGGTGGCGATGTTCTCTCCCCATAAGATGGTGAGATTTGGCGCCAACATGTGGGCTGACCTAGGATTTCCCCCTTTAAACAGCTTCCCCCTGCGGGGCACCGCCCCAACCGGGAATGCTCTAATCTCCCTTCCGGTCTCTCGATGTGTGTGATAGTGACATAGATGAAGAGTGTGAGTGTAAGGAAAGATGATGGGAAAATACAGTGGAAGGAAATTCGTCCGCGGTCCATGGTCCGTTTGTTAAGTTGTTGCTCGGGCAATCACCTGACATTTATCGGAGAAACCACAGAAAACTACCACTCAGAGAAGCTCGCCGCTGAAATTCTCCTCCAGCTAGTGGCTGAATTCGATCTAGCTGGTTAGAGGTCGTTAGGTCTAAAGAGATTAGGTCTAATGACAGAAGGTCTAATTTTTAAAGTTTAATGTGAGAAGGTCTATGAAAACACGTTTAATGAAAATTTGGTCTAATTTTTACAAATTTCTAATAGTATTTTGTGTAACTGTCAAAAATATCTAATAACATAGCCTATTACGAATGTCAAATCTATTATGCTGTAACAGATACGTAACAAAATGTGGTTCACATATCATTACGTCAGTATGTTATAGTATAAAATGAAATCACAATAGGAATGATACACTTCAATTCCGGAGGCATATAATGTACATAACATGATAGGGGGTTTAAAAAATTCAGTCTGTAGCTCAAAGACCGAAGGAATAAGTCATCATCACGATCTTTATAATTTTAGTAATTTGCTACCATTCGAAAATTTAGAAAATTTAATTGACTTTGTTAAAATATAGGCTTTTGGTTCTCAGGCGTTTAAAAATGAAGAAATAGAAACTTTGCTATTATACTTTTGTGTATCCGTTAGACCTTCGGTGTTTATGTCTATCAGACCTTATTACTTGAACTTTCTAATTGTAGACCTCTTTTGGTATTGGATCCTCTGTCACTTAGACCTTATGTCGCATTAGACCCTGGTTCGCAATAGATGTCCTGTTCTTTAGACCTAAGGAGTATTAGACTTCTTGTCCGTGGACCTAATGACCTGAAACCATCTAGCTACGGCTAATGTCGAAAAAACACCGCTTTGGGGACTCGAACCATAGGTTCTCGAATGATTAACTCCTAGGTCTCAAAGGACGACCTCCTAGGTCCCAAAGGAAGACCTCCTAGGTCTCAAAAGACGAACCTCCCGTTCAGAGTCGCTGCAGAGTCAGCGGCAATGCTGGCTCTGAGCTCACTCAACCGACTTTTTTACAGGGGCTTATGGTTGGCTGTGATAGTAGCTTCGACGGCGATGTCGGCCTATATCATAGGCATCACCTGGAACCTGTACGAACGCAACCCAACCCTCACGGTCATAGAGGACAGCCATTACAACACATGGAACTTCCCTTTTCCTGCTGTCACTATTTGTGGCATCAATCAGTTGGATCGTGACAAAAGCATGGACTTCGTCCAGAAACTGTAAGTAGCTTGGAGCGTCATGTAAACGTCACTCTGTGCACCTTTCGAGTGCGAGTTGGTCAGCGTCCCCTTTATATAACTGCCAAACAATGCGCCTTACACAGACCTCGAATGTGAGCTAATCAGCGCTAAATTACTCGAAAATTTTCGGTAGACACCGAGACAACATGTTGCATCAGTCGAGCATTACTGGGCTTTGTTCAACAGAACGCATTGATATTTTTTATGTGCATTTTATAACTCATTTCTGCCTCTTTACCAATTGCCTAATTTTGATATTCACTCTTGTGATTAAGAATCAAACATTTCTGCGTAAATGATAACAGTAAAATCTGACTTCAATGAACAGATTTAATTCAGGGAAAAATTACCATCTTTAATACTTTAGTTCTAGGAAGACGCTGAACATTTTTTTACCTTTTGCAATTTTCGAAAAATCAGGGTTTTTAACAAACATGTCACGTGCACATTTCTCGAAACTCGGATAACCTATATCGTCCTATATGCTATCCGAGGTCAAAATTTAATCAAAAACATTTGTTTGAAAATTTTGAAAATGTCTCAGGGGCTTCACGTAAAATACCCCCAAAATTAAACTATCGGTTTCAAATTCAATGAACCGCGTCATCATCCAGATCTATAGAGGAACATAATTTTTGAGAAAATCGGCTGAACGGTTTAGTCGCTAGTGTTGTTCACAGACTAATGGACGGACTGACGGACGGATGTTTTGGCGTCAATCAATTTTTCGGTATCAAGGACCCACAAAACATGGATTCTGGCTACCACGTGTTGGAGTTGTCCTCCCTAAATTTGTCAACTGGATTTATCTTCTTTTTGAGACCAGGGCCTGGCAATAAGAGTTTTTCTGCGGAAAATTCGCCTTTTTTCCTCCGCATCATTACCTAACTTTCTACCTACAGTGTAAGCGGTAGCGAGAAAGCAAAAACAAAATATTTTAATTAACTCATTTGAATTTCGAGAAAGTTTCATATTATATTTTCATAAATGTTTACTTACCAAATGAATTTCAGAACCGTTTTGAATGGAATGAGTCGAGAGGAAATATTTGAGGATTTACGTTTACTCCCGACTTTCTTTGACCTGGATGCCGATGAAGACCTTCACCATAATTACACACGACTTCAGAAAGTACTGGATGCCAACAACTTCACCGTCAAACACGTGATGAAGGAGGTAAAATTATTTCAGATTTTGTAGATTTTTTTAGACCAGAGTATTCGTTTTACTCACATTCTTTAATAGAGTTATAAAAAAATGTGATCACTTGTATGTTTGTTGCGTTCTTGATAGATTTGAAAGGAGGTCTCATCATTAGGATATTAATATAGAAACCTTTTACTACGGCCTCAGGACAATTTTCAGTACAATAGTGCGAATAGTGGGGTTCAAGGATAAAAACACTTGTTTCCGTGTTCTATTAAGATTCTAATTAACTGATAGTTAGATAATTAATCTATTGTGCTTCTAATGAAATATTTTAAGTACTAAGCAAATCATTCGAAATAGCCAGTACAGATTTGGCAATAGTACAATTAGATATACATAAATTAATTTTGGCTCGTTGGGGCTGTTTACCATGATACACGAGAAATTCTATATTACAGATTTCACCCAACTGTGAGAACATGGTTTACCGTTGTATGTGGAAAGGTCGTGAACTTCTGACGTGTAAGAAAACCTTCAAAGATCTCAAAACGTTTGAAGGCTACTGTTGTACTTTTAATTACTTAGCCTATCCAGAAGCCGAGCTGTAAGTACAAGCACTAACTAACAATATTATAAGATAAGATATATTTTATTGCAAATGAGTGCAACTCGATGGCAGCAATTTACAAAATAAATAAATATATCAGTATAATATAAATAAAATAATAATAATGACGATGATGCTGATGCTGATACTACTCCTAAGGAATGTAAGGAAATTTACAATAAAAAAATATATTTGTTTAACCATCTTTCCTTTATACTTATTTTTTCTTTTTTAGCAAGCGTCTCAACCTTGACACGACTCCAAAACGCGTGTCGGCGTGTGGGAAAACAACGGGATTATCTATCATCTTACGGAACCAGTTGGATCAATACTTCGATTCTTTTCTAGCATCTTACGGTTTTAAGGTAAGCGTGCTTATTCCAGTACGTTCATCTGATTAATATTTTCTCTTATAAATGGCTGCCCAACGTGGGATCTCAAGTGTTAACCTTGATGCTTTCTCCTTTCGTGGACAAATTATTACTAAGAGGTATGGTTTGCTATTGCCTTCCACTCCAGAAAGAATGATAAGATTATCATGAGAAGTGAATGATGACGAAAGTTGAAGAGATGGAGTGCTGTTCAGATGTGATACGTGGTTGTGGCCACAAAGACACTTATGACTGACAAGGAATTGGAATCCGCAGTCCACTTTCCAGAAGAAAAAACAACTGAAAATGTCACAGGGGCTTAATGTAAAGTACACCCAAAATTAAAATACCTAAACGATCTCCGAAATTGAACAACTAAGTTTACTCCTAACGTATTCATCAAGTTTCATCTGAAAACATTCTAATCTTGCATAGTAATGCGAGGCACATTCATCCATAAATCTATCCATCCAACCACTTAGCGAGTCGAACGGACGGACGGATGGATGGACGGACGGACGGACGGACAGACAGACAGACAGACAGACAGACGGACGGACGGACGGACGGACGGACGGACGGACGGACGGACGGACGGACGGACGGACGGACGGACGGACGGACGGACGGACGGACGGACGGACGGACGAATGATAAGACGGGCGGAGGGACGGACGGACGGACGGACGGACGAATGATAAGACGGGCGGACGAACGATCAGACGGACGGACGGACGGACGGACGAACGACCAGACTGACAAACGGACTATTACTGGATACAAAATTGCGTGCATCTCCGCCTGCACCAATTTTAATAACGTTTAGAACAGTGCAAGCAGACTTTAACCCGCACGTGTGTGCATAATTTCATCTCAGAAGAACCTTAAACACTGATTTTACGGCCGCAAATCCGATTTCGTATTGTTTATTGGATTCCAATCTGGAGGGAAGAAAACTAACAACAGCCACCTGGAATCGTTTACTCGGAGTTTCGGTCGGGGAAGAAGCCTCTGAACCTGTAATTCCCCACTGATTCATTTCGTTCCGAGCATCTAGGTTCTGCAAAGAAATGCCGGGATCTGCAAGTATTAGTTTTGCTCCACAAACAGAAATCGCCGGTTCACATAGAGTATCTATCATTCTTATTCGTACACTCAGATTTAGCAACAAACAGTGATCATATCTCGTCGTAAAATATTTTCAAACATTGTGTTGAAATTGTACACAAATTGCATTAGCAAATATATAATGGCAATACAAATTATTACATTAATGTATGTTTAACATAATATTAATATTAAATAAAATAGGTCTTTTTCCTTAAAACTTGGCTATTCGTACAGTCGAAGTGAGTGGCAATATGCACGTCTTCCGTGTCGAGTTAGTCGGCTCTTGAGTGTTTTCCTGGGCCTCTATGCCCTTTTCCGCCAGTAGCCAACATCGAAATGGCCAAGCAGAAAGACCTCACTTCCATTGAGAAAGAGGTAATTGTCAGCTTAGCACTTAAGGTCTATTTTTTGCGACAAAAAAGCCAACAACCAACAAAAGCCACTCCACTGTTCAGTTCATTGTAACAAAATTTAGAGAGGAAGGGTCTACGAAAAATTTGCCACGAAAACCAATGGAACGTAGATTTAATGAACACGCGGAACGATTTGTACTTCAACAAATTCGTAAAAACCCTCGGTTAAGTGATCCTCAATTACGTGTCTTAGTGGAAATTAAATAAAAATGACATGCACAGTAGTACAAGTCAGTTTTAAAAAATAAATAAATATAAAAATGTTTAAATATAAAATTCGCATATAATGCTCCTAATGTCTCAATATAAATAAGTAACCTTAAATATTGAGTTTTCCATTGCAGAAAAAATAGGCAAATAGGCCAAAATTCGCAGCTAACTAATTACGCAACACTCACCTTCTGGAACACTCAGATTCCGGTGAAACTTGACCAGTAGTCGAAAACGCATATAGTGAAATTTTGAAGTGCTTTTAACAATTACAAGGTTTATGGATAGGAGGGGGGCAATTTTAATGAAATGCTTTTTTTCTTTTCACTTTAGAACAATGACTTGTAGTAGAGATATTAGTTTCAAGTTACGACAAAAGGTAATTACCTATTTTTGTCTTTTTTGTATTTTTCTTTAATTTCGACTACTAAGTCAGTCCTTACCTTTTTCCATCATTTTTAAAACATTTTTTGCTGATTTCATCTATTTTAATGTCATTTTAATGGTACTTGCATCACGTACATATTATTTAAAGCAACAAATGTTGTCTACAGAATTTCTGAGTGGCCTATTCGATTTCTTCCCTAAGTAATAGTAATGTCAGCCGTTGTGGGTATGTAATCTAAGGTTCATGTAACCGCTATCAGCGCCTATGTCAGTTTGGTCGATTTCGGAGTCAGTAAAGACAGAGATTTCCTGATAAAGAACCGTCTAAACCAAACATTTACAAGCTGAGTTCACTTGACCAACATCTTGAGTTGTTCACCTGAAGTGGTTCTGGTCAATTTTTTTCGTCATTTTTCTTTGCTTATAGATCATTTTAAAAATATTTTAAGAGCATTTTATTGACGATTTTGGGCGATGTTGTAGGTCATCAAAATCCGTTTCATTATTTCTAAGCCAGTGGCGTCAAGGTCTTCTACTGGTGGCAGTGGCACGCTTCGTAGCACTGTAGCATGCCACGAGCTTCTCTGCGCAACTAGCGTCGGGAGAGGAAACTATTAGTAACACCGCCGTTTTACAATAGGGATGGCTTTGTCTCTGGTGGCGGGATGACGAACTACGTGAAGGGGCGATTTCGTCGTGGCACTCGTGCCACGGACTCCCGCTCGTGACATCGACCTTGACAACACTATTCTAAGCCAAGCGCTTCGCGCGCAGGTGATGATCCACAGCGAGCTGAACTACCCGGACGAGAACGCGATGGAGGTGCTGGTGTCGCCGGGCACGCAGACCTTCGTGGCCGTGTCCCCGACGGAGACGTACGCCACGGCAGAAGTTCGCGGCATCCCCGTGGAGCGGCGCCACTGTCGCTTCGAGGACGAGGGCAGGGTGGAGGGTATGCGCAAGTACACCTTCAACAACTGCGTCATGGAGTGCCGCAAGAACCTGTCGCTGGCGCTGTGCGGCTGCTACGCCTTCTTCTACCCCGGTGCGGGTAAGTCCCGCCGCCGCTGGGCAGGCGGGCCGACGCCTCTACGCACATTGTTTCAGCATAGGGATGCGACATCGATGTCCATGTTTTCGAGTCATTTGTTGTTTAAAAAAATGATTTGAAATACATTGCTGTTTTGTACTCGGTGTTTTAAACCTCGGTGTTTATTAATTTATAAATCAAAAATTCGTCCTTCTCTTGACTTCTGTCTGCCCCATCTGGTGCAACGATGCCCCAACCCATTTGAAAAAAAAATACAATAGAAAATAAATGTCTAAGGGAAATTATTAAAGATCATTGGTTTATTCCAAACAAGCAAATTTATAAAGTATTATAAATTGAATCTCTTGAAGAATACATTAAAAATCTAATCACGAAATTCTTCTCCAATCTCTCAGAGTCACATTGCACTAATACATTCAGATTAGGTAAATCAAAACAATATTGCCGTATACTTTCACTATATACGAAGGATATGCTCATGAACATTCAGTGAGCATGAAAATTAACATTATAAATAATATTAAAACTAATTGAAATATTAAAATAAAAATTACTTATTTAATTCGTTACATCTCATGGTTACTAGCATGTCTGATGACTGCGGGATCATCCTACAATGTTACAAAATATTATATTTAAACTCCATATAAAACATTATTGTTGAACAGGAAGAATAAAGATTTGAAAAAAAATCTCGTTTTTTGTGTTCGACGTTTTTAAATCTCGATATTTTGTAACATTGATGCTTTGTGCTAGATATTTTTACACTGATGTTTTGTGCTTCATTTCTTGTCTTTGAATGGGAAAAAGTGCGATTATAACAAACAAATATAATTATCTTCAGGTACCCTTAAGTTGAACATTCTTCAAACGAAAGTGACAGAGGGTAAAAAGTAAGTTAATCGAATTTTCGTCGATAATAGTAGTCTATTATGTTGGTATCATCCAGTCAGATAACACTAGTTTTGTTAGATGTTTGTTGAATTTTCGATTTCGTTTTTTCAGTTAAACCTCAATTGTAGATTAGGAAATAAGACCATCTTCAAAATAAACCCCTCTCGCGCGAACATTAATGTTCCTGAACTGATTTTAAAAACATCTATAGCTTTTAGGCGATATATCATAAACATCAATGTTTTGAAACTGTTTCTTTGGCTACGTCGCATCTCTACTTGAAGTCCCTTTTGAGCCTCTACGCATGCGCAAACGCTAACGCTTTGTAAACAGTTAATTTAATTGCCGTCAAACTTTGTTACGTAAAGGAGAGAAGTATAATCTGCGCACGTTTTCTTGAGGTCCAGAACCTCTACCCTCGGTTTTAATAAACATAAATGTATAATTATGAATAAATGTACAAACAAGCGTGGATAGTAACATTTAAAAATTAAAAATGTTTGCTCCTGAGTAATAGAAAAAGTTGTATCAACAAACGGACAACACATTTGAATTCTAGAGTATAGCTGACAAAATGTCACCACCCGCCATATTCCTCCCGCAACCAACAAAAAGAGAGCTCAACAAAACGTGCGTAATCGTCAGGATTGAGTTCTATCGAAAAACTATTCACATCCAGAATTATTGGGTATAATCGTGTGGATTGTATCGTGTGCGACTTCTTTCGTTTTTCGTTCTGACTCGAAACTACTTTCAAGTATTGCAGTCTTGGAAAGTATGAGTATTTTCTACAAAATGCTTTTAAGACTTCAAACCGTAGTACAAATCATATGATTGCCTCTAACATGCATTATATCGTTTTCCGATTCACTTTCTAAAAATTCCATTAGTCCAAAGCTGTCAGAATCATGATCCAAATTGATGAGGGAAAAGCAAAAAAATACCGAATTCCATTTCTAGGTGACTCATTTATTGTTTTCACACTTTAAAATGTTCAAATCAAGGAATTCAAACCAAGTAAATTCGAAAATAAAAGTTTGGTTGATTACAGAATGTTTATGACAGTTCCTTTGATCTTCGGTCCTACTTTCAAGCTAAGAATCAGAGAACATATGTAGGAAAAGGTGGAGACCACATGAGTTTATATTATTAAGTAGTCACATCGTCAGTTCAATTAAAATGGAAACTCGATTCATGTCATCGCCGAGAGTTAACGTTATTTTATAATATACTATTTTTGTACCTTTTCCCCTTGAGAACATTTTCTTTTTCCCCACAAAACAGTCCAGAGCACGTCGTGGAATTTTATCGTAACTTAGCGAACCACAATTATAGTAGATTTTGTTGGCAGATTTCTTATTTTGTAGAGGAATTTGTTAACTTCATCTCAAACTGAGAAAACATGTTCTTATAGTTCTATGAACCATTTGGAAAACTAAAGGCTGCAAGTCCTACGAGACCATTTGGAAAATAAGCTAATTAAAAGCTTTATTTCCGATTGTTTGCTTGAATAGAACAATTAGCATTTGCATTTTCAAAACGATCCCTTAGTTTTTTGTCGATCAGATCGATATCTTTACATCTCTGCCTTTGCTGGATTTTGGATACGGCGAAATTTTAAGTGCACTGAATTTTCATTAGAATGACTGGATGTTTGGTCGTAAAGATGGTCAACGAATTTTGCATTAAATTAACATTGGAATCAGAGCGACTCCTCACTTACAAAAACTCGATGTTGAAAACAATTAAAGATGAAGAATTATTATATCAATTGGCCACCTTTTTTACCCATCATCATGCGTAATAACACAAAATTTCAAAACTTCTATTAGGTCGTAAGTAAAAACGATTTCGTTTCCAGTATCATGAATGAAACGTGTTCAAGTTCTTTATGACTTATGCTGCGCTTTAACATTTCGACTACACAACACAACTGCACCTCGGAGGAGAGTGTTGTGAATAACTACTCTGGTCACGTTCTCGCTGACAGCACGCCTACGCTTCCTTGCATAGCGAATTTTGCACTATTCCTGCCATGTATTCATTCGGACTTGCTGGCACCACGCGTAAATTACGTCATCGGAGAAAATATTGCTACTGCTCGTCGCTAGGCAACTACTGGCGGCTTCATCAAGGACAAAAGAGATGGTACTCATTCTTACAAGCAACAGCAATTGATATAATTTCCATACCATCGATATCCATGCCTTGATAATAATAATAATAAAATTATTATCAACAATGCGACTGGTACTTTTCACTTCAGTTAGTTTAATAACATTATATATTTAATAATATATATTTAATAATATTATATATTAAATATATTATATATATTTAATAATATTTATTTTAGAGGTTTATGAGAATTGCTAATGACTCAGATTTTCCTATGTCAAGGCTAATAATTTTTGTGTGTTCATGTTTCAGAAGCGTCCAAGATATGCAACATGACTCAACTGTTATGCCTTTCGAAAAATAGAAGTAAGGAAAACATAATATTCGGACCATAAAATATATACTACTTTATTGACCTATTCGAAAATAAAATTAGTTTCAAAGAAAATAAAATGTATACAAATTTAAACCTGAATGAGCTTTGAAATTAGTTTCATAAGAATTGTGCTTTACTTTTTGACTGTGGCGAGGCGTGCTGCCTTCAATAGATGCGACAATGTCCAAGCAAAAAATTAATATATTATATTGAACATAATTATGAAAAAAATGGTAATAAATATAGGCACATTTAAACAGTATTAGTTAATAAACATCCGAGAAATAGTAATAAAATACAGAGAATAGAGCAAAGGATCCGCTAATACCAGAGCATTGAATTGAGAGTTCTCCGCTACTCAACCAGGCTCTGCGGTTCTTATTCTTTTCCCGATATGCGCTCCTAATCAACGCTGCGTTCGGATAACTTCGGCTGGTCGACAGTTTTCGACCATGCCTACATTTGTGCCTTCAATCGCGCATTTGAATTCTCAAACATAGTTCATACTTGTGAAACAGTGCGGTGTTTTTTGAGTTTTCCCCGATTCTTGGGGGCTGAGTTTTTGTTGAGTTATCACTGTTCTATTAAATGCCATGTATTATGAAAAAAAGAAAATATCATTTTCCGGTTGAAACAAAAACATTTAGTTCAAAAAATACGAAGAGATTTTGAAGGCGCGAAAGGCCGGCACTACCCTTCGTTATTAAATTCGACAACTTAAGTTCCCAAATGATTCATAGATTATATTAGGCACTTGCGGTATCTACTCATGAAGTTTATAAGTAGCTTCAGGGAAATATCAAACTTTTGAAAACAAAAGGCAAGACCAACAAAAAAAGTGAGTAAAAATATTTGTGTTTCTGCTGAATTTTGTAATTAAAATGTCTTGACAATAGGAGCTAATGCAGAAGGAAAATCATAACTTTTTATATATTGAACGCAATTCAATGAATGTTAGTTTTAACTCATCTGAAACTTATATCCACCTTGGATAAATCGAAACAGGAGCAAGAATCAAAGACTTTTATTGCAAAATCAACTTTAATACAGACATAAAATGTTCAGAAGATGATTTTCAAAAAATGTGGGGGGAAAATTTAGAAAAATGAGTTAAATGAAATAATGAGAAAAAAGAGATTAGGAGCATGTTTACATGAGAGAACATCCTACGAAAAATATTTCAAATAATCCATCTTCCCTTCAGACCCATCAGAAAGACAGCTCAGGACATTGACAAATGTGTCGATGACTACACAAAAACGCCACGCCTCGCCATTGCTTATAGAAATTGTTCCTTCACATATAAAAAAAGAATAAAAAATACAATACTTCATTCATAGAATTCAAATGGATTTTTCGTTTTAACAATGAAACGATTTATTAAATATTATGTAGCAAAGAAACGTTGTAATTCCGTTCTGATCTAAAACATCTATTATACTGCGATTTTCGTAACTTTGTCCCTGACAGGAATCAGCTGTTCACGGTTTCATCCATTAGGGAGCTTGAACGTCACCATAGTGACGTCACTGACGCGAAATATAAGCTCCCGATGGGATGGCAGCGAAACAGCTGATTCCTGTCAGGAAAAAGTTACGAAAATCGCAGTATAATATTTCACTGCATGCTGCATTTAAATACCTGCGTCAAATTCACGGAAAAAAAGTTTAAAGTGAAGTACTGAGAAACCATGATGCACCACCGCGTTACGTTGACGTACCGCCGCGATACATTGATGTGCCGCCGTGATGCGTTGATGTACCGCAGCGCTACGTTGATGTAGCTGCGTTGACATAGCGCCGCGACACGTCGACCTTTCGTCGCGATACGTGATGTAGACATTGACATACTACGTCGACGTTGACATACTGCCACGACACGTCGACCTTTCGTCGCGATACGTTGATGTAGACATTGACATACTGCGTCGACGTTGACATACTGCCACGACACGTCGACCTTTCGTCGCGATGCGTTGATGTAGACATTGACATACTGCGTCGACGTTGACATACTGCCACGACACGTCGACCTTTCGTCGCGATGCGTTGATGTAGACATTGACATACTACGTCGACGTTGACATACTGCCGCGACATGTCGACGTTTCGTCGCGATACATTGATGTAGACATTGACATACTACGTCGACGTTGACATACTGCCGCGACACGACGTACGTGACGCGTTAATACGTTTAAGTTATACTGCGATTTTTGTAGGAAGAGCTCTGAAGATAACTGAAATCCCATCTTCGCGATGGAATATGTCACGGCATTTCGCGTCTTTTCTCGGTCTTGCCGGTAGAAGTCGCATGATCGCAAGCACTGCTTCATACGGTCGCGATCGTGCGAAATCTAGCGGAACGACTGTGAATGATACGAAATGCCGTGACATATTCCATCGCGAAGATGGGATTTGAGTTATCTTGAGAGCTCTTCCTACAAAAATCGCAGTATAGTGAGTGAGCTACAAGGGCTTTTGGCGGATTTCACAGAGCGTCTGGCGGCGCTGGTGGAGGCGGACTACTCCATGGAGACGAGCGACTTCCGGCTCCTGCCGCGCCCGTGCGGCTGCCTGCCCGAGTGCGAGATGACGCGCTACCGCATCCAGACCACGTCCATCCCCTTCATGCCGCACCTGCGCAAGGACCTCGACACCAAGTTCTAGTGAGTTACTCCCGCAATTCTGTTCTACTCCTCAGATCTGGTCAGGCCAGGGATCTCAGAACTTGCCAGACTGATAGTACTACGTTGCTCCTGATGTAACCTTTCAAACCCTTTCCTGAAGCACCACGACGCAAAAATCCCTAGTAAGGGCTGTAAAGCCAGTTGTTCCATGTTTATGTTATGCTGCATATCAAAAAACTGGAGTCACATCTTCCTAAAAGCTAAACCCGTTTAGTAGTGGCAACGTTGCAGGCAGAAGATAGAAGCGGCTCTGCTACTTGCGGACTGCAGGCAGCTTGGATTAGTCAGAAATACGACGTCACCCTTTCCGACGTATCACAAGCTGTCAGTAACGGTTATTCAAACGGGTCGTGGGCCAAGGAACGCTGATTCCATCACGTGATCCACCGATATTTAAGGGCTGATACAGAAATGGTCAGTGGAATTCGTTGTAGATGTAGCGCAAATGCACACTATCCGCACAGGCTTAGTGGGGACGTACTCTTCGGCGACAGGATGGCGGCGGGTATAGGTAGGAACCA
The DNA here is from genome assembly GCA_031308135.1 of Acheta domesticus. NCBI lineage: Eukaryota > Metazoa > Arthropoda > Insecta > Orthoptera > Gryllidae > Acheta > Acheta domesticus. The sequence goes on from JAHLJT010003656.1 coordinate 31,936,423, forward strand.
CCGTAGTGACCACAAATATATAGAAATATATTGACAGTGATGCCTCTACGAGTGGATGGGAGAAGGTAAGATGGTGGCGCACGAAACTCTTCACTTTACTTGAATTGGCAGCATGCTCAATAGTCTTAAAGCATTTAAAGTATATTTTTTATGGAACTTAATTTATTTGCCAACCGCAATCTTTATTTTGCAAAAGAAAAAATGCAAGATCATTTATTACTCTTCAAATTACTGTAAATTATGTTTATCAGCTTGAAAAAATCCGTATAGTTTACTCATGAGACAAGCACCTATGAGTAGATTCTATATTTTTCTGAGCGGGCTATTATGTTTGTCAGGAAATTATTGAAAAACTACTCATATTTTCAAAACCTTCAACATGACTTTACTTAAAGATCTGTTTTTGATGAGCATATTTCATTAAGAAAAAGAATGGTATCTTCACAATTGTAGTTTTAGAAAGACGCCGAAAAGTTTTTAATTTTTTAAATTTTTGCAAAATCAGGCGTTTTAACGAACATGAAACCTGCACCATTCCCTTAAGCTTCCTTTATGCTATCTCAGGTCCCAATTTAATCAAAAAAGGTTGTGCGGTTTTTACGAAAAAATGATTTAAAGAAAATAAAAAATTGTCTGTTTGACACAAATGTTCGCAAAAAACTGTGAACTATCTTTGTACTTCGTTGGTTTGACCAGCTGTTTTTTAGTTGATTTTTTTCTCTATTAAGTTAAGAATGCCACTATTTCTTTCTCTTCAGAATGCATTCTAACCCCAGATATGCCAATTTAACTTGTATTTTCTCCGTTTTCTTAAAATGTGGCTTAGGCCACCATTGTGCTGACCTCTTCATTTCAAATTACATTTTATGGCCCTAAACAACCACACGTTCCACGTATTGCCTAAAAATTGTTTTAGCCGAGATAATTTTTATTTTTTCGGAGAGTTCGAGTTCCTAGGGCCTGTTTTTCAAAGTTCAGTTGCCAAATTCTCTTGAGGAACAAACATTGAGGTTCAAAACATTAACATTTGTATACATTTTAGTATACGTATATTGAATGATAACTACTAAATTACAATTTCTTTTCGCTACGAAAAAGGCAAAAATATCCGATGTCATTCCGTAAATATTTGCACTGCTTAATTTTGGTTCCTTAAAAAACTGCAAAAATAAAATTCAATAATACAGTTAATTAACATAGGAAATGGATACACGCATAGTACTTTATTACTGAATTTACTTTCGAGGTGAACATTCTTATTGACAGTTCACAATCAGCATTTTTAGATTGTAGTATTGCAAACTGAAAAATTATAAAACCTTTTATTTCGGTTCAGAATTTATTGTATTCATTCATGTTTTCTCTTCCTATACTCTGTTTCAGTTCGAATTTGGATCCCCACCTTCACACAGTGCTGCACATCTTTTTCACGGATGTGGTGGGCACTCGTTATCGCATGAGTCCCTTTCTTGGATGGCTTGACTTGCTAGGTAAGTGGTAAACAAACAAAAATATCGTGTGATCATTTACGATGTACGTTTTGGAAAGCCTCGACAAGGTTATAAACGGATTAGGCAACAAAATTTATTGCATCCTGATAATATCTAAAGTAGTTGGATGAGACCTGTAAATAGCACGATTAATGACAAAAGTTTCTTATATATTATAAAATGCGTGCTGTGAAACTCCTCAATGACAATACATTCTCAACTATCAAATTCTTTTTTCATCTTCTTTAAAATTGTACTGTTGTAAACTTTATAATTCTGGTGTGTGCTTACCATACCGAAACCCATTTTTGTTGTTATATGATGCTGGTTGGTCGTATTAATGCAACACTTCACAAATATATGCACAGTTCATTAATACATGGAACTAAAAGGACAGAGAAAGGGAATGAACACATTTCATTACGTGAATACTATCTTGATTCATCGATTGAATAAAAACCGAAACTGTACCAAAAAACACAGGTTTACAATACTTAGACAATACTTCGAGAACTGACACAAAAAATTGAATATGCAATGTATGATTTAAATCAATTTATCCTCTCTAGATTGTACACGCTAACGAATGAATAGTGGAGTGTAGGCAATAATAGTCTTTGTAAGCATGCAATCAAAATACCATGTATTTTCGATAGTAAATAATGTACCTGCAGAAAAAAATTATATTTTGTTCTTCATACCAACAAAAACCCACACAACACTATGACCAAATTACAAGTGCAATTTACCAACAATAACAAAACAACTTCTTTAAATTTCCTATTTCTTTCGGATTTGTTGTATAGAAATATGATTCAAGAACACGTTTATATCTAGAGAAAATTAGATACTTGTCCTCGCTGTTGTTTAAAAAAACAAATATATGATATCTATTGTGTTTTCGACCCATAACAGAAATATAGTTGCCCTGGTAAATGTATATTGATTTTTAAAGTAATTATTAAATTAACTTTTTAATGAACAATGTAGTTTCATCACACCAAAACATAAATAACTATACATAATGTATTTCAGATATCAGAGGCTATGCATGTGAAAGTATGGTACTAAAAGCCATGACCCTGGCTAACTTGAAAGGTATCCGCAGGTACAGAGAGAGAATACTATAAGAAGGGACCGATTTGACGACTACTACTTGGCCTTTGCTGGCAATAAAACTGAAAGTTACGTCCATGCACTAACTTTTTTCAGTGCGTTCGAGCTCATTTGTAAATGGCTTCATCATTGTCTCTTGCAAATATCATCTCCCTGCATGACATTTATTTGTTTCCCTAACTGTGAGGGTTATCCCTTCTCAGAGTAATTCCTCTATACCCAGTTATGTAGAACATTCACCACCGTCAGAATTCGAAACCTAGGATCTCCCGATCAACGTTGCTGCAGAGCGTTGCCACCGAGCTCTCGCACTCTAAATCGGAAAACACAACAGCACCGCATTGTGCTTTTTCGTAGCGTCCGTGGGAGGCATCCTCAGCCTCATGCTGGGCTTCAGCATGGTGTGCGGCTTCGAGACGGTGTACTACTTCACGCTGCGCGTGCTGGGGGAGGCCCTGGTGAGGGCGAAGCGGCGACGCACTGTGGACGACCCAGGTACGAAGAGAGCGCCAAATGCGGTCTCTATGTTTGTAGTACACTTTTTTATCCAGCTACTCTCTTGAAGTTGCTGTTGCTCATGTAATGATACTGTAAGTGGTCGTTCACATGCTGGTATATCTTTCTATGGAGTGTTTTGCTTGATGTCATATTTATGTATTTTTATTGCGTCTCGACGTGAGTTCTGTTAAGTTCTGATTTATGAATTCATTATTGTGTGAAAGGGCCCCTTTGCCTGCAATGGGTTACTTGGGCTAAAACTAAATAAATACATACACTTTCTTGAAGTATTATAGCCACATTTTTACTTTCTCGCGGCAGAGTAGAGAGAAAGTTATGTAAATCTGCGTGAAAGTATGGCGACTTTTTGGAAGAATATCTCTTATTACAGGGCCCTGGTAAAGAAAATATGAAGGATAAATCCAGTTACTAAATTTACGAAAAATTCCACTAGCACGTGTTGTAGCCAGAATCCAAGTTTTGTGGGTTCTTGATACCGAAAAATCAAATGGAAGCAAAATGTCTGTCCTTTCGTCTGTAAACAATGCTATGGACTAAACAGTTCTGCCGATTTTTTCCAAATTAATATTTCCGAATCGATCTGTTTGATGTCGCGGTCCATTGAATTTAAAACCGATATTTTAACTTTCTTAATTTTGGAGTAGACCCTGGGGACATTTTCAAAATTTTCAAAAAATGGATCATCGTTTTTATTAAATTTTGTGGTTACATTCTGTGAAGGACGTTTACGAGAATGGTGCAAGACTCATTTTCGTTGAAAACTCGGATTTTTCGAAGATTGCAAAAATTCAAATTTTTTGGCGTCTTCCCACCACTAATGATGAAAATTAAGATTTTTCCCTTAATGAAATCTGCTCCTGAAAGGTAGATTTGAAATAAGTTAATGTACAATTTTTCAAAAAATATGAATACTTTCCCCGTAATTTTGCGTGAAATTAGGGCGAGAATGTACCTACTGTTATAGCACCACTAGTTCAACAACTACGCTGTCTACAAACATTCAGTACACTACCCAAGAAGCGAGGTAAAAAAACAGATCTAGAATTTTAAATGCAAAGAAGTGTTCAAGCCATATTTAATACACACTCTACCGTTCTTTAACATCTTTTTATGTGTGAGCATACAATGAGAAGCTTTGTTTACACTGAAAATTTAATTTCTGTAAAATATGCTAATTAAAAACGTAAAACAATGAAAAGGTATATAAATGTATGTGTTATGAGGATTTTTGATGTGTGTGGCCACAAATTTTCTGACAGACAGTAGTTTTAAAAGACTATTTGAAATAATTCAGAATCACATAATTTTAGATATAAGTTTTTATTCCTCATTTGGTAGTCAAAGTTTGAATGAAGTTTGAATGAAGAATGAAAACTTTTATGTTCAAAATTATATGATTTTGAATTATGTCAAATGGTATTTTATAACTACTGTCTGTGAGAAAATCTGTGTCCAAACTCGTCAAATATAATTGAATCTAATAGTGACAGACAAATTACTGTATACTGTATCTATTATAAGAATATGTTGAGTTCATTTGTAAGTAATCAAAATTGCAGCCTTAACAATTCCGGCTTTCTAAACCTCTACTCTTCCTGTCTGCCTGCAGATCGATCCGGCGACGACTTTTACGGCCGAACCGCTGGTGGTGGTGGTGCGACCTACGTGAGTGCGGTCACGGACGTGGCCGGGGACCGGGGCGCGGCGCCCGCGTCCGTGGCGCCCCTGGCGGCGGCGCCCTTGCAACCGGCGATGGGCCGCGACGCCCATTGGCACACAGTGTACCCGCCGGCCATCGACACGGGGATCGCGCGCGACTTCCTGCGCCCGCCCGCCGGCCACGAGCCCCGCGCGGACGTCGCGGGCCACGCCCCCCCGGGCGCCGTCTCGCAACAGCCCCTGCCCATGCGACGCCGCCGCTTCTGAGCGACCAACACTGCAGTGAGGATCGTGTTAGATCAGTGTTGTCAAGGTCGATGCCACCATAACCCCGCCACCAGAGACAACGCCATCAGTTGTGTCACGGGGGAAGGTGGTCTGGCACCACGTGCAGGAAGGACGGTAAGGGCAGAAGGTGCCCAATAGGCCATTTTCTATTCTCTTAAGTCCCAAGGCGGATGAGAGGGAGCAATAAGAACAGGCGGAAGAGAGGGAGCAACAGTCATGGGTAACAGCAGTTTATTGGGGGAGATGTTACTTACAAAGGCACCTGACGCAGCCGAGCCTCGGCGAGGACGGTTCTCCGGAAGAGCGACTTTGCAGCGGCCATGGAGAGCACGGCGAGTGGCGAGAGCGGGAGGCTGCTAGCAGGACCCCGGAAGGTCGGTCTGGACTAGCAGGGTAGATGACTGTCGGCAGGGCCAGTGTGGGCCTATCTGAACCTACGGAGATGTGGAAGGTCCGTGCACACGGGCGACGAGCTCACGAGTAGCATTCGTCCCCCCGCTAAGCGGAGGTCAAGTCTTTACTGCTGAGACGCTCTTTCCGCGGCGGAGCTACGTCATTATGCTTACGCGGGCGCCAGCCGTTTGCGGCCACGCGACAGTTGTAAAACGGCGGGGTTACTACTAATAGTTTCCTTTCCCGACGCTAGATGCGTAGAGAAACGCATGGCATGCTACGGTGCCACGAAGCGTGCCACTGCCATCATTAGAAGATCTTGACACCACTGTGTTAGTGACTATTGTTTCGAGTACAGCATCGGCATCGACCTCGGGATCATCGCTACTAGAGGAGCGCCCATGCAGCAATTCCTGCCCGTTTGATTGGACGACTTTACTCCCTGGAATGTTCTGGATCCGCTCCTCGAAAACCCAACGTTTTGTTCCTGCCCTTGCGACGCCGTCGCTTCTCAGTAACGATGAGCTCTGTGGTTTCACCGAGAGACCGCACTGCACTGATCATGTTGCCTGCGATCCCTGAATCCCCGGGACAAAAACTCCCACCGAGTATCCAAAGACTACAGCTGAGACCACCCAATCAACGTTCCTTAGAGCGATGACTCTCAGACAAATCGCCAGGAGAGCTTCCAAGGGGCAGTTTTTCCGTAGGCTGACATTTCCATAAAGGACTCCATCCAAAAACTAGAGAAAGGATAATTTTCGATCCTTGGAGAGCTGGGAGTCTCCGGGAAAACAACGCTTGCGTAGCAGTTCCTGTCGTTCCACTCATGTCACTTCGGAGCAACTGTGTGCTTCTGGAAAAGAACAGGAATCGTTTCATTTGTTCTCGGTGAAGCGCGGGGAGCGCCGGGGTCAACAACGAGCCCGGATCCTCCAAAAAACATTTCCCGCTTGGGCACCGATTTCACTTCTAAATAAGAATGTTCTAGGGGGTTAATTCAAATACTTCAACCGGGATCACCACGTTTTCACTGATTAGAGCATGGTAAACATCCATGGCAACATCCTCAGGGAAGTCGAGATTTCTTGCGCCTGGGCCGACTCTTCTGAGGAACGATGGGATCTGTGGCTTCACCTAAATGCAAGAGCAAGGATCGTTTTCGAGACGCGTTTCGGCCAAGGAGCCCTCAAGCAGTTCCTACCTACCCATGCGACACCGGCGCTTCTGACTTCTGTGGGCTCCGGGACTTCAGCCAAAGGTTTTGATCTTTTGATCCCCGTGAGCCCAGACACATTGTCAAGGGAGTCAATTCGCAGTATTTCCTATTCATCTACCTACGTTGCTTCTGAGCAGCTGTGTGCTCCGGAACAAAATGAGGAATAATTGCGTTTTCACTCGATGAAGCGATGACTCCTGAGGGAACATCGACCGCGTTGTCCCAATGCAGCAGTTCTTGCTCATGCATTGACGTTGCTTCTCAACAACGATGGGTTCTAGGCTCTACCCAAAGACTAGAGCAGGATCCATCGTGCTATCGCTCTCTAGAGAGCGGTGGGCCTCAGAGACAACAGAGGAGCCAACATGTAGCAGTTCCTTTCCATGCCATATCCGCGTTTCTGAGCAAAGGTTTCGGGGCTGTGCCAAAAGAATATGACGTTTTGCTTGCTGGAACGCTGTGAGCTCCGGGTACAAGAACGCCGGCAGGGCTTCGATGTATTATGTGCGCACGTTTTCTTGAGCTCCGAAATACTTACCCTCTTTGCCAACATTAGTTGAATTCAATGACAGCAATGAGATCTGTAGACAAAATCTGATAACCAGAAACGTTCGCTCCCGTGTAATAGAAACTATTTTGCATCGAAAAACGAACTAACTTTTTTTATAAAATTCCTTTCGTCAAAATAACTAATCTCCCCACTCCTCTCTCAACTAGTGAAGCCAGGGCTCAAGAAAACGTGTTCGATAATAGGTGGTTCTGTCCACGTAGCTTTGTTGCTTCTGAAAAATGGCGAGATCTGGGCTGAATTTCACATCGTTACCAAGAAAAGCAAGACCGGCTCTTCGCAAAACAATCATAACATGTCTGACTTGTCGCGGAGGGGAGATTGCTCTTGGCGCGATTATCTTAAAGAGCAGTGACAGGGCCGCTTTAAACGCAGTCTCAAATAACACCTTACGTAGCAAACCGTATTGCAGAAAGTTCCTCTATTAATTTCGAAATTACTTCATTGTTTTCAAGTATGCAATTTGACCGTAGCATTTAATATAATTGGCATAATGGTAATCGTGTTCAAACGCATGAAAATAATCTCATTTGTGCTCGAAGTCAACCACTGATGCTTACGCTTAAATTAATTTAAATTAATATGCTTATAACGTAACTTAAAGGGCTTAAGTTAAACACCGGCACCCAATTAAATGTATCGTATGAATGTGTATACATGTTCACATTCACACATTGTGAAGTTATAAAAATATTCATAATATTGTCTCTCTTCCATAATAATATCAGCTCTCTCGAAGGTAGGATACACCTGAGTATTGCGTTTAAAACGACCCTAATACTCCCTTTTTATAATCGCGCCAAAAGCGGTCCCCACCTTGCGACCGGTTAGACATGCTGTGACTGGCTGGCGGAGAGCCAGTCTTGCTTTTCTCGCGATGTGAAATTTTATGTCGGGGCATCACGTTTTCGCTCTTAAATGTGTAGTGGATCTCGGGAACAACATCATCAGTGGAGTTTCCGTGCAACAGTTCTTGAGCATTTGCAAACGGTGCGTCGTTGAGCTCTACTCACTGAGCAGAGTAGGGCTCTATCACCATTGCTACATGCAGCGCTGTGGGCTACAGGACATCATTATCCGCAAAGACACGATGAAGTGTCTCGCCAAAAATTACATTATTACGGGCAGCAAATTATTTCCTAATTATACAACAAGAGTTCATTAACGGTATTAATATTATCTCCAATTCATTCATTTTGAAATAAGAGCGATGTACACCGATTTATTTATTAATGAATGCTTCGAAATTTTCAATAGGAATTTGCTTTACTTTGTAAATCCTGATCATTGTAAAAATTGAAATTCTTAATACTCAATAATAAAAGTAAGTAACGTATGTAAAAATATTTCAAAGAAATAAAGAAAGCAGTAATAAAAAACGGAACAAGAAAATTAATTATAGTGAATTTTGAATTGGCAATAAAATATTGCATAAAGTTCTACAAGAATTCTCTATTCACGAACATAAATAAAAACAAAGTTAAAAAAGGCTTTGTATATAAATAAAGCTGTATATTGTTACACTTATATTTTTTCGAAATTGCACATTATTTCATTAAAACATTTTTATTCTCAATGGAGACTGCGTATTAAAACGCCTCCCATTACTTCCTAATAATGAAGTACGCGTAGGTCTAAAACGAGAACTCTCGCGTAGATTTCTGACTCGTAATAACTGGCATTCACGCGATGTGGATTTCCACACATTAATTTTCTAACTAGAGTATTAAATCAGATATTAAAGAAAGTGTAAAATTTCAACCAGTACTCATACCCGACTGATGAGGGCCAACTGGTTAAGCATGAATACATTTTTTTTATCGCTGATCTTTGTTATGGTTTATAACTTCACTTTGATGTTTTCATTGGGAAATCGAGGAAATAATATACTTTTTATATATGTATATGTTTTATATATAAATTAATGAAAATGGAGGACATAATTTCTCAATCATATCTGGGTAACTTTGAAAAAAAAAGAATATTTAATCATATTTACAACACTATGGAAGATTGTTTCCTTTCTATCTTATGTATACTATTAAAAAGAACATTTCTTCTCATTTTCAAAGTTACTCTTTTACTTCTTTTAACTACAGATGCAAATCATTTTAAAATTTCTGTTCTTCATTGCTCAGATGTTCCATGTATGTTTGAAGGAATAATGTTGGAATCTTTATTTTATGCGTACTATGGCGAAGCACATTTTGAAGCTCTATCACACATTGTTGTAAATATGATATTTTATGAAGGGAAATGATAATCAATTTTAATTTAAATTAAATAATTGGATATTTGTATTATGACCTTACATTACTTACAACAATTTTAATAATTTCTCAATTAAACCAATTCTGATTCTCTAAATGGATCCATAAGTCTAAAAACCACATTTACAATTACTCTGCAATGACTATCAAAATGCTCAATAATATATTTCTGTTCAACATTAACATTCTGGAATTCAAATTACAAATTCAATAGTTTCATAAAAAGTGAAGAAAGAAACATTATTTTCATGTTCAGCTATATTACAATGAAATACCTTAACGTTAAATGTTTCTCAAATTTCTAGAGCTAAAATATACAATCGTCACATGTAAGTAGCATTACAGGATGTAAGTAGTATTGCAGTAACTGCAAACATCATTTTCTGAGGTAAGGACTGGTAGAAAAGGAATGGATAATAAACGGTGCAAGAGTAATATGAACCTATTTAATTAAACCTATGTATAAAAGAGAACATAAATGGCATATTATTTCTTCCGCTCAATTAAATACATTATGGAATATATTCAGAACTCTTTAACTTTTGTTATCATTAAGTAAAGCACGAATAAACATTTCTCCTTTGTCATCCCAACCAAGTGCGTGCTAGGTTTCCCAGACACCTCGGAAGGGAGGGGGGGGGCAATTTTTAAATTACCATGCCTTACAAAAGTTGAAGACAACCGTACCCAATGTGGTGAGGTCAGTTAATAAATCGTACGCAGATCTAGAAATGCAACGCAGATCTAGAAATGCAAATACAATGAAGTTTTTAAAACAATAAGTAAAGCATTAAGGGAATATATTATATTCAATGGTAGCCATTCTTCTTTACGGAAGACAAGAAACGGCGTCGCTTTGTTTACATTCAAATATAAAAGTAGTAGGGGAGATTATTTCAAAAGTTGAACTAAAAAGAGACCAATAAATGTATTATGTAGCATGGCATACAAAATACCAATATACTAAATGTTCAAATATTAAGTTCATGTATCATTTTTACATCTGCATCATAAATAAATTTGTTTTTACTTTCATATACACCGTAACTTAAACGTAATACTTTCTTACATTTATTCCATTAATTTAGTATACTTGAATATAAAAATATCAGAACCTGTTTATGTGTTCTTGTTGAAGTACATTAAAACATAAAAAAATACCATACCCCTAAATTTTCTGATCACACACTGCAAAATTTCCTGCGTAAAATACTTGGCCCTACGCACGAGACAATTACTGTATCTTATCAGACAGCTGTAATGCATCATGCCTCCACGTTGGAAACATCCCATCACAACAGTTCGCACATGATTCAGGCAGATTGCATGGTGAGTCATCGCCAGCTGGTCGTGGATAGAATCGAGATTTCAAGTGGAAGCAGTCGACACGTTCCGTTCTAGAATTACAGCCAATCCTGGTCAACGGGCCACCGCAGGACTGCATTCCACCGTTTTATCAGCCAAGGTATCAGCCAACACCGAGTGGTACATCACCCCTCCCCCGAAATACGTATTTTTAGATTAGATTTATTTAAACTGCAATTGGGCATAACCCGGTGGCAGCTAATTACAAAAACACAAATATACACAGCCTTTCCGTAATATAGAACTCTAAAACCACTAATAATAATAATAACAACAACAATAATAATAATAATAATAATAATAAGCAAATTATATACTAATTGTAGTAATAATAATGGTAAAATAATAATAATAATAATAATAATAATAATATAAAAACTGACTGATTCATAAAACATTAAATTACATTAAGAGAGAAAACACACACACACACACACACTGCATTAGTATCACACTGCACTTCACTGCACTTCACTTCACTAAGACCTGAAAACATTTCCTTCTTTATTTCTCTTTTTGTCTTTTGTTCTCTTTTTGTCACTAGTTGGTTAAAAATTAATAGTTATTTTTAAAAAATGCATTTCTCTCCTTTAGAAAACATGTTTTTCTGGGTTTTAAAACATTTCGTGAATATTTATATTGCACGGCACTGTAGAAATATCCGCAATTTTCTTCTAGGGCTTTTATCCAGCCGGTTACCCTTCACGTCCTGATGGGATGCTTCTACACTAGACACCAACACAGTTGCGGGTTCCTGTGATCTGGGGTCAGCAGAACGTGAGGTCCCCCGCGACAAAATATACATGAGAGACAAGGGACAAACAACCAGGCCCAAGGCGGGACTCGAACCCGCGACTCCGGACCAAAGCGCTGAATCGGTAAACGCTCTTAGCCACCTGGCCATCCAGGTATATCCGTCATTTATTTTGTTAGATAAGTTTGTTTTAAAATGCCTTTTATTAAAAAACGTTTTAAGTTAGTTATAATATTAATTTATAGAATGGTTGTTAAGTTTATATTATTTTAAGGAGGTTTGAAAATGTCTTTTCAGAAATCCTAATTTGATCTGTAAATTTTCATCTCATGTTTGCACTAAACTAAAATATGTGAACAACAGGGTGAAAGAAGTTCAGTAAATATATTTTTAGCGAATGTTGTTAAATGTGTTAGTACTGAAGGCATTTGAAGTTCATTAAGTATCAGAATTTCCAAATTTCATATGTTTGTACCACAATTGTGCAATAGTTAATTGTTGTGAGAAGACAATACTAAAATGCAATTGTAAAATTCAATTATTTCAAAATGTTTGCCTCAGAACTTGTTTAAAAGCTCCATGGTGCTCCATGGTTTGCTCCATGAGCAAATTCATAACAAATGAAGCATTCTACTTATCAAAAATTATTTTCAACAACTCTCCACTAAATTTTATTCATATGTATCAACCAAATATCATCTTCACACCATTTTCAGCTAGGAAAACATAAGCTCACCAGCGGAGAATTTATTTTACAAATTATGCATTAGCTACATTTTGTTTCTCCTTCAACTCTTTTTACTCTCAAATAAGTTGTGTATTTCTTAACCGTCTGAACAAAGCTTCACAGGCAAAACCATGTGAATATTCAATAAAAAATGTTATTGCCCATTATGCCAATTATTAGTGTCTATTAGTCAACATCGGCCCTTTCGGTGTTAGGAAATTTAGGGTACATGAAACGCCCATAATCACTTATTGAAGCAAGATGAGATAAAATTCAAATGATGCACATCAGAGAACACGGCGTGTACTCTGATACGATAATTTTCACTAGCGCGTGTGCCGCATGCGGAGCCAAAACCGGTTCCCTATTTTTTTTTAAACGAGAACGGATAGAGAACAAAGCACAAACTCATACGGCACGAGGGGTTTTTAATTAAAACTTTTGATTTTCCAAAAATTATACATGTTTTTCAGAACGTTCTTCTCGGGTTACAGAGAAATGTTACAAGGACGAAACGAAATATTTCTTTTTTCACCAATGCAGATAAAACGCTAAAATAAAAATGCAATTAAAGAATATGAAACTGAATTCAAATATAAAAATGAATTAGATTTTTTAAAATATATCAAACATATTTAGTATTTTTATTCGGCAATAACTTAATTTAGCAGAAACTTGCCCCGAAAGTCATTGCTTATTACAAGTTGACATTTAAAAAAGTTTCTGATGATCAGTTGAAATTGAATCATTTGAATGCATTAAAGTTCTCATTAAGGTTGAATTTATTTATTTATTTATTTACGTCAAAAACAGTTAAAAACTGCGTGTGACGAGCAATGGGGAGAAGTGGATTTTGTGCACGTTTTCATAATTCTGTGGTCTCTATCCTAAACCATACTCTAGTCGAATTTTGAATACAGAAAAGAGAGGTTTTTTTTCGAGTTTTGTTGACAAAATATTCGCTCCTATATAATAAAATATATTTTCAAAGGTAAATTAGCTATAAATTCCTGCCCTGAACCCTCATGTTCTTCATGAAAGAATAATACTTTTTGCCGCGATAATATGAAAAACGATAATTTGAATAACTATATTTCCCACTGTAATTCAGAAGACGTGCACAAATAATGAAGTTACATTTATGTTCAGAAGCAAAACAAGGGACCATCTCAGCATTTGCTCAAGGATCAGAGAAACTGGACGAAAAACCTGATCGAATGAATACATACCCACTGTACTTAATTATGAGATTATCACTCGATGGCCAATAATGAGAATATTGAAATCGTAATCGAGTCCATGACATGTATCACTAATCAATCTCAAAATGTGTGATGACAATCGACCTTGCAGATACTGCTATCGGCAGGAAAGTCATTTATTCACGACAAGTTTGTTTCTCAGAATTCTGCAGCAGCCCTGAAAGTAGGCTGAAACGATGGTTTGTGTTAATGGATTCTTCATACATCAACAATAGCCTGAGACATATCCACATGCCCAATATCGGACTAGTATTTACCATAGTAATGTAATGAGTAAGGAATTCACATGACGGTCAATATTTGCGAATGAGGCGACTGACTTGAGCATTGAATTCCGAGAATGATGAAGCATATCGTTATAATGCGAGACAGGATGTTGCGTAACAGATCATGACACACCTCATTGGCAGCACTGCCTCCGATGCTTTGTGATTAGCAATTCGTCAGTGCAAGAGTGCAATGTTAGTTTTATATGTAAAAATTAACATTGGTAGTAAATATGAAGGTGATTGATTGAAAACAGTTATAATACCTAGCAAAACAGTAGTCACACCACCTGTTACTAATACTTCCGCGATGACAGTAGGAAATTAAAATCTGCAGTTTCAAGCTTTACATTCCAGCACAATTTCGAAGATGTAGGAGCTTGCATTAATTGTAATGCAGTTATAATTAGCTTTGCAGTAGAACAGGTGCAAAAACAAACAACAAACAACAAACAAACGTAATTGCGTTACTTTTTTCAGGAGAACCTTACTTCACGCAAAGCGAGATCTAGTGGATCTGCATGGGGTCGTCCATTAGTTACGTAATGCTAAACAAGAGGGAGGAAGTTTGAGGCAGTTTGAGGTTATGTTGCATTAGGTAGGGGGAACGGGTGTTAATTTAGTGTTTCGTAACGCTATTTTTGTTTTATTTTCCAAAATTTGCTGAAATAGTTTCTTTTATTGAATCATACTTAAATATCAACAAATTAAATTCAAAAAATTTAAATAAATTAAAAAGTTACGTTATATAAATTGTTACAATAAATACAAATATTTGTTATTAAAGAAATATAATTGAATCGGTTACATTACGACAAAAATATTCAAAACTGAGAATATTCAATAGTGATTTACAGAGTCCAATTAAATTGGCGTAGTTGACTTCGCACACGCTAACCACGGCATCACACATCACGTGCACGGCTAATCAGAAATTCTGTATCTGAGTCTTTCCTTCATTCATAAATTGTCCCTCATCTTATTGTGGCTGGCGTCTCTCGATAAATGACAGAAAGTCTGTCCAAGTCACCTTTAGTCTGAAGCACGAAACATTGTCCTCCTATAAAAATCCGATCGCAACCTATTCCTCAAGACGATCAGGCAAAATACCTTGGACTTACTCTGGGCAGAAGACTCAAATGGAAAAATCATGAGAAGAATAAAAGAAAGTAAAAAATATCTAAAACTTATACGGTAAAACTCGCTAACTGTAAGAAAATCATATTTAGGCATCGTAAACAAAGTAATTGTGTACAAATATTAAAACCAGTCTGGGCATACGGCATACAACTTAGAGGAGCAACTCAAAATTCGAACACTGAAATATTACAATTCTTCCAGTCAATAGCCTTAAGAAATAAATAATACACAAAGACTTACAGATGTCAACCATAAAAGAAGAAATCAAAAAGATCAGTGCAAAATACCTACAACGACTACATTACCATCCCAATATTCTAGCCATCAACTTACTAGGCAATAGTGACACCATCAGACGACTTCAACGACATCATACTTTAGACCTTGCAAACCAACTGTAAATTGTTCATTTCAGAAATGTTCTGTTCCGTGTATTTATATTGCATATATTTATTATTGTATGTTTATTTAATATGTTTAGTGTAGCTTCTTAACTACTAAAAATGTAATATTAATGGAGTACGGGCAATGGACTTCACTCGTCTCAAGTTCTTGTACGCATACATTTATGCAATTTTGCCAAATGTTTGCTCGCAAACAAATGGTAAAGAAAATATGAAAATGAAAAACAAATTTTATTGTTAGGGACGGTCAGCATCGTCAACTAAACTTATTTTATGTGTGATGTATTGCATGCTTTGCGTACCTCGTCCAGAAACGCATTGATAAGTCTATCGTTTCCAGATGGGCAGCTTGGCCGACTCCCGTCTCCCCACGCAACCATATGAGATTCCACCGACTAGGCCAGAACCACCCTGCTTATGCAGGGATGGACTGACCCTGCGATAGAAGAACGGCCGCAGAACTGTCTCTTTCTTCCCGTTCTCCGAGAACGAGATGGTTTTCGTCAGCGCCCACACTAAAGTTGCCCTCGCGTTGACCAAGGCAGGAATCAGTGCTGCTCGAAACAGCGAGCGACCCACCGCCCAGGATTGCCAGATTGGGGAATTTTGTCCCCAAAATGGGGAATTTCTTCTTTGTGGAGACAGAATGGGGAACATGAGCGAAAATGCTTGGGGATTTTTTTGAGAAATTATTTTCATCCAGACTCGAGAGAGATATATTATTCTTTGAATTACTGTGAATAAAAAAGATACAATAGACTTTATTCTCTCTAATTTGTACATATCAAATAGGAATTGAAGGCATAGAGAAAGAAAAACGGAGATAGTGTAAGGCTTCGAACACCTTAGAGAACGATGATTGGTTGATTTGAATTATTTCAATTTACGGGGATAGCCAATGGAATCGGTGGGGACAGCTGATGTCGTTGGTCAATGATTTGGAGAATATTTTTCATTTTGAAAGTTGGGGAATTTTGTTTCACTGGAGTGGTAATTTGGGGAAATTCCGTAGTAAGGGTGGGAAAAGAACTCTCAACACATCTGGCAACCCTGCCACCGCCAGCCCATATCTGCCTTCGCCGCGGCTGCCTGCCACCTTCTCTCCACCTTCTTCAAGGCGAAGACCGACTGAGTGCTGGGCTGTGTAGCCGATGTAGGGCAAGTAATATTTTACTCGCAGCAAGGGCACTGAATTAACTACTATTAGCAATTAACCCGAACGTTCATCTTTCTCCCATTGCATACTCCCTTCCCCCTATCTTCACGACATTCACAAGTGTTAACAAAACAAAATTAATATACATTTTTTTACTGTTATATAATTTATCTTTTCTTATTGTAAATGTCCATGTTGTCTCAAGCTTTACGAAATTATTAAGGAGGTTGAAGCGCGCGTTCAGACAGTGACAAATTTTCGACACTAGCTGGATAGCTAGATGGATTTCAGCCGCCTCTGGAGGAGGAATATAGCGGCTTGTTGCTTTCATCCACTTTCCATGGTTTCGTCGATCAACTTCAAGCGATCTGTACCCTCAAAAGTTGGCCATTGACATTGCGCGAAATTTTCATCTTGGTACTATCCTTTTGCGTTACCTACACTGACACTTAAGTACACTACATTACCACGCATGTCAGAATATTAATCAAGAACTTACAGCTAGTTCCGGCTAGGGTGGTACCCTGCTGAAAAGAAGATACCTTAAGAGGAAAACACCTGAAAGCCGACATGAAGGTCATCAGATCTCACGTTTAGCTGAGGAATTCCGTTCTCAGGATGTAACAGCCACTAAACTTGCTGGAGAAATGACCAAAGCAGTTGACACGCCGGAAAACAAAATAACCAATAAATAAATAAAAACCTAATATATTCAATAAAACCTATTTCGATCAATTCTGGTCGGTCATTATTTATAATCAAGTACTATCGGGCAAGCCCATGAGCTATATTTGTACCGTCTTGGCACCGTCAGCGATATCCCTCAAATGGTCAAGTCTCATCTGGGTGCCATTTCGTTCGAAGGACCCAGTGATAAGACCTGATGGAGTGGGCTGCGCCCTGAGACTGGTGGTGCGCTCTGTGCGAAGTCCACAGAAAAGAGAGGGGAGATAACACGAGGCACGAGACTCCGGGAAAACACACCAGACAGTGGTTCCTGACTCGAGCCTACGCAAGATAAATCTGTTTACAACGTCCCTGGAGTATGCTTATTTACAGTACTTAATTCGTGTATACTGCTATTGAGGGTGTATACTTGTATACTCACAAGAAATCTATTCTTAAAAGGAAATTTAAGGAAAAAGTTTGGAGCCGTTTTTGAGAAAATTTTGAAAATTTCCGGGGGGCTTCATGTAAAGTATCCCCAAATTTTGAAGAAAGGTTTTCAAAATCGTGGCGCCAGCATGTACTGGATTTCGCATTTCTCTCCTGATTTCGCTAGTAGCACGTTTCGGCAAACTTTTTCTGCATCTTTTATAACGTCATTTTGCAACAAAGAATTCCTTTGAATATATCCTTGTCAATATACAATACATATGGTTGCGAAAGCGATGTTTCTAACTAGTTTTATCCTTAATTTTATTTATTAAAAATTTAAATTTGAAAAAAATCGTTTTACTATTCTCTTGGTAAAAATTGTTGAAATATTGTTGAGAACCCCCTTCGACATACACAGGCATCCATCCTTACCTACTGAGCTAATCCATACCTCGTTGTCACTTGTTATTGATACGTGACAATAATACGTGAATGTGGATGGTTAAGCAAATAAATCTTGCTGTGTTAGTAAATTTATATTGTGTTGAAATATAAAAAAAATATTTAGTAGGGAAACTATTTATTTGGGCGAAATAATTATAAACAAAACAGCAAAAAAATGTGTTTACTTTGACAAATGGTGATCGGCCAATCACAAAATTGATAAGGGTAACGCTCTGGGTAAGAAAAATAAATTGACGCATAGAGACGAACATAAACGATATTATTTTCGGGTCACGCAAAAGTAACGAGTGGTTTAAGTAAGGAACCCAGCCATCCAGTTGCTTGGGACATGAAGCCAATTCGCAGACGCGCTGATAAAAGCAATATGTTGTAAGGTGTTTCCTGCGGGGAAGAGTAAGTCAGAAATAGTTTTTGAGGTGGAAAGGACACATGGAATAGAGATTTCGTAGACGACGGATGGTGGACGCGGAGACTCTGAATGTAGTGTTGGTCGCGTATTGTCCAAGAATTATCTCATGAATTTAAAAATATTTTTAAGCAACATGTTAGTGCAAAGTAATGTAGTCTTATTAAAAAGAGCATATGAATTGGATACTTTAAGTTTGGTTTGGAAGAAGAAGAAGAAGAAGGAGAGTCGTTTAAGTGAATTGGTGGGAAGACGAAAAGGGAAGTAAATAAACAAACCTTCCTTATGAAGATAAAATATACTCAGGCAAAGAAATAATAAATTTTAAATATTGATAATTCACAAATTCTAAACAGACGTCATGTGTGATTTGAATAAATGGTACATTGTATGTATGTATAAATGAAGTATGTTTGTATATTATGTATGAATGGTTATGTTTATATTGGTTAATGAAGTTTTTATCATAATAATTACTATTGTTGTTAGTGTATTATAACTTTTATGTCATATTAGCGGATTAACGAGTTTTTAATGGATCGTTTACGAAATGTCTTATGGGTATTAAATGTTATCTTTTGGTGAAACAGTAAGTTCACGACTAAATGAAATGGCTATGTGGTTATTGTTTTGCTAAATATTTCCCATCATCGTCTTCCATATTATTTGAGTAGTATACATACCTTCTGCGACTCTCACAGACAACCAATCTTTTTAAATGAGATCTATAATGAAAGAGAATTTTGTGGAAACGTGACGAATTGCATTTTGACTTTAAAATGTGAAGGACTTGTTAAAATAACGCATCTAAATATTAATGTCAAATGCAACCTGCAATACTCGAGAGCATTGTTAAATTCTAAATTGTTAAGTAACTCCAAAAGGAAGTGTTCTGGAGCCCTTCAAATGTAACATTTTGAGGCCAAAAGCCTCAAATAAAAAAAACTTCCTCACAACGTTGTCTATGTGATGTCCATCTTGGACATTCTATTATATTTTTGTTGGTCCGGCGCTGATCGATAGTATCCAATGCCAACTATATTCTAGGCCACGGCGCTGGAGGCCGTCATTGTTTGTGACGTCACGCTTAGAAGGCTTAGATTCTTCCTTCTCATATGTATGCTTTGGAGTGCTGTTGTGGACTCGGGAGGTCAATAGTGTCATTCAATGGCGACTGTAGGGTAGTGGCAAAGTGCCACGGCACCATCCACTAAAGGAAGGAAAAGACAATTTTCACCACTAATATGTGTACAAAATATCCTTTCTTCAAATTTTTGTATTTATGGTAATTCATTTGAACGAGCATTTAATCCTTCCATGCTCTATCAATACTCTCTACAAACGCCCAGGGTGGAGTGCTAACCTCCGGCCTCTTTCTAAACCGCTGTGCCTACTACAGATTGGTTGTTCTCTGTCCAATTAATCTTCATTATAAATTAATAAACTTGGTTACCATAAAATTAAATTCTATTGCCTATGAATTCTATTGCCGCATCACTAATTGGCACCACCAATAATATTCTGAACCAGCTGCCACTAGTGTAATTTCCGGAAAGCAAGGACACTGCAGTTCTGACGGTCGGCTGGCGGGCTAAGAATCTGACGGAGAGCCGCGCGGGACACAGAGCTGTCATAATCACAATTCCGTCTGTTCACAAATTCGCGCGTTTCTACATTTGAATCTCCAAAATTAGTTTTTCTTCGGCAATACTTAGAAGCATCCACAGAGCTTTGACTCATAAAAAAACCTGAACGTTGTAGAAGACAAATCATCAAGAAACGTCTGTGCAATAACGAAGCGTTCATCAGCAAAATGACATAAGAAACATTTGTTCATCTAATTGAGCGGAAGACGGCTGTGTTTTTTATTAACTTTTATCAACTGAAATGACTCATCTGAATATTTATTCTACCAGTTTTACCAGTAAGTTATATGACCAACTATGTGTAGTCTGTACTCACTGGCTTGCCATTTTGCTTTGTTAGTTTATCGGCCTCATGGGCCAATTTCAATCCACCCTTGAGAAAGACCGATTGTAACACGTGAATCATTAATAACTATTATTTACAGTACTGTACAGAGGATCTACCCACATACCTTCACATTGTGTAATATGGTAAATTTTCAATAATGATATACAACACAACTTCAACTATGAATCATAAGTTATGCATGTATTGCAACTCGACGAAAGCGCAACAATACATCAGAACATTGTTACTCAATAACAACGTAAATGGTGACGATTAAAGGTCAGGTGCAGGTCTATAATTTGATATTTTTCCTAGTTGCTATATTCATGTTATAGTGTAGTATTAATTGCATTGTAATTAAACGTGTTATTACAACACGTAATATTTATGCTGTTATTGTATGTTAGATATCGCAAGTAGTCATTTTCTGAAAATAATAGAAAGATTTATCAGTGAATTATAGAAGAAAGAGAAAGTAGTACAAAAACAAAAGTGTATTTCTTAAGTTTATTTCTTTATTTTCAGTTCATAAAGTTTTATTTCCTAAATTTAAAACACGAGATTTAAATATTTAATTGATCCCCAGCCCTAAGACCTTTCAATTTGAAAATTATTCAGCTTAATGTTGGGATATCTGTTTGTTCGTAGGTACGTTGCTCTTTTGCAATTGTTAAGTGTATACCATAGAGGTACTACTATTCTACAGACATATGTATACATTTTTAATTTCATTCCAGACGCAATGGAATAAATATAATTCCAGACGCAATGAAATAAATATAATTCCAGACGCAATGGAATATCTCACACGAGATAAAATCGGAGGCCTATAGAAATTTCGCAACCAGTTTCGCAAGTTGGACGCAAACCGTTATGTACTGTAAATATCATATCGAATGATCATTGATTTACGTAGCATTATTCATTATCTATTGTCAGTGAAGTATTGAATTTCGGATGTTCACTTGTCGAGCTTCCTTCGAAAACTTGTTCTTCACTGCGTGGCTACTGCACTGCTATCTGACGTGCACAGTAGAGACATCTAACAGCGGCACTCCATGCTAGAGATTGTAAGAGGAGACATCACACGATCGAACAGAGAGGGCGTCGCCCGGAGCTTCAGACGTTGCCCGCGGGAAGCGCCACCAACTAGCAGCGCAGCGCCGTGATAGTACGCATGCGTATAGCAAAACAACGGATGAGCGAGATCCGCCCATTCAACGCAACAAAAGGCGGGAAAATGGACTCATTTTTAATTTAACAAAATGAAAATATTTGTCAAAAATGATTTTGACAAATTGATTTCTTCTGATTTACGAGGAAGTTTGCGAGAGCAACCGACTCGTTAATTACACTGGTCGACAAGGTTTTCTACACAAGAATTCTGATTGGTAAATCTAGGGCGCTATTTCATATTGAAATCAGATATGTATTCAGAATTTTCCCATTAGGCACAGTTTTTTTTGTGACAGCGACTTTTTAAAATCTGATTTTACGAGTAACTTTCTCTTTGACCTGACGTAGAAACCTTTATCTTATATGTCGAGATTTTATTCAAGATGTATTTAAGTGAATTATACATAGTATCATGCTGAAACACCAATAGACAATACTGTGCAGGTTCATTCACGTTTTGACATGCTCAGACCAGTTAATCTGGCATTGTGATTTGTCATTACTCTGGTGATTGAGCCTGTTAGCACGAATACCACTAGTGATATATTTCCTTTCTTTATGTTTAGAAATGAACTTTGTAAGTTGTGTTTTAGTGTTTTGTATCTTCATCATCCCAAGAACGTGTGTAAATCATGCAGATAATTTATGTTACATTTGTGGTGAGCTGACTTGAAAGACTCCGAGGCGAAATTTAACGCCGCTTGCGAAAAAGTGTTATTTATAAATATATATATAAAAACATTAGCCATTTGCAATTCCTGTGATTTGGAGGGAACAGAAGGAGAATATACGATTGTTATTTCTATTTGACAAATATTAAAAGAATATGATGTGTATCGCTGCAAGAAAAAATGTCGCATGTCCATTTAGTGAATACTGAAAAATATATTTACCTTCATTGCATATTAAATTAGGACTGAATGAAACATTTTATAAAAGCTATGGATAAACGTTCTAATGGAATTGAAATCGAAAGTGCCAAAGTGATGTTACATTGA
The DNA here is from genome assembly GCA_031308135.1 of Acheta domesticus. Classification (NCBI taxonomy): domain Eukaryota; kingdom Metazoa; phylum Arthropoda; class Insecta; order Orthoptera; family Gryllidae; genus Acheta; species Acheta domesticus. The sequence goes on from JAHLJT010003656.1 coordinate 31,959,136, forward strand.
AAGAGGGGATGTTTTAAGACCACAAATACGGTCATTAATGACTGATGAACAATTTGAATTCACTGGAAGAAGCAGTCTGGTTGTCTTTCAAAAATGTATATTGCAATTTCCTTGGAAAAAATTAAGCACAAAACTATCGGACATAGAGGCGGATCTTGTGCATTCTTATAAAGTTATGGAATGTAACACGTCTTAGGAGAGTCACTTCTTAGACTCTGACTTAGACTTCCACGCGGAAAATCTTGCGCCTGTCAGAGATGAGCACAGTGAGCATTTTCAACAGAACATTTCTGTAATGGAAAACACGTACTAAGGCAAATGTAGTTCTAATATGTTGGATACTGTTGGACCAAGAAGAGAGATGTTCCGGATACAGAATATGCCTGAAATTCATCATTACCTTTCTAGTAACAGAATGAGTTGTCAGGATGTATCCACCATCATATGTCAGGAATGGTTGAATACCACTTAAAATTGGATAGCTAATTACTGATTTTATTACAAATTATAAGAAGTTCAAATGAATATCACACAAAACTCCTGCCGGATGGGGAAAAACTGGAATGATATTTGAATTCAGAATGAAAAATACTTATAGAATCTTACATTAATTCTTGTGAAAGAAAAAAATTATTTTTGTAGACCAATGTTATTTATGTTCCTAGTCCACTACGTAAGACTTCCGGGACGATGCCGGATGGTTAATTAAGCGGCTAGCCGAGAGTGAAGCCGATTCGTTTATTGAGCGAGTCATTAAAGTCTCTGAGATGGTGCGTGGAAACGGCCCTTTTTGGTATTTAAAAATTATAGATTTTAAAATAATAAAAATTCGAAATAAACACTTTTCAATCATCACTCTGAAAATGTTAGTAGTCATTACTGAAATATACCAACAATGCCTCGTCATAAATTATTACGAGATCGTACCGTAAAGTGAAGCCTGAATTTTTAAGCAGAATTATACAAATTGAGAGAGTTTTGAACGTTGTGAGGGATCTACTAACGGGTTAATTTATTTTCACTTTAAAACAATGATATGCAAAGTTTTCACACAGTTCCAGCTCGCCGCAAATATTTTGTTAACGGTTCTCGTATTTCATTTTAAATTTTTTGTATTCGTATTTCTTACATCACATACTCATATTTCGTTTTGTTTCTCATATTTCGTTAACTCATATTATGTTTGTAGGCAAACAGCTTTCGTCTATTCACTAATTTGGAAACTGCCCATCACCATTTCTACTCACTACCCATTACCAACATGTATTTTTGACTATCGGTATTCAATCATCACGTACCTCCAATTTTTTGGCAAAATGTTATTTAAGTAATAAACACAAGTCTGTTCTATTTGATTATTTTTCAACATTTCTCATCAGAAATAGCTAATGAATGGACTGTACTATCAAAAGTAGGTACCCAATTTATTTCAATGGACAAGATCCAGTAGGATATTTGCAGAGCTGAAATAAATTAAGAAACGTTCATCAAAGATGATGAGTTCCGTTCGTGAAAGATTGTGTTGGTGCTCCTAGGGGATTCAAAAATTTTGAATTATCAAAGTTTCCAATTAACAAACGGGTGGATTTTTAAAGGAAATTAATAAAATGCAACTACTGTTGACAAAAATAATGACCATACAGGCTTTTATTACTTTCCTCAGATTTGATTTATTGTTAAAAACCTCAATTTTCTCAGTGTTTACTGAGTTTTGAGGCGGCGATCGCAATATTTTGGAAGGAATAAGGTGAAGAAACTGTGTATAATGCAACGACAGTAAACATTTTGTGCATAGCCACATTTTGTGCATTAGTAATCATCATTGAGTATTACGGTCTTCATGCAGGTGAAAGGTGAATTCATATCTCTAAAATTTTATGAAGTACGCTCCTCTAACATTCATTTACCGCTTCACTGGCTTTCGGATGAGTAAGAAAGCTCAATGAAATTGCAGGTGCGGCTGCAAGTTCTATTTCTAATATACGTCCCGTAAGCTACACATAGTCACATTTGTGTTAACTTACAAAACGTACAGTCGGTGCAATTTAATCTGAAGATCTTGTATTGCGTTTCCCGAAAGTGTCTTGTGAAAGTTCATGAAGCTCTTTGACTTTTACAATTTACAAAAATGTATACTGGGTCTTGCTGTAAAAATATTACTTATCGAACATATGCAATGAAGATATACAAATATTAATTCAAGAAAAGTGACTTAGTTTTTGAAAATAAACTGCAACGAAAATTCAGAAATATACTCATTCATAAGAGCATTAAAAGAACAAAATGCGTTCATGTGCCAGTATTAACATATCGTTCATTAAATATATCGAGGCTTGAATAATTAATGGGTCAAGAGTGACTAAACCTTCTATACATTAATTATTGTATTACAGCTGCAGAAATTCAGTAAAAGAAAATTAGTGAATATATTAGATAATGTTATTTTAGAATGTTACTTCTCTCCATTATGCATGAATAACATTATTTGTAATTCATTTACACGAAAATGCATTGGAATAGCGAGTTACTTATTTTAAAAAATATTATTTGTTTACCTTTCTGTTTATCAGGTAACAAATAGCTATGCAAGTCTCTTAAAATGGGATCGGATATGATCCTGGCTATTTCTGAGAGGGCAGAATTCATGTTATGAGGTCAGAGGCACATTTCAGACCAGCGGAAGTGTCAGAAAGAGAAACGTCCACTAAATTCGTCTCAATTATATCATAGAACGCGTTACATGTAATGAAAGATACATTAACTCTTTGGAGACACTGGGGGAGTTGTGGCATACTTTTCTTCCGAAAACGCACACTGTATTATGTGCTCAGACGTATCACGCTATGAAGAATGTTAATGGTTTTGACAAATGCCCTTGACCGCAAAACAGAATTGCCGGCGTAGAAACGAATGATAAATTCAACGTGATATGACCACAGCGCTAGAAGAACATTAAATGGTTTGGCATTTCAAAGGACTTTTCAACAGATGCATTCAGTCAAAGATATACACTTACAGTATAGTATATATCGACTAGGTCGCTCCAGACCCAATAAATAGAGAATAGTAACATCTTGTGTTGACAATTACATTCTCAAATTAGTGTTGACAGTTGGAACTACTACTAAAGTCAATTGATCTACAAAATATTAATGCAAATACAGAATCCAAAAACTAGCTGTAATAATTAACACAAAATTTCTTTAAAATATTTACAGCATGTTTATTATTAACGTATGTAAAGTTAAACGTTCATATCAGATCAGAAAAAAGAACAGAAAGAACATGTCTGCCGACCACTCAAACGTAAAATCGCTTAAGCAAACAGATGTTGAAAGAATTCAATACTTTACGAAACTAGTCATTTCATGCCCATAAATGCGCATAAAATACGTAAATGTGAATAGCCCCGGAAAATTATTTATCAAAATAATAACTTATTAATACTAAATACGGCTGTGTCATTAACGTTCTCGCGAAGAAAGTTGCTTCCAAAGTCTTCTTCTTGAATGAGGCGATATCAAGAAACTTCCATTTCTTAACATCAATTCACAATGTCACTGGACGTCACAGAGACTCGCAGCATGTCATGAATCTTTCACGAGTCGTGAATAACCGAAAGAATCTCATCTCGTAGCGAAGATTGACGTTTTAATATTAACACCGGCAATTGCCTCCATGACATCGCTTCAAAGACAAAATTTCCTCCTGTGCACACTTCGCAAGAAACTTTACTATCCGCACACTTTTTTCTTGATACTCCCCCAGGGAGCAAGGTTAGTCCTACCAACCAGCGATAAGCAAACTTGAACGTTACAGCTAGTTAAGTGATTTGATGAAGTAGTCAAATTTTGTTAGAGTTACGAGTTAAGCACCCTTCTGTGTGGTAACGTCGAAACAACAATCAGCAAGAAAGCCAAACACCATTTGCGAGGTGTGCATGGAGAACAGGTGTAATTAATTTTAGGATGTAGGTTACTAGCCTTGAGTGCCAAGTATTTTTCTGAACGGATCGAGCTAGTCTGTGAACCTGTCTCTCAAGAACACGTGTGCGGTAAGTCCAGTTTCTTTCACCCCAAACCAACGACATACTACTGTTTTTACCTTGGCGTTGTCCTTCGACCCTGGAGCCATTGCACGCTGCGCCGCCGCAGTCCGCAGAGGCCCGAAGACGCCGCGAGGAGTCACCACTGTCAACTGTCAAACACAGACGGGGCCGCCGTTCTTCCGGGGGACAGCGCGCGGCGGTTATCTCGCAGAGAGCGCTGGGTCAGACACGACGGTCCCCCGGCGCGGGGCTTGTGCAAGTGGCGGCGGGCAGTGCGAAGGGGTGGGGTGGGGGGGGGACGAGGCGGGGCGACAGTTGCCAAGTGCCAGTGCTCGACGGAACGTAGTCTCCGAAAGTGGTGCTCCGCGGCCGGACAGGCCTCTTCTGCGGCCCACACGGCGAGATCTTGTTAGCTGGAGATTAGCGCGCTCTGCGGCTCACAGATTGCGTGACGACGCACTGGAATGAGAGTGTCGCGCGTTGGTGGTGGCGCTGGCGCGGGCGGCCGGGTGAACAAGGCCTCCTTCGCGCAGTGGGCGAATTGGAAATAAACCAGGACAGACCGGGCAGTGGCGAATCCAAGGGAAGGGGGCCACGGGGTCGTATTTTCCTAAAGAAAACTTATTAAACATTTTAATGTTTATTTATGGAATATAAATTATTTTTTGTTATTTATGTTAGTAAACACGCACTTAGCCACTTAGCAACCAACCATCTAAACAACGCTTTAAGAACGCGTCTATAGCAACGGCCATTAAAATGCTCGGAGTCCATTAAAAATATTTTAGCGGACTCTTGGGTTTAGATTTTATCAGTGCTCGTAAATCTTGGAATAAACACGATTTTGACACAAAACACAATTTTTGGGAATAAATGTAAACAATTGTCAGAGGAATATGTACCCCTTTCTCTTGTAGGTATAGTGTTCACAGTCAAGTCTACAAGTTCGTATCCCCGGCAAGCACCAAATACTCCAAAAACAAGAATGACCTTCGAAAGCAGGTATATGTGGTCGTCAGCCTCAAATGGGAACTTACTTCCTTGCTCTTCCAATTATTTAGGCTTGTAATGTGCTTAGATTTTTTTCTTCAAATATTTAATAACTTTATAATATTATATTCAAATACTTTTTCAATAATTAGTCTTCAGTGTTTACTATTTTTTCAAATTATGGGGAATGAATAACTTACGTGGATACTCAGTCTTCTCATGTATTTTTACTTTCTCGTATACGTACGTATATACGGAGTGATATACGTAGTATAGGGAAAGTTATGTAATGCTGCGCGAAAAAATAGCCAATTTTCGGCGGAAAAAAATTAATTACCGGGCCGTGAAAACGAAGAAGTGGATTAAAACCAGTTGCTAAATTAAGAAACAAAATATCCCCTAACTCGTGGTGTAGCCAGAAACCGTGTTTTCTAGGCCCTTGATATCGAAAACCTCATTGAAAGGAAAACGTCCGTCTGTCTGTCCGTCTGTGAACATTGTTAGCGCCTAAATCATACGTACGATTTCTTCCAAAATGGATATTCCCTGGTCGATCTGATTCTAGTCAAAGCTTTGAGATTTTGAAAAAGATTCATCAAAATTCATCAATACTTTATATGAAGCCCCTCGGGAATTTTCAAAATTTTCTCAAAAACGGCTCCAAATTTCTTCTTTACATTTCTTGTATGAATGGAGCAAAATACACTTATTAACATGGCATAGGTCCGATTTTCACGGATAACTCTGAATTTTCGAAAATTGTGAAAGTTTGAATTTCTTTCCGCGTCTTTCTCCAGCCACAAAATTGATGATGGAGATTTTTTCTTCAAATAAAATTTGTTCTGCATATTAAGTTCTTTCATAAACGTCATGTAAATGTTTCTCAAAATTTTAGCAGTTTTCGTGCAATATTGCGTGTAATATGTGCAACATTAAAAAAATACAAAAACAAGTTTTTCTCCAAACGGCTCCAAATTTTCTCTCTAAACTTATGGTATGAATAGAGGTAAATGCACTCTATGAGATGACATAATAGCCATATTGCTCTATCGGTTGGTTTTTTCAAAAATCACAAAAATGTAAATTATTTACTTGTCTCTCACGTCGTTAATATTTACATTAACGGCGATTTTTTCACATTATTATATTTACGAGTTTATATGCTTTAAATAATGTCAAGTAAAGTTTCTCGAAAACACTACCGTTTTCTGTGAAAAGTAGCTCAAATTTCGTCATTTTCAGAAATGCTCAAACACCATTTTCTCATATATGGCTGCAAATTTTTTCTTGAAACTTTTGTAACAGATAGTGAGAATTACACTCTTTAATATGACGTTAAGTTTATTTTGAGTTATTTGTTTTTTCAAAAAATATATAAATGTTAATTGTTTGAAAGATCTCTCACATCTTTAATATGCACATTATCCGCAATTTGTAAAGATTATTATATTTGTGAGTGTAAGTGCATCAAATAATTTCTAATAAAGTATTTTGAAAACTCAAAAATTTTCTGTGAAAATGAGCTTCAAATTTTGCATTTTTAGTAGTGCTAAAACGCAAATTTCTTTAAAACGGAACATAATTTTTAAAAGAAAATTGCCATTTACGGCTAGATTTTTCTGTTCTTTAATATTCTAAAAATAATATTTCCGTTCTAAGTTTAGGAAAAATTAACAAAATGACCAAAAAACGTTCTTTTGGCGGTGGTACTCGTAGATGACAGCTGGCAAGAAAAAGTATGTGGCAATTCCGAATAGCTAGCGAAGACCCAAGGAAATAGAAAACTAATACGGGAAAGTCTGTGCCATTCTGTAGCACCACTAGTTTCTTAACTCATGAAACTGATAAAAGTTTATTTTGAATAAGCGATAAACTAGAAATAACAAAAAACATTGTATGTGACTCGTCCTTTATTAGTCTTTAAGGACTCGTGACATAAATATTTTAGACAGGCAATAGTAAGTTCGGTTACGTTTAGGATATGTAAAGCGCATTAAAATTTCAATTTTTAGCTCTATCATATTTGACGCATTTTTTGCACTCACCAAACGTGAGACAATGCTCAAATGCTCAGACAAAACTGAATGCACTAAAGAAAACAAAATACTTTTGTCCGATCCTCTACAATTGATCTCTGTAATATGATACCCAATTAAGTGATTTCTATACTTGAATGACAATAAAAGGAAAGTCAGTAAGGCTGTCTAAAAATAGTGTATAACACATGGCACTAGTGATATTTATTTTTCGTGTAAGATTGCGCAACACGGGTAATGGAGATTGCAACATTTGTTACTCGTAAAATAAAATGTCACTTTTACCTCTCACATCGTAAATAACTTATTCAGTAAATTTATTCAAATTAACCATACAGATCTCATATTTAAAGAAGTAATACCATTATGAATATACACGTATTTTTTTATTTCAAACGAACAATGAAAAATTATTTCTTGAAAAATATTTATAAACGATCTATGCTGAAATCTTTCCTGCCTTTTCCACTGGATGGCATTCGTAAAATGACAAAGCTGATGATCTAGGCCACAATCATAAGTTGCAGGTCTTGATTTGTTCAGTGCACAAAGAAATTTCATTCTGAAAGGTCCTAAGTTTTTTCTACTCCTTATCTGCTTTGCATTTTTATTGCGATTGAATAACAACTACAAGAAGAATATTCACACCAAATTAATTGTTAGTATTTCTGCTCTATAGTAGTGTGTTTGGTTTTTAATAATTCGTCGCGGCTTGTGGGTTTGGGGGCTTGTAAAGAAAATACGTGCAGTAGGGTTAACTGGATCGCCGGGAGGTTAGGTTAAGTGGACCGGTCAAGTTACCCCTCTTTACTTTTTTTCGGAAGTAGAATTTGTAGATTTCCAATTATTAAATCTGGAATGTTATATAATTTATTTGTCTTTCAATGTTTTATTAATTTAATTCATTACCACTGTTATTTCCAAGTTTTAATTTTAGATGCCACATTTTGGGACAAGGCGGGCGGTCCGTGGCCCGTTTTCTCATTTATGTGTGAAAAAGGTTATGACAACATGTAGGAGAATGACTTTTTTCATTAAAACAAGCTATTATACGTCAATTCTATTTTCACAGGCTATTTCAGTTTCCGGTACACTTAACCTTACCGGTTAAGTTAACTGGCCCTATTGCAAATGCACAAAACATTCCGCATTTGACAATAACTGTAAACAGAATTATGTTGTTTGTTCCCAAAATATAAGGAGAAAGACTCAAATATCACGCGAAATTTCGCGTGTATTGGTCAAGTAAATAACATTTTAGAACTAGTTTATAAAAGTGGACCAGTTAACCTAACTCTCCTATATATATTATAATATACACTCTTATAATGAATAGATAAGTTTCATCTCCTATCAGAAAGATAAAACTCAAACGCGAAATATATTTTTAAAAGAAGTAGTGCATTCCAACCGCCTTAACTGAACCATGATGGAGAGATCAGCAGTGAAGAACATTTATGTTGCAATGAAATATCTAGCATGCGGGCTATCAAATGACAATACAAGTTATAATGAGTATTACTTTGAGTTTTTGATTAAATCTGTGCTTGATGCAGACTTACCTGACGCCGCCCCTGCTCCATCATCCAGTCATTTCTTTCCGCTGCCGCTGCACTTTGTGTTCATCGTTTATATACAAGATTTTTATGCGTCAAGATTTATACTTTTACTCATTAAATTTTGATACTGTATCATTTTGCCCAGAACATTTTGATACTACGCCGTTTTATCCAGATGATTTTGATACTACGCCATTTTACACAGAGGATTTTGATACTACGTCGTTTAACACATATTATTTTCGTACTTCATCATTTTTCCGAGATGAGTTTGATACTACGCCGTTTTACCCAGAGTATTTTGATACTACGCCGTTTTACCCTGTGGATTTTGATACTATGCCAATTTACCCAGATTTTCACACTATACCGTTCTACCCAGATGATTTTGATACTACGCCGTTTTACTTTGTGGATTTTGATACTACGCCAATTTACCCAGATTTTCACACTATACCGTTCTACCCAGATGATTTTGATACTACGCCGTTTTACCCAGATGATTTCGATAGTACACCTCTTTTCCCAGACATTTTGATATTACGCCATATTACACAGAGGATGTTTATTCATCGTTTTATCCAGAATATTTTTATCCGACTTTTTACTTACAAGTTACTCCTGTTTGTATATACTTTGATTCTTCTTGATTTTTCTACAATGTCTACTTTTTTATGTTTTACAGGTAAGTGACCTAATGCGATCATTCAATTGTAATCTTCATGTGTAACTATTTAAAAACAATGAATTCTTTATTGTGTTCTCTTGGTGCAGAATCATTCAAATTACATTGGGGGATTGTTATTATTACTCGCTTAGGCACTTATTTATTTCTTGAAAATTTCCTGCCAGTGTATCGTATTTTGCATGAATGGTACAGAGATATTTTATTACAAATATTTTTGATTCTATTATGGTGCATTTTCTATTGAAATTATTCTATCATGGGGAATTTTCTTCTCATTGTGGTTAATTTTAATGTTTTAAATGCATTACATAGTACACAAATTAGTAACGAATTACATTTTGCTTACAATTTGTATAAAATGACTGTTGGAATGTATTGCTTGCTTTATACGAGTATATTGCATGATACAATACGCCCACTTGTTATTTTCATGACTTTGGTTGTAATTTAACATTATTAAAATAATTCTTTTTTGTTAATTTACGCAAATATTTATTTTTAGTTCGCACAATTTTCACAAACATCATTCACGCCGTCCTTATCGTCTAAGGTCTCTAATATCTCTTCCACATGTATATGCACACCTTTTTAACTGTTCCTCTTGTATTGAATCACACTGAAATACAGTGGTGGTGGTGATGGTGATAGTAGTAGTAAATTGTCCAAAATGTAAGTTACGTCTCCTTGTTTATGCCTAGTTGCTTTGAACGCTGAGTAATCAGGTAACCTTGGAAATACAATGCTTGGAAATACATTGACTTCATTTAACAAAATTCACATTATGAAATAATGTGTTGTTTTAATAAGTATTTACAAATTGCTAGACAATTCTTTTCTTCTCCCTTGAATAGTGTTATATAGAATCCTGTGCTCTATACAAGACAGGAGTCCTACAGATTGAAAATTAACTCTTGAAATACTTGTTGAAGTTCTCAAATGGCGAATTAGTTTAATTAAATTAGTTTCCATAGACTTTTTACTCAGATTTTATTTGATACAGTCCTCTACACATTTCAAACCAAAAGAATTAATAAAAACGTTATTTATATGGACATTTTATTGAAATGTTCTGTTAATTTTTGAAGCATTTTTTTATCTCTCAACATTTTCAGGAGCACTTTTCCTCGTCTTCAGAAGTCTAATTTGAATATTAACACAAATTATTATAAACTAAATTTACATCTAGAAAAATTTAATTTAGTTTACTCGTTCGTAAAATTTAATATTTTGAAAATTAACAAAATCGCAAGGTTGTGTAACCTTCTCTCTCTTTTGCAACAAGAGCAATAATAATAACAACAATCTTGAGCTAACTATCCTTATTGGGGTGGCTATTCGGTATGGATGGAATGTACGCACGATTTCACGTTCGCAAACATATTCATTTGTTATCTGTAAGTTCTATTGACATTAGAGCGATTTTACTTTCGGGACTGTGACTTAGCAAGTTCTAAGAAACACTTAGTTATCTCTGCTGTGATAATAAGGAAATAGAGTAGTTTACTTTCCTTCTTCGAACTGATTAAATGTTAGTCATAAAGTCAAGTTGAGGAAAGCAAATCCATATATATATATATATATACACACACACACCTCATCATACTAAATACAAACCGACTTTTTATTCTAATGATATTTATCAGTGTCAAAACTAGTCATGCAGTTGAGTATTTCATCTTACATTTTTTTCTAAATTGGCTCCATTCATCGGTTTTCTCATTCAGCAAAAACCTCGATAATTTGTTCTTTATAGCTATCGTTTACGCAAAGTTAATTTAGCAAATACTTTTCGATAGCCAGTGTACTGAAATTACCGATCCAGATATTTCCCATGAAATTTCTCAGGAATATCTTTACTCTCTTTAATTGATCAAATTCCCTTCACATAATGCTGACGATACAGGGAAAGTTTCATTGAGTTGTATCAACCGAACGGTCTCTCGATAATTTTTTTCCTGAACCAATTTTACCAACAAATACTTCAGCAACAAATTTGCAGGCATATATTTTGCATTATCAATGTTTGTCGGTTCATTTCGAAGCTGCTTGCTGCCAAAGAATGGATATTGCTTTATTAGGAAAAAAACCTTTCTAAACAAAAGGACGCTTTGTACGTGGAAAACTGTTTTCCATCAAGGAATTCAATAAAATGAAAGTTTTCAAAATCTTGAAACCTATATTTCCTCTGAGTCACTACTGTATCAATAGTTTTAAAAGAAACAATTTTGAGTCTTCCAAATAATTTTGATTCTGAAAGTTCATTCATGATGTCTGCTTTGACGCAGATTTCAATCGTCTCTTCACATCTTTCACGGCATGTTACTATGTATCTCTACTATTTCTACCTCTACGGCGTATTACTTGCCTCATGATTCCGCATTGATGAGCGAAAACTGCATTTCGATATTGCGAATCGTTTAGAAGTTATGGGAATTATACATAGTGGGACATTCTCCATACGACTAAATATTCTTTATTTCATTATTTCTTTTAAAAGAAAACACGAACAAAAATCACACAAACGGAACTTAAACAACTCACTCTACTTTCCCACAACGTTAGGTAATTAGATAAATTGGTCTGGCCGGGACGATGACGTGCGCATCGCGGTACAGGTCTTGTCTGCGAGTGTTGGGAGTCTAGGCTCTCATGCTCAGGGTGCGCGAGATACAGATAGTGCCCGCCCTCTTATACGCATGTGTGGCAGAGCCAGCAGGTGTCTGTCTTCTGGCAGGCTCCCAGTGCAGCTACTGGCCCTGCTAATACCCTCGTGCGTGAGCGGGGGAAAGGAGTTGAAAACCTTTTTCTTTAACGATTCAGTAAAATAAAAACTGAAAAATGGTACACATAACGACAGGTTTCGGTAAAAAATATTTTGGGTATTCTAAGGCTTCCAGATTATCTTTCAGTTTCTCCACTAATATTTATTATCATAAGTAACATCATAAATAAAATTCAGGTAATAATTTCAAATATTATTAACCCCCGGTTTGGAAGTTTCGTTGTAGGGTTGTAATTTCGTTGTATACTATTAGTACAAGGAAAATAAAAACACGTTAAAAAGAATTTCAAAGACGTTTAGAAGTAATTTTAATTTTTAATGGCTGTACATTTTCCATTGAAAATATTCCTTAGTGGCTTAATTTCATTGCTGACATCCAACCCTGAGAGTCATTGATCCTGTGCTGATGCAGAGGATGTTTCTCCTTTTCAACGTTTAATAATGAACTATCTTACCTGTGCGAGAACTCTCGCAGGCTATACCCCACCCTATTCCGAATTTTTGCATTTCCATATTAAGCCTGTAATATCCATTTTTCTTCAAGACCCTCTTATCCTCCGTCACTTGTTCTATATCACCTTGAAATTGATAACAATATAATACACCTTGTCAATAAAACTATTCTTATTATCGAGCAAAGAGGTACACCCGTGTAATTCAATCGTATGGAATATCAAGTAATTAGTAATTTCACATAGTTGCAGATTCTACAGTTTCTGAACAGGTAGGATAGAATCGAGAAACGTCAAACCAGCCAAAATATAATAGAATGGTCAATCATGTAGATTACGTTTGAAGAACGTGTCTTTGAGACCTTTCGCTTCAAAATTTTATTTTTTAAGGCTCTAGAACGCTTCGTTTAAGAGTTATTCAACGATATAGTTTCAAAAATTCTGACGTGCGTTGTGTGTTGCATTTTACACGAATATTTAGATGCGTTTTTTAAACAAACTCTTCATATTATTAAAGTCAAAGTGCAATTCGTCACATCTCATTGAAATTCTCTTTCTTTAGAGACCTCATTTATAAACACTGGTTGAGTGTGAGAGCCGCAATGGGAAGATATACTACTGAAATAATATAGGAGACGATGTATTGTAGACATTGTAAATTACACCCATGATGAATAGATATTTTCTACTAAGAGGACGAAACCTTACACATGAACGTGAATCTAACCTAATGACTGCTTTTACCATTTAAACATTTTAAATATCGAAAAAATACTTAAAAACTCACCCATTTCCGGACTCAGAGCATCAATTTGATAAATGTAAATCTTTGATATGTTGGTGAGACACTAAAATATACAAGATATCAATTAATTCATGTCCCCAACAGAGGTTTGAGATTTTAAGAATACTATTAGGCTGATAAAATTAAAGAAACTATGTGTGAGTGATTAAGTTGAACGATTAAAAACAATATGCTCCTTGCTTTATAAAATGTCTCTTTATTTAATTAAAACAAAAATCATTTAATTAATTATTTTATGTATAGTTTAATCGACGCATAGATCTTTCTATTTTTTGGCATTCCATTCTGTTTAAGGAGGTAATATTACACTGAGGATATTTAAATATTGTTACTTGTTCTACAGTGCAGTTTTCAATGATTATTTAGAGCGAATGATTTCCTATCCTTTGATTGACACAATATTGTTTTTCTACTTTCTCTCCCTTACGAAGAGAAAGTATTGTAATCGTGAGGTGGAAAACGGGGAGTTTTAGGCAGAAAAACCCTTATTGCCGTGCCCTGGTAACTGAAAAGTGGGTAAATCCAGTTGTTTATAATAGAAAAAAATCCCCTATCACGTCGTGTACCCAGAATCCATATTTTGTGGATCCTTGACACCGAAAAATCGATTGACCGCAAAAACTCTTTCTGTCCGCCTGAGTTCAACGCTAGCGCCTAAACCGTTCAGTCGATTTTCTCCAAAATTGATATTCCCCCATCCAACTGAACGAACTCGAGGCTTTGGGACTTTCAAACTATATTGATTGTTTGAGTACGTTGCATGAAGCCCGAACATATTAAGCTTTGGTAGAGAAAGCACTTGTCCTTCCATATGGCCTCCCGTTGGCAGTACCTGAATCCAAGGCAGAACACCTAATCTCTATCTATGAAATAACTTACTCCATGTAGCGGAGTACAAAATATCAAAATCATGTTTAAGATCCGGTTTGTCAGAATAAGACAAAAGCCTGTTATACACATAGACTAAAATTAATGGTTTTCAAATAATTATTTATGACACGAGTATCGTAAAATATCTTATTACAATATGAAATTGGAGAATTATCAAACGAGGCTGTTAGGCGGAAATTGTTAGCCAATCGTATATTGTAATATGATGTTACCATTTGAATAATTCAATTCATCAATTCAATTACTGAGCATTTTTTAAAAATTAGCTCACCCTTTGGAATTTGGAATCACCTTTTGGCAATTGACTGAAAATAAGGAATCGAATGTATTTAAATGATATAATTGTAATGTTGGGAATCAAAATTAACAATTTACGTGACTCATCACTTCCAAAGCTGTTTTTTTTTTCGAAGAAATTTGTGACGCTTTATTCACCCTTCGTCGTCGCATGTTAATAACATGGAAAGAGTAATTATTTTACCAGCTGAATATTCCACCCTCAGAATTAAAAAAAATACAATATTTGAAAAACTGACGTTCAGAAGCTGAATTGCAAATTCAGAAACTGAACAGCAAATTAATTTTCACTCGGATATAATTACTCATATATTAATTTGCTTGGGAATGTTTGCAAGTATGAATATCTGAATTAGTTATGGATTACTAAAACAACGCAAATGTGAATATGATGTGTTGACTTACTAAAAGTTTGTGTAGAAAAAGTTAATTATGAGAAATGTATTGTGAATCAAAGTTTTGAGTTAACGGGGCTCAAAAAATAAAGGCCATGTTTTGGTACATCTGATGTGTTGAGTTCTATCAGAATTGCGGAGCACACGTTAATATGTTCATTAGTCACAAAATCATTATTTAATTATATTACGTAGCTAACATGAAATTAGTCAACAACAAAAAATAATGATATGATTGTAACAATGATACCTTTCTCGTTTTGTTGGATTTATTATTATTCTTTTTTTGCCAGACCCAACTTACTATAAAATACAAAAAGTTCTGACAAAAGTAATTCTAGGCATTTGTCGTAACGTCTTACAAGAACGATAGAGGCCAAACTTTATAAGTAACAATTAAAGTGAAAAAATGAATTAACTGCGATTCATTCGGTCGTATGTATGATAAAATACATTATAAAAATTAAACATATGAAATCATATGAAAATATAAATGATCATGAGTTAAGAAGGACAGAATAGAGAATGTGACTGTGTTACCTCGCAATCACTTATAGTAAAATCGATGTGAAGCACTGGGCCGCCTTTTGCAGTAGTTCCTGTAGGCATCCACAGATGGCAGCACCATGCAGGATGTCTTCTGCTGTCCACCACTCGCAAAATGCAAGATCACACAGGTTTGAGTACATAACAGATACTACAGGTTTTCAACAAGATATATTTTTTAAACAAGTTCTTTAATTATAAATTCACATTTTGATTGATAAAATACATGTATCTTATCTTCAATAAATTTGTGAGATTATTTAGTCCACAAATTATGTCTTTTTTAGTACGCCACTTTCTTCATGTAGTTTTCCAGTACACTGATTGAAAGTAACAACTAGAACACCGATACTTTCCTTGGATACCTTGTCTGTATCTTAATAAAACGAAAGCTTGTTAATGATTTGGAAAACGTCTCTGGCAGATTAATAACTAACACTGCTTTCGTGGTTTTACAAAAAGTGCTGTCATTTTGTGCTTCTGTATGTGTTCCAGTTCTGTACTGAAAGATGAGAAATATGTACAACACAATTAAAACACTGTTTCTTACATCACTAATTTCACGTCCTCTTCGTTTCAGAAAGTTCTAGTGAAATGAATTATATGGTTTCAACAGTTTTCTGGAGACCACAATCCTCCATATCCACGGTGGAACGTATTTAACAAATCTAGGAGAAATATTTTGTTGAATAACAGCTCTCCTTGTATTTAATGGTCTCTCTTTAAAATTATTCTCCCTACTATCAAGATCAACCACTTTGTGTAAACCATTCTTGGATATGTCGACATTTTATCAATGTATCCAATACCATATCCATCTTAGCAATCCGTTCCGTATGAAACTGGAAAAACATGCTATACAATTTTGCAGCACGGTTTTAAGACATGCTTGATAAGCAGAAAACTTTACTGCAAAAAGATGTGAAAATGGTAGACTCCTTGTTTCTTTACCATCTGAACATCGAAGTATGGGAATGAAACTTTCACAAAAACTACAAGAGGTGAACCATTTCATTTCGTCGACAATTTGGGTGTTAATCAAGCAACCTTACAACTTTTCAATATTGTAAGTTCAAGGTAAAAGTGTTAAATCACATTCAGAACCACAAATAGGTTTCACCAATGCTTCGGGATATGGGCGTTGGAGGTCACTGACAAATCGATGACCAGAAAATTCGCCATTACTGTTCCTAGGACAAGATTAGAGGCAAGTACAGCGATCTCTAACTACTTAGTGACACCAAATTTGAACAATATAAATTATAATATTATTAAAACATTGAATTACTTTCCTTGACCTCTTTAGTAAACTGTTTAACCAATTCAAGTTGAGTAGTTCAAATTTACTTCGGAATAATGATAATTGATATTATTTTAAGATACGTGATGCATTAATACACGTGCCTGTGTTGGATTAATGTAAAAGTTAATTCATATTTACATTTTTGTGGAGGTAATTTCAAATCGATTCATTTCTTTATCATATTCAATTAGCCAAGAGAATCGAATATAGAAATTGTCAGTTGAAAAAGTTGGTAACAATGTTCACTACTTCTAGTTCTTACTGCAGCTGCGTTACTTAAATTTCGGAAAAAGAGATCGCAATACTTAGCCTTACACTGGAGGAATATTTTTTTATATCCATAAGAAAGTACTGCAATGTCCTCAAGATGTTACAAAAATGTTTGAGTTCAGTAAGTACACTCGTACTCGATACATCAATACTTGTAATAGTTGCGACAGTTTCTTTTTCCATCAGGATATCTGTAAGAGAAGACACTTCATTTTAATAAAGGAGAGTCCTCTTCAAAGATTGTTCTTGTAGACATATCTAAAGACCTTTTAAGTTAGGGAGGGTTGCAAAGTGAAGTTACAAAGGCTCATTGGAATTCTTGCACCACGAGGGACCCTAAATCTTTTTCTCTATGACTCAAAGAGTGTATATAGTATAGAACGTCGTTAAACACGAATTTTCTCACGTACGTTCACCACATAATACTTTTGTCCTTTCACTTATAACGTCACTGATTTCTTGAACACATCATTCAAAATCCAAAACCTTTTAATTCATTCAAATAATATCGTAATCACTCACACACTGGTAATAAATACGACCTGGGTTTCAATATTTACAATTTAAATTATCTCCCCCAGTAACTATACTCATAATTTTTTTAGAAAAAATCCCCAACTTGAACACTAATTTTTATAACAACACTGGGGAAGCAAAAATCTGCAAATATTTTCATTAACATTCCACTTACAATGTGGTTTCGGGCAAGAGAAATGCACTTGCTGCAAATCATGAATTGACTGCTTGAGAACCTCATTGAAATTTACTTTACCAGTCGACGTCATCATGGAGTTAAAAATTTCGTTTCTTTCACTGACCAGCAGCACCCTTTCCGAAAAATAACCTATCTCAGGGTTCCATACGAAAAATACAGATGTTTACCGTACTCTTCCCAAATAAATTTCATTTACCACCG
Source organism: Acheta domesticus (assembly GCA_031308135.1). Lineage (NCBI taxonomy): Eukaryota > Metazoa > Arthropoda > Insecta > Orthoptera > Gryllidae > Acheta > Acheta domesticus. Next base: position 31,977,114 of record JAHLJT010003656.1, read on the forward strand.
ATTATCACAACGGAGACACGAACTACATGGTTACAGAGAAACAATTAAACATTTCTTCCCGTAAAGGATACAAAAATATATCAATGCAACATAGAAACCCTGGTATCCTCATTGTTATTTGACAACCTCTGCTCGGAACAGTTTCCCTCGCCAACAATCCACGTCCTCATCAAAACCTTTCCTCGCCTTTCGTCCTCGCTGGCAATAAGGGATGAACTATTCAGGTCAGGAAATTTCATTTGATTAGCTCAACATACAGGTATTATTATGTACACAGTTCTGCCTATAAACTTGCAGTTAGAATAATGTGTTTTTGCACGGAAAGAAAGTCATAGGATTCGTCTTGCTTCAGAGTTCCCATCTTAAAACTCACACTCATTTCGCATTTACGGACGGATTGACGTCCGCAAACAGAAGTAGTAGTAGAAGACCTAGGGGGGTCGACAGAGAGAGATAGCAGCGGCGACAGCGCGGTCCGGCGGCGGCGGCGGCGGCGGCAGCGAGAGCGGCAGCGGCGGCGGCGACACCGGCGGCGACGGTGGCGCGGCGGGTGGCGGGCCGCGCCATTATCTCTCGCATATGCGCGCGTCGTTGAGCTGCGCGTTCTCCAAGAGCGCCGAGTACAGGAGGCACAAGAAGATGAGCATCACCACGTTGAGGGAGCTGTTGGACAGGCCCGCCGAGCCGGTCTGCATGGCGGCGGGTCGCTCTCCTGTGAAAAGACCACCATGCCATGTTAAAGCCTATTCCCATGCTAGAGGAAGAACCGAATTGAGGGAAAAAATATCACTGAGCGAGCGCTAAAATTTTAACCCTACATTGAGGTAAGAAAGAGTGATTTTTGTGTCCACATTTTTTAAAATTCTAATATGAATTGAAGTAATGCGTTTTAAACCGCTAGAATCTGATTTTGTGTCAGAAATAGAATGATTTTTAATCACCTCATAATCTTTGTCAAGTTCGTAACTGTCACAACTAAATTGTAAAGTCAGAAACATGACGTAGACACTAACCTTGGTCTAACTTGTAACCAGCATTTCCATAAGAAACAACATTATTACTCAACACGAGGCTTATTTTTTAATCAAGTTTATTTAATACTGTTGGAAATGGTAAACAATTCAAACCTTGTCCTTGAACGTAAAATTTTCCAAAAAACATAAATGTCGAAATCTCCATGAGGCAAAGGAAGGTGCCATACTTGTTCCAGCGAATGCCGCTCCAAGAATGATAAACTGAAGAAATTACCAAAAACAACAATTGTGTGCAGTGAATGAAACATACATGCACATGGTAAGCATAGTCAGAAGGCAAATAAGTGAAATGTGTGTTTGAGTTGATGATTTCGAATAAAAGTGATAATACACTGAGAGTATTTGTTCATATAGTTTGTGAAACAATTAGGTTAAATTTGAAAGTTCCTTCCTTATATCACTTTCTGTGATAAAACTTATCATTTTCAAAAGGTAATTTACTATACAAACGAAAATGTTTTTGTAGAGAAAACCCGTCCCGTTATATTGATGATGCACATTTTTAACCTTCCCTTGGTACTCCGCGTTATGGAAAAGAGCCTGGTCAGTGCAGTCAATGCAGGGTTTATTGGCAGTTATGCTCCTTCCATTACCATCGTCCAGAAAATACTTCTCCGTCCTTCAACATCATAAGTATTCAGGTGTCTCAGAATAAATATCACACAATTTTAGGATTTTGAGTGATAAGTGTTTTCAGTCATATCCACTGCTGAGGTCATTAGTCCCGAAAGTGAAGTGTTAGTGAAGGGCGGTGGCGTCGATCTTCTAACGCTGTACGGCGAGATCAGCGCAGAGACCTTGCGTATTTTTTCATGACCAAATATCTCCATTCAGCGGGGCATCGCCCCAGCCGAGACCAGCTCTAAGTTGTCGACTGATCTCCCAACATGTGTGGTAGTGAAGTGTACGTGAAAATGTAAGTGAGAGGTGAGGGTAGGTCAAGGAAGAGGAAGAAAAGATCGCGCGTGGTCCGTGGCCTATTTGTTTGGGTTAAATACATTTTTAAAAAGATGATTTTTTTGTCTACGAACCTGAAATGGGAAATTGCTTGGAGTGAAGTCACACATATGACATTTGCCTTTGGTAGGCAACTCATCATGCATGTGTGTTCCGCAGGTCACTTCTGACACAATCTAGGGGATTATGTACTTGCCGATCACCAATGCATGAGAGGTTGCCTGTCAATCAGGGGCAAATGTCATATTTGCACCTTCGTTATATGAAATTTCTTTTACACTATAATTGGCGAAAAGTGATCTTCGTACACATTCGTGTCCTAGGGATGAGTGATATTTATTCAGAGACAGTAGGTGGAGTTTGAAGAGAGGAAGTCACTCGATCAACTAGAGGTAGTAAACTCGCACACTAACAGCTCTTTGTGAACTTTTCAAAATATGTAGTCTTCTGAACAGATCCCAGGATCATTTTTATCAATTTCGTAGTAGATCTTGGAAACAGTATCACCTAGAACCAGCTGTTATAGTGGACTAGAATTTTTCTCACAGAACTTTTAGTTGACTTCAGATATTTAGGCTGTAATGTTTTTTTTTTATTTTAGGGGTCGAAGAAATTGATATCTAGGATAGCTATTATTTACTTCGAATTATTTTAATAAAAATACGAGAAAGTAAATATCTAAAGGAACGTAGAAATGCACATTTTTCACTCAATAATTTTATACGTGTCACAAGTAGCATTTTCCTAAATATTCGAGATGTAGTTATTTGTAACGATAGAACGTGGTCACTACGCTCATGGAATTGCTACTATTTATCCAACTTATTTGCCTTTGATGCTTCTTTTCGAAAAAGTTAAATCTGCAACTTAAATCGAATTTAATTATATATTAATTATATTGTACTTTACGTACTTTCTACGGTAAATTTGTAACTTATATTAATTTCTAAGCAACTAGAAAACGTACAAACGCCGTTTTCAGACAGCGCAATCTCTGCATTGAAACGAAATACCTTAACGTAGAGTATTTCCTTCGATACCTTACATTCTCACTAGCAAATATTTGAGTTTCAGTAAGGTTGATATTCGGTGAAAAGGTAATTGACTCGGTGATTAGTAAGGGAATTGTGTTTACAGGCATGCTAGTAACATTGTCAATGCGTCCTTGTACAATGCACGCTAGTAACATTTATAGATTATATCATGTATATAGAAGTACCACTTTTTTGAACGAAAGAAATGTCATTGCTCATGGTCGCATACAAAATTTCGTCACTGGTATATGTAAGTTAACAACTAACCACCAATGCTACACGAGATACGCCAACAACCTAATGTGGTCACTGAGACCCTCCGACTAAGATACATTTTCTTAGGAACATATCTCTTATAAAAATAATTACAAGTGAAAAATTACATTGTTCATATCAAAAAGATATCACGCAAAAATTATCCATTTCTAAATAAACTGAGGTATCGAATGGATTACGATATTAAAAACATTCACCGAAAACGAAATATAGATTTTATTTTATTGTTTTGTTAATAAAATAACACCCCCAGGCAATATACGCCCCGTAACTAACAACAAGAGACCTCAACTGAATGTGGGGATAATGAAATTTTATTAATGTCCAGAAGTGAAATAAAGGACCGTATGAACGGAGAGATCAAGGGCAATTGGAAGGAACATCAGATCTAGATGATTGAAACAGAAAAAGAACGAGCTAAAAAGTCGACGTCAAAGAAAAGAGACGGAAAAAGCATTCTGAAACAATTTTAACACTTTCATTGATGTAGGCAGCGCAACAAGTGTGGCTACATGCTTCAAAAGTCTGCAGCAAATTTGGGGATTCCCCTGTACGGAAAGAGCGCATCCTGAGCTTCGTCTGTGCACTCGAGGTTGGTTTAATCCGCAGAGAGGAAGGGAGATAGAATGCCTTTGGGAAGTCCTCCAAGTGTCTGTGTACTTTATCTCACTTTGCAGGGAGTAACAGAGCCCAGATGAATTCATTTCCCAGGATTTGGCTGTTGACTTGGGCGTCCAAACGACTGTTTGTGGCAATCCTCGCGAAAATCGAGTTCGTGCACAAACACGTTTGCTACCGTCGAGAACTCACGTTTGAAATACCTTTGAATAGTGTTACGAAGTAATACTACAAAAAGATGTTTCGGATTGCATTTCTCACATATTTCGTAAAGTCCAGTGGATGAGTGATTATTGATTCCGGGTACGTCAACTACGGGAGTCATTTGTCCCGTAAGTGTAATGCTTGCTATCTTCCGACAGCGGTGGAGTTCCCTGCTGGAATGGAGACCCGGCTCCTACTTACACGGCAGTTTGCGTTTTTTTCCCATTCCAAATATCTCTGCCCAGGGGTAGCACCACAGCCGGGATAGGCTCTAACTTCGACTCGTTTCCCGACATTTTCAGTAGTGTAGTGCATCAAGTGTGTATGTATGTTTATATGAATTGTTGTTGTTATTATTATTATTATTATTATTATTATTATTATTATTATTATTATTATTATCTCCTATTTTCACTGGATCAACACTGGTGCCAGGTTACCAAAATCATTGAAGACAACAATGGTTTGGATCTAAAGGGGAAGAAGAACATGCTTGGCTTTTTTATATCCGTCAATTCAGGTTTAAGAATTTACAGACTATATTTGCTGTTGCCAATAATGTAGCTTTCTGAACGGTACAAAATATGGTAATTATTACTATTATTATTGTTATTATTATTGTTACGTTTATTCTGTAATTAGTTCTTATTTCAAAATCATGGCTAATCTTCGGAATTGAGGTCTCAATATTGTGACATAAAAAATCCAACAGCTTTGCAGACTATAGAAACCCTACGGGGTGTGATTCCTCAGAAAATGCTTTGTCTGTGATGCCTTGATTCGTACACCAGACCAGAGCGTCTTTCTCTAGCCCGCTCGCTCTCGCGCTGCTCTTGTCTGCTACAATAACACGGCCTTCACGGGCACTCGATTATTGAGAATAAAGGCACATCGCCAGCAGAATTCAACTGTTTCTGCGCGTAGGGCTACGCGTAAACAAAAGCCACCAAATTGCACGTGATCCACGCGGGCACTGCTGCAATCGAATGCTTTGTTCGGGTGATGCTATTGTTGGAAACGACAGTACAAAGGAGTATGTGAACGGCAGAACGTATTCTGTGGATGCAGCTCATTCCATCAAGTTCCAATATGCAGAAAGGGTTGTGAGTGAATTTATTTCCTGAGTTAATGTGTAAGCGCTTCGTCTTTATATGTCTTTTACGGTTTCTTTCCACGGGAGTAAATATTTTTTTGAATGTCCACACGAAAATATGAAGGTACTTTACAAGAGAGAGTATATTCATTCTCAAGACTGTAAGAAGTGTATTGAAAATTATTGTCATGCACGCAGAAACAAAATTTGTTTTCTAGTCGTTTCTTGATAAAAAGCCCAAACGATTATAACTAGAACATAGGGCCAGAGTATTTGCAAAAGTAACTTTTAAATTTTGTGAATATGTGTTGATTGAAATAGTATTAGTATAATGTAATCATAATATAAATTAAAAACTATATGTAAAGGCGGTAAAAATAAAAAGACTATCGCATGTCGTTTGAATAATGTTGCTCTATGGAATGGAATTACGTCTTTAAAATAAAGTGAATTTAATTTCTTTCACCAAATTTAGCCAAAGTGCAAGTATTGAACTGGATATGACATTGAAAGGATAATAAACAAGAACGTTATAAAAACACCTTTGCCTACGTAAAAAGACTTCTGCGTATGCGTTTCATAGAACATTTGTACATTAATTAGTCAACAAATTTGTCATTTTGTTCTAATTTTTTTTTCACTTATTTACCAGGCGTCGACCACACAACACCGCAAGTCACCATTGTCAATGATGTGTAGCTGAGGCTCTGTAGTACAGTAGGGAGCGTGGTTGTGTGCTTGTCCTTTTATTCACGACAGCGGTTGGCTTAAACCATTTATTGTATTTTTCAAAGCAAATTCTCATTCATTCAAACGCGGGGTAAAACTCTGGTTCTGACTGGCTAAATCTAGACTCCATTTAATATATTTATATTCGCAACAGTATGCGAACACTTTCGTTAATATTCGTAAGTCCATTTTTACTGAAACTGGATAATGACATAACGATTGTTTTCTGTGTATGTTAATTTAGTAAATGTGATGCCTTAATCATGTAAGTGTACGTCTCCAGTGTATTCTAAAAATTTTAATATACTTATTTTTAGACGTAAATACTACTTTTTCTTTATGTCAGAACACAGAAAGTAGCTGTAGTGTGCTTTCCTTGTAGGCTACTAGTATTATAATTTATAGACTTATTTATATATTGATAAAAAAGTTAAATTGTGTTAGTAACGTTTGGGAAAACTACATTTAGTGTGCAGTTTAAAAGCAAGGGTAATTCCAGCATTCGATTGAGGGAACAACTAAAAACTCCGTCGTTGTGGCGGTTAATGACCCAGAACGAGCATTACAAAATAAAATTTGCCCTGATTACGAGCACAATGGTACAGACTAGCCAATAGAAACAAACTATTCTAGTTAGCGGCCTCTTGAGAACTCAAGAAATCTAAAACAACATGGCAGGTGTATCTCAAGGACCCGGTTTGGGCACCCCTGGTGACACAGCGGCACGGTCGGGCGGCGACGAAGCCGGAAGGGCCTGCAGTTTCTCGCTTCTAATTACAAGTTTTTGAATGCAAAACATCAAGGTAATTAGGAGGACTAAAACATTATCAGCCCGTCTGTATTTGCAGACACAACTCCAATTAAAATAGGCATCGCGTTTTGTAATTACTTCACCGGCGCCCGACGCCGCGCGGCCTGCGCGGCGGGAGAGGCGTGGAGTGGTGTGAAGAGAGGGTCGTCGCTTTGGGAGTAAAGAGATACTCATCTTGGGGCACGCGCGGCGCCAATTGTTTCTCATTACCTCGCAATTACGTATTTTACTTTCCGCCACGTTGAATGAATAATTTCGAGTACGGGAAGACCTCGCGCAGGAGGAAGGTGGATGTTGACATGTAAAGAGTGACGTTCAATAATGGCCTGAAGTCACTGTACAGAGCTACGAACACACAACTGGGCTAACACTGAAACATTAACACATGTGGGGGCCTACGAATATTTTAAAGGAATTTATTAGCCCTACCAAAGATGGTTTAGTTCTGAGGTTTTGATTATTATAATTTTGGTGAGGAAGTATGCGCCAGAAAATTTTGAAAGATGTGCCAGTGTTTCTGTACATCAAAATTAACATTACACCAGAAAACGACACCATGTACTACAGTATTATATAGATTTAATCAATGTAGTTATACGCTGTTAGTTTGACAGAAAATATTAAATTAAAGGATGTGTTGAGAACACAACAGTTATTTCTATATTTCGTGGAAAATACACTAAGATAAAGGGAAGGGAAGTAATACATTTTATATAGACGATTACTCACCACTCAAACACAAAGAAGATAAAACATACTCGTAATTATCACCTTTTGGTCGATGCTGACTCGAAGGATTTTAAATCTCTTATAGCTGAATCATTGTTACAGTGACATTCTTATCATAGGAATTCGGATGGCAAGGACACAAGATAGTGCAGAAGGGTAATGTGATGTGAGTATATTCAAGGTGATGAAATTGAGAAATGGGCAGTGATTATGGGATGAACAAAAAAAACCCGGGTGGCGAAAACAAAGGTAGTGAACATTAGGAATTAATGGAATAACTAAGGAATGAGGTTGGACACTCGCATTCGCACTTCCATATAGGCTGTATCAGTACGTTCCGTTTGGTCTGCGAGACCCAGTAGCGTCTGCGGACCAGTAACGGGATCAAGTAGCGGTGACACAATATGGAAGAGGGAGAGGCGAGAATACAGAGCACTGAGCAACAACGCCATAAAAGAAGTGAACCTAGCAGGTAGGCATAGAGAGTGAATATAAGCAAAATTGTCGAAGAAGCGAGGTAATTGAAAGGCCAAGACAATGAAGTCTGACAAGCCTGTAAGAATATTGTACTGTGTTGCTTCCAAGAATGTTGTAAAAACTGAGACAGGCAAATAAGCACATAGTAAACGCAGGCATGTAGTTGGAGGGACTTCACGGGCAGTTTGACTATGTGGCCACGTGGTTGCCGGATAGGCGAGGACATTAGTAGGAGAGATGAGGACAGAAAGCACTGAGACAATTGAGAGTTGAGGACTTGGGAATGTCAAAAGAACCAAACAGAGTTTGCATGGTGAACGCCTGCACGGCGCTGGAGAGACCTCTCAGGGATGCGACCGTACTTCGACAGAGAGACCGTGCTTCGAGGCCAGATGACAAAAAACACCGAGAACGTTTAGCATTGTTGACTTGGGAATGTTAAAAGAACTAAATACAGAGTTTGCGTGGTGAACGCCTGTACGGCGATGGGGAGACTGGTTGTGAGGTACGACCGTGTTTCGGCGTGGCCACGTGGAAGCCGGGGTGAGATAAGAACATTAAGTACTGAGGACACTGAGCATTGAGGACTTGGGAATGTTAAAAGAACCAAACACAGAGATTGCACGGCGAACGCTCGCCCGGGGTTGGGGAGACTGCTCTGGGGTGCGACCGTGCTTCGACGAGGCCACGTGGATGCCAGGGTGAGGTGAGGACAGAAAACACTGAGAACGTTGAGCACTGAGGACTCGGGAATGTTAAAAGAACTCAACCCAGAGTTTGCGTGGTGAATCCACGCGCGGCGTTCGGCAGATAGCTCTCGCGAAACGACCGTGCGTCGGCGAGGCCACGTGGACGCCGGGGCAGGGTGCGGTGCGCGCAGAGACGCGTGTGTGGGCGTGCGGGCGGGCGGAAGGGGGAGGGTAGCGTGTGTCGCGCGGCCGGCGTGCTATCGCACCGCGACGTCGATGGGGCGACGGCGACGGGGCAGGGGCGGGCCCCGGGCGGGCGGCTGCAAATATTTGCGGCGCGCTGTCCATCGGATAGTTTTGTCCGGGTGCCACCCTTTCCCCTCCCGCCCCCGCCCCCCGCGACCCCGCGTTGCGGTGACGCGCCATTGACGTCGCGCGCCGGCGTGGAGGGGTTCGGGAAGGGGAATGCAGTTCTTTTTGCGTCGCTATGCAGGGCGCTTTTTTGTTGCGAGAGCGCACCTTTGGCGCGCCACCCACGCCCGCGCGGAACGCGCTCGTCCGTTGTCGCACGCGCTCCGCCCCGATCTCGCCCCGCCCCCGCGACCGCTCCACTTCGTGCTCGTTCCGTTTCCCCTCCGCCGCCGCACCTCTTCGCCTTCCGTTCCGCTGCGCTACGTCCCCGCTCCTCTCCGGCCTGGCTCCGCTCCGTCTCCGCTTCCCTTTCCCTCCGTTTCCATCCGTTCCCTCTTTCTTTCCTCCCCGTTTCCCTCCGTCCCCGCTTCCCTTCCTCCCCGTTTTCCTCCACCCCCGCTTCCTTTCCTCCCCGTTTCCCTCCGTCCTGCTTCCCATCCTCCCGCCTCCCTTCCTCCCCGTTTTCCTCCATCCCCGCCTCCTTTCCTCCCCGTTTCCCTCCGTCCCGCTTCCCCTCCGTCCCCGCTTCCCTTCCTCCCCGTTTCCTCCATCCCCGCTTCCTTTCCTCCCCGTTTCCCTCCGTCCCCGTTTCCTCCATCCCCGCTTCCTTTCCTCCCCGTTTCCCTCCGTCCCCGTTTTCCTCCATCCCCGCTTCCTTTCCTCCCCGTTTCCCTCCGTCCCCGTTTTCCTCCATCCCCGCTTCCTTTCCTCCCCGTTTCCCTCCGTCCCCGTTTTCCTCCATCCCCGCTTCCTTTCCTCCCCGTTTCCCTCCGTCCCCGTTTTCCTCCATCCCCGCTTCCTTTCCTCCCCGTTTCCCTCCGTCCCCGTTTTCCTCCATCCCCGCTTCCTTTCCTCCCCGTTTCCCTCCGTCCCCGCTTCCCTTCCTCCCCGTTTACCCTCGCCCCTGCTTCATTTCCTCCCCGCTTGCCTTTCCCTCTGTCCCAGCTCCCCTCCGACCCCGCTTCGTTCCGTCCCCGGTCCACCCATATCTCGCACAACTTCCCCGCTCTGTTCATACTTCTCTTTTTCCGACTGCGGTTCATTCCATTCCCTCCGTTTCCCCCCTGTCCATTTCGCCTCCACTTCGCCGGCTCTGTTCCTGCCGCGCTCAGACTCGTTCCGATTCCCCCGCTCTATTCCGCCCCCACACTCCTTGTCCTCCTCCTCCCGCCCCCCTATTCCATACCCTCCGTTCCATCCCGCTCCATTCCGCCTCCGCTCCGCACGCCCCCCCCTCGCACAGACTCCGTTCCGATTCGCCAATTCGATTCCGCCTCCATGTCTCTCCTCTCCGTCGATCCCTCCCATTCCACCTCCTTCGTTTAACCATGTTCCATTCCATCCCGTTCCGTCCCCGCCCCGCTCAGACTGTTCCAATTGCCCCTGCTGTTCCTTCTCCGCTTTTCTCACCTCAGTTCCGCTCCATTACACCTCCGGCCCATTCTATTCCCACTCCTCTCCATTTCGCCTCTGCTTCGGTTTACTTGTCCTCTTCCGTTCTGCAGCTCTCCTCCCCTTCGTACAGCGTCCGCTCCACTTCAACCCCGCTCCATCCAGCGCTCACTCCATTCTACCTCCAATCCGCTCCGCTTTGTCCCCGTTCCCATTTCACCTGCTCTGCTTTGCTCCTCGCCAGCGCTCCACACCTGCTCCATTGCAACTCCGGTGCGTTCAGCTCGCACTCGCGCGCCACCCCGCTCCGCTGCGTTCCACCCCGCTTGACTCCACCTCTGCACCTCCCTTCGCCTGCACTCCACCCCGCCTCCGTTGCTTCGCTGGTGTCCCAACCCCGCCCAGCTCCGAACCCGTACCTCTCCTCCCCGCCCCTGCTCCGCTCCTCACCGCGCCCGTCCGATCGAAGCGCCGCTGTCGGAGCCGATCGCGGCAGATAGAGGAACCCGCGCTTTGGCTCAGCCGTCCGGACATACGCGAACAAACGCTTCTTTGTTTCTGAATAGCACAGAGGAACGTGGTGCACAAATTGCAAAATCTCTTACACTGAAAAATCCAAATACCGCCCTCATCAATTATTTCGTGCAGATTTGTTTTCAGACCAAATAAAAAACCACCAACAAATCAATATCTTTTACACTCTTGTTTTAGGTTGATGTGATGTCATTGATAAAAAAGATTAAATTGATGCTGCATTTTTAGTTTGTTGTTTTGCACAGTTTCGTTAAGAAATGTTGCATAAGGAAACATGTTTTAAAATATATTTATGATTTCAGATCACAGGATAGAATATTTCACAATCATTCTAAAGTGATTAACCCGTAATAATACCGTAACAAGGGTTAACGGAACAATAATATAAGCTATATTTTGCAAGACAAAGCTGGCCACGCAAAAAATAACAATGTGGAATTGGAAGGACACATGGCGAAAATGTTCCTCTCATTATATAAATAACCAATTATCATTTTTATATGCCACATACATATTCGTGAATATATGATGTCTACAGACTTAATGATTGAATCGGATTTGGTGATAAAATTTCTTAATGAGATAGTTACAGGCATGTGAAGACCCTGCCACAGCAATGACATAAGATGAGAAGATTATCTTGAGACATTGAGGACACAGAACATCTTCCATATTGTTCACAGCGTGTGATGAATTATTTGAGGCAAGTTGTAGTACAAGTGCTGTAGATGACGTACCACATCTGTGTGATTTACACGTTATTGTAAGGGGGATAAACCAATGTGTCACGATAATGCTTCTTATTTTCTCCTTCCTCTAACCATAAACAGATCTTTGTTGTCCAACATTTATTAAATAAAAGCTGGCATACAAGGTCAGCTTCTAAAAGTATATTTTAAAATTTCGTTCCTGCCCCTCCATACCCTGTTATTGAGATCTATTGAGGGCATTCGGCTTTTTGAATGTTTTCATTCAACTAATGCGTTCCAGATATCTATTCAATGTACCCCAATGCATCCAAAACACTTTCTTTCCCTCTCGGAATGCATATTCAGTGCACATTTCTTTAGAGATATTTGTTTTATTTCGTAACCATTACGACCATTGCTGACATGTATCTATAGTAGTTTTAGTTGAATTCGCAATATGAGATTCAACCACTGAGACCGCATTTCTTATGCATGATCTTCTTTTGTTGTTGGAACGTGAGTTTACTTGTAATGTCATTGTGAAAATATCTCCTAGAAACTATTTTCAAGGGACAGCGACGCTCGTCTTGATAAAAAGAAGACTCAGAAAAAGAAAAAAACTAATGAAAATCACACGAACGTTTCAAATTATTATTATACATCTTATATTGCTCTGAGACATATTGACAAATTTTTGGTTTACATTTGCCAGTTTCATGCCAAACAGTTCAAATGCAGAAATGTTCAAAATTACGGTACCTCTAGATAAGATATCTTTCTTCGGAGAAAAAGTTCGACTTGCATGTGAATGAGTATAATGGATGATATATTCCCTACTTTTCCAAAGTTGATGTATTATGCACCGCTAATACGGTAATTTAAAAACTTATCGTCGAATTAGTCAGCACAATTTACCATTGTGTTGCATATTTAAAGAAGATATTCGGAAATATTTATTACAAGCTTAGAAATCGTAAATATTTATAACGCAAATGGTCAAAGACAATTTAGAAGAACGACCAAAATGCGACAGAAAAAGCGTATGGTCGAAACAAATGTATGGTGAGAAGCCTACGTTATCCTTATTCTTTCTTCCCTTTTTTTAAAATAACAACAAACATCTACCCACTTCTTACTGATGTTAAAAAACAATCAAACACTTTGTTCTACATCACATTGTGGTAAATGTGCTTTCTCGTTACATAGCAGGCAGAAACTGGGGAAAGAGGCAAAGTCGGCTGACCGCGGCCTGCCAAGACAACATCATTGGAGTACTTGCGCACACCTACAAAGCGTGCTTGAGTTGCACCGGAAGCGTGACACGCTGCGAGAGGCGGGCAGTGAAAGGGCCTTGGTCACGCTCTCCAGACCCCCCTCCCCTCTTCGATGCCCTTAGGGCCCCGCCTGCCACGCCACCGCCAGCCCTCCTGCTTCCCATTCCTATTCTAACTACCCGCTCGTACCTCCACCTTGCTTCAAGCCTGTCCCCGCCCAACTCTACCGCCCTGACCACCAGCCCCGACCTTGACCGCACTCGTCTCCACCACCCCGTCCCTTTCCCGTCCCCCTCCCTTCCCCGCTCGCACCCTCACCTGAACTCACCCCGCCCCGCCCCGCCCCGCCCCGCCCCGCCCCGCCCCGCCCCGCCCCGCCCCGCCCCGCTCCTCGCCCGAGCCGTCCGCCAATTCCATCGATCTCACTCCACGCCCTTGTTGAAGCCCGCGTCGCTTGTCTGGTCGCCGTCAAGGGTTGATAATTGCTGCACTCCACCGCACAGCAGCCGGCGAGAGATAGAGGGAGTGGGCCGACCGACGGAAGAGACAGCAGGCAGATGGGAGAGAAGGCGGCAAGGATAGGAGCAAGAGGGATAGAGTGAGGCGGATTGATTAGAGGCTGATTGGGCAAAGGAATGTTGGGTTTACGGGAGAATGGTAGCTAGAAGCCGGCAGGTGGACGTGAGACCAAACGTGTGAAAGAATACGTGAGTAGGAGCGAGGGGAGATGGATGAGGCAGAAAGACAGAAATCTTGAAAGGGGCCGGTAACCGCAGACAAACGCAGGCGAATGGGAGAGTGAGGGAAAGGAAGAAACGACGGCGAGCGGGAGAGAGGAAGAGAGACAAGGAAACGAGAGAGGGAGAGAAAGGAAAGGAAAGATGGAGAGGAAGAGAGAACGAAGGCAGGGAGTTAGAAGGAGAGAATGGAAGAGGAAAGAGGGAGGGGCAAGTACAGAGGAGAGAGAGAGGAAATAAAACGGAAGAAGAGCGAAATAGAAGTGTGGAGACAAAAAGTGGACGTTATGCAGGGAGAGCGTTTAGTGAGTCGAGAACACAGGCGAATGAGACAGCAAACGGGAAAGAGATTGAGAGAGAGAGGTGGAGGAATAAAGTAAGGAGAACGGGAGAGAGAGGAGAAAATTAGGTAGGGGCGGCGCCCAGAGAATGATTGAAGAGGGAGAAAAGGAGGGATAGAATCGGAAGAGAGAATGAGAGGGATAGACAGAAATGGCGTGAGGAGAGAGAACGAAAGAGAGAGAAAGAAAGAGGACGAGGAAAGAGATAGTGTGAGATACCATTGGGAGAAAGAATACGATAGAGATCGGGAGGGATGGCATCGGGAGAGAGAACGAAAGAGAGACAGAGAGAGAGGACGAAAGAAGGACGGGGAGAGGCAGGTAGATGGATAGAGTGAGGTGCCAATGGGAGACAATAGGACAGAGATAGGAAGAGCTGGCTTCGGGAAAGAGACAGGGAGGGAGGTAGAGATGGCATCTGGCGAATGAGAGAGGCAGATAGAGGGAGAGAGCGCGCGGGGGCGTGGCGAGCAGAGAGGAAGAGGCGCGGCTGCCCACGCGGCGCGGCGTCCGCCCCCGTAGGCGTCGGGACGTGTCGTGAATGGAAGCGGCCATTAGGCGCCTGGCCGCAAACGCCGCCACTTCTCGCGAGGGGGCCCGGGCGAGTGGGGCGGGCGGGGCGAGCGAGGCGGGGCAGACGGAGCGGGCGGGGCGAGCAGGGTGGGTTGTGAAGCGGGGCGAGCGGGGCGAGCGGGGCGAGCGGGGCGAGCGGGGCGAGCGGGGCGAGCGGGGCGAGCGGGGCGAGCGGGGCGAGCGGGGGCGAGCGGGGCGAGCGGGGCGAGCGGGGCGAGCGGGGCGAGCGGGGCGAGCGGGGCGAGCGGGGCGAGCGGGGCGAGCGGGGCGAGTGGGGCGGGCGGGGCGAGCGGGGCGGGCGGGGCGGACAGGGCGGGGCGGGAAGGGCGGGGCGGGCAGGGCGGGCAGGGGCGGGGCAGATGGGGCAGGCAGGGCGTGCGGGGCGGCGGCGTCACGCGGGCGACAACTGCGATGCGGTTGCCCACCGCTTCCGCTCATCCTCGGGAGCAGCGCGGCCGGAATTGATGGCAAGTGGTTGGGGGCGACTCCGTGATCCTTGAGCTGATTTAGAACTGCTTGACGGCTTTAAAACCATCCAAGAGAGCAGTTGAGATAAATTTCTTTGCGTTACAAGTAGTGTTGCAAATTATTGATACACGTTATATAATTATCGGCCCACTACAGCATTCTAATTCTTGCACCTCAAGAAATTAATTAATTGAACAGCTTGTTTCGCTAAAACCATCATTTTCGGGGCTTCTTCAAAGTTTTTGACAGTACAGACCTTGCACCATTGAATTGAGCTGCGGATGTGCCATTTTCATTATGACATTTAATAGTACATTATGAAACGAAGATGTAATGATGGATATTAATACGCGAGTGTGATATGACGAAACGAGTCAATATAGTAAACTTCGCACGGATGTATTAATACCCATTACTTCGAGTATTATACGGTACTTTTTCTACGACTTTGGTAACTCTTTGTGTTAAACTTTTACATTGAATCGTTTCGTGGCGATTGGCAGGCAGGATTCTGGCTTATCGGACATTACAAGGCTTATCGGACAGCTGCTTGCCCTCTGCAAGTGACTTTGTTTTACCAGACCGCCTGCGAGGGAGTATAGAAGTTGCTGCAATAATTCCGTCACCATTTTTGCTTTCACTCTTATTTATGGAAATGTCAAGTCTATCTTTGATTCAGTAGGCATTTAAACTAGACTTTTTTAAGGAGAACCGCACGGCAGTAACAATAATAACCAAAATTACTTGCGGCGAGATCTTAACGTCAGTCAAATGTTCTCTTCAATAACTACGACTGCGCTAGTCAAATAGGGTAAAAGTGAAACTACGATTCAGTTGATTATAAATAATATTTCACGTTAAATTACTAATAATAACAGAAATTAAAACTGAGAAGCACAATATAATATAAGATACAATTTAATGTACATAATCGAACGAAACATTTATTATAAAGATTCTCAATGATTAACGAAGTATCAATACTTGGTTTGTAATATTTTCTTGATTGGTCAAAAACTTATATCATAATGGAAACTAAATTGTAATGAGTATCATTATACAACGGTCTGCAACCATCAAATGACAGAATTATACAATGGGAGTAGCCAAAACAGTATTACGAAACCAATCTCGCCGCCAATACAATAAAATAGTATTCCGAATCGCCTCTCGGGACGAACCGCCTCTTAGGGAGATCCACCTCGCAGGGACCCGCCTTCCAACGCAGGGAGAACCGCCTTCCAACGCAAACCGCCTCGCAACGCGAACCGCCTCGCAACGGCAGAACCGCCTCGCGACGGGAACCGTCTTGCTAAGTGAACTGCCCCTGACGCGAAACCCCTAGCGACGCGAACCGCCTCGCGATGCGAACCGCCTCGCAACGCGAACCGCCTCGCAACGCGAACCGCCTCGCGATGCGAACCGCCTCGCAACGCGAACCGCCTCGCGATGCAAAACCGCCTCGTGACGCGAACGGCCTCACAACGCGAACCGCCTCGCAACGCGAACTGCCTCGCAACGCGAACCGCCTCGCAACGCGAACCGCCACGCAACGCGAACCGCCTCGCGTTGCAAACCGCCTCGTGACGCGAAGGGCCTCACAACGCGAACCGCCTCGCGACGGGAACCGCCTTGCTAAGCGAACTGTCCCGACGCGAAACCCTTTGCGACGCGAACCGCCTCGCAACACGAACTGCCTCGCAACGCGAACCGCCTCGCAACGCGAACCGCCACGCAACGCGAACCGCCTCGCGATGCAAACCGCCTCGTGACGCGAACGGCCTCACAACGCGAACCGCCTCGCGACGGAACCGCCTTGCTAAGCGCACTGTCCCCGACGCGAAACCCTATGCGACGCGAACCGCCTCGCAACACGAACTGCCTCGCAACGCGAACCGCCTCGCAACGCGAACCGCCACGCACGGCGAACCGCCTCGCGATGCAAACCGCCTCGTGACGCGAACGGCCTCACAACGCGAACCGCCTCGCGACGGGAACCGCCTTGCTAAGCGAACTGTCCCCGACGCGAAACCCTATGCGACGCGAACCGCCTCGCAACACGAACTGCCTCGCAACGCGAACCGCCTCGCAACGCGAAGCCGCCTCGCAACGCGAACCACCACGCAACGCGAACCGCCACACAACGTGAACCGCCTCGCGAACGCGAACCGCCTCACTAAGCGACCTTCCCCGACGCGAACCCACTAGTGACGCGAACCGCCTCGCGACGGGAACCGCCTCGCAACGCGAACCGCGTCACAAGCGAACTGCCCCGACGCGAACCCCCTAGCGACGCGAACCGACTCGCAACGCGAACCGCCTCGCGACGGGAACCGCCTTGCAACGCGAACCGCCTCCTAAGCGAACTGTCCCCGACGCGAAACCCTTTGCGACGCGAACCGCCTCGAATCGTCTCGGGACGAGAACCGCCTCGACGCGGTTCGCGATCCCGACGCGAACGATGTCGGAGCGCATTCTCTTGCGGGCGACGTCGACCTGTGTTCCGTGTCGCGAGCGCGATCATTCCACGCGATAAGCGCCTCGTAATGGACCCGTTTGGAGCACCTTCAAAGCGGCCGGGCCGGGAACCGTATTACTCGGGCACGCCCCTCTCTTCTATTCTACCGGTTAAACACCAATTCGCGGCTAACTGGCGTTTTATTCAGCGGAGTTATCTGATCGTCCTCGCGGTTGTGGCGGCTTCCGATTGTGTCAACACGATTTATGTGCTTTCAGTAATAGGTATTGGCAGGCGATGGCAGGAGTGTTAAAGCGTTTTGAGGATAAGGTTTAAGATACCGTATGTGTTTATTTAAAAGCTTGAATACGAAGGTTGTTCAATAATTAACGAGGAAAACAAAGTGGAGAGCAAACGATTCAGTGAATGAAATGAACGTTTTTGAAGGTAAAGTTGGCAATCTTGGGAACATATTTATTTAGCTTTTCAATGGCAATGAAAGTAATACGAACTCTTTTGGCCTTTTTAAAATATCGGCTCCTGTTGAAACATCTAAGATACAAGGACAAAGTTCAGTGATAGGACTTTCGTGAATCGGGAATGAACCCGGCAGAAATTGACTGAAGAACGTTCGAACATTGTAGTAAAAAGTGTTTAAATCTGAGTGTTGCGTGCAAGGGGATCGAACAGTTTTAATTCTGAGAGGACAGCTGAAGAGCGTTCATGCAAATAACATGTACATCAAATCAGATTATTCAGAAAACAGCGAAAAAATGATTGTTGATAAGTTACGGCCTTTTCAATCAACATAATATCCTGTACTGCTCACCAATATTGTTACAGTAGTCTACGTATACTGCTATCAAATCAGTTACGCATAATTATGATGATATTTCACAAAAAAGTTAGACATAGAAATGTTTGCTTTGCTTGGAAAATTTGGACGTTTGCTTTTGTTCGAAGCACCTGCAGACATGTTTGCTTTTGCATACAGTAGGGCTACTATTATCATCACATTTGTTTGGGATAAATTATTTTACTGCAGTTTGTATGCCAATATTTTATTTTTCCAAACATACAAAAACTACAATTTTTGCAGCAAATGTAATCATTTTTTGGCCTCTAAAAATTACAAAGAACTAAAAAGTATTAAAATCTACATGTGCCAGCCATGATCATCTTCTGAACAATCACAATTTTCTTTCAGTTCTTGGCTAATCTTACAGTTTGATTTTCAGTTATTGATCCATTAAGAACAAAGGAATATCGTGTTACGCCAGGAGTATCTGAAGAATTCTCTCCATTTATCTCCTAAAAGTTCAGTCAATAGACCTCCTACATTAGATATCTTTGCCAATGTCATGATGGTCATTAGTATTATTACAATGCTAACTCAGTATTTTACTCCAATGGACATTTTTTTTTGTTTTTGCATCAACTGTTCTGAACTGTCACTGACACTGATATCCATCATTCTGCAAGCTCAATTGCTGTTTCAACTAACAGCTCTGCAAAATAGCATCAATGATGACAATTTTGAAGTCAGGAGAGTCAAGGTTTCTCAAATTATTTGTGTAATGTGAAGTTGTTCTGTAATTAAGGAGAAAAATTGATTTAGAAAGGAAATGATTTATTACAATGACAAAGAAATGTTCACTACTTTGAAATGTAGCCTCCAATGAGTTCTACCATTTTCTGAGCTTTCTTATACCCAAAACGTAGAAGTATTTACCTTGCTGTTTAAAACCCATTTGTGTACCTTTTACCTCTTCGTTGTAGTCAAACTTCCTGTCACGTAAAAAGGCTTTGAGCGAGCTGAACAAATGAAAATTGGACGGCTGGTCGCGGCTGTAAGGAGGCGATTCGGAACACCTGCCAACCCAAATTGTGGAGCGTTTTTCATGTTCTGAGTCGTGTGAGGGCGCGCGTTGGCATTGAAGAGCCCCACAACTTTAGACAGAGTATTAATCGTAAAGCGTTGCGTTAAGAATTCGATAAAACTAAGAAAGGAATTTTCACAAATACTGAGTTTTAAACGATGCTATTTAGGTGAGTAACGAAAGCACAGTTGCTTTTATTAAGCCTATTTGGTGTTATTTTAAAAATACGATGTTGCCTCATAACAACGATTTAAAGTTAGAAGCAAATACGGAATCCTGATAATTGCGTCTTGTCTTCTTACATCCAATGTGAATTGAAGTCTCCGCCTCTATTTGAATATTGTGGTCAGTTAGTTCTAGCAACATATTTGACAACCTCAAGAAAATAAAATTTCAGTACTTAAAAACTGAACAAGATATTGTCGTTTAGATATCACTAATTCGTTACATAATTCATGAGAGCCTTCTTTGCGATTAAATCCAGATTTAGAATTCTCTGTATTTTACCATTTTAAGAAGAAAGGATATTCAATTCAACCTTTTAACCAAACCAACCAAATAACAATTTTGAGAAGCGATGCAAAACTATTACTGAATACCTAGTATAATTGTTGCAAAAACCTTAAATTTCGTAAACACTGATATTTGAACACTATTACTTCGCCAAAACTTCCAACTCCCAATTATTTTTCCGATCCTGGAGCCGCCTTCGCACACTTCATTTCTTCGTCTCGGATCCGTAATATTCGTTCACGTACGTAAGATGTTTTGCGTTAAAAGAGGGGATATTCAATTGATTTTTTTGCAAGTAAATCAGAATTAAAAATTTCCAAATTTCCTTTTCAAATCCACTAATTCTATTGCATGTGCTGAACTTTTTATGTCATATTGTATGATATTATCTTTATTGATATATTCTTGTAGACGATCGAATGGCTTACATGACGACGCGATGGAGACTATCCTCGCCCTCCTGTGCCTTCTACGCCAATACTCTCAATCATTCGGATAAACACGCGTATCATAGAGAACGTTCAAACTAGAGATCATGATTCCGGGAAATCTAGCCTATCAGCTTTTCAGACGTTGACAGTTGGTTTCCGAATGTTCTTTTGTAATAGTTAACTATGAAGAACCAGATGGCGTTATCGTCCGTACAGTGTGCCAGAATGCGCGGAAAGCCGGGCACTTCTGAATTTGGCCGTTACCCATTTTATGTGTCGAGAACTGTACAACATTTGTAATGGCCACGTTGCGTTCGAAGACTGAGGAAATGGCTATGGGGACGGAAGTGACGTACAGTGATCCATAACGGATTAAAATGCGCTCAGAGAATGTTATTACATTGCGTTTTGGGTACAACAAACAAAACAATGTTTGTGTCTGTAAGTTGATAAATGAAAATTTAACTATAGACGTTTCTGTTCCTACGCTAACAAAATATATTATATTAATTTCTATTTGAAGGAACGTAATTAAAAACTAAATAGTTTTCAGGCTTTTAATATTATTTCGTAACCGTTAATCGTTAGCACGCATGTAATGGATGTGTGGGATTAATTGCGTAATTAAAAATTGAAAGTAATCTGGAATATTTTGGTTCAGTTATTATGTTTAATTACTTCAAACTTTTACTTGAAACTTTTTCACGTACTCTCTATAAACACATCGCGTATACCTGGAGTTTGTTTAAAACTGTTTGAGAACCCCGGTTTCGTTGTAGATTACAATTCCCATTCTTGTCGAAACTCACTTTTGATAATAATTGTCAGTTCCTTTTCTCTGGCCTATTAACGGATTTGCAGACTAACATGAAGTCACTAGGCAATAAGAGAGTTTCATAAAATTTTAGCTTGCTGCCTTTGTTTCAGTCTCTTGAAAACGCACGTATTTTTTTAATAAGTTTTGAAGGTTTATATTAATCTTATTTTATGACAGTGCATCTAGACATTTGCTAACTTTTAAGGTGTATCTATTATTATTATTATTATTATTATTATTATTGTCATCATTATTTTTAATTGTTTTATAAGTAATACTGTAGATGATATTTCCTCTGGTTCTCCATGGCTCTACTTTTCGGCAATATTTGTAGATTATTATTAGGGAGAGATTTTTATGCCCTAAAAAATCTTGAAATATACTTTTATGATCTAAAAAATTCATAAATATGCACATAAATATGCAATTAAAATTAACAATATTTCATTTCCTGTATGAATCTATCTTGACAAACGTGAGGAGAAACATGCTTGGAACTGAAAGATATATTTTTGTGCAAACATAATAAAATCTATCTCACTTTTCAGAAGAAATAATTGAAGTAAATATTCATCTTGGTATGTCTTGTTGCATTTCTAATGCCTGGTTTAACAGTGCACATTAGGAGTCCTAATGAAACAAACATTACTATTCCAAAATTTAGAAGATTGTCACCCATTAAATGTAGAATTATTGCGGTTTTTGTTATTAATGCCTTTATTTTTATCGTCGTTATCTTCTTCTTCTTATTGTCTTAACGTAATTTTAAGTTACATTTTATTTAATTTGTAATTATAATATGTAAATTTTAGTGTTCCGCCACCAGGTTGCAAAAACTTACCTGCGGAAATAATAAATATATCTATGTTTTTAGCGCATTCCAGTCCTCTGTGTGGTGCTGGAGGCGTCTGGGAAGGCGTCGGCGACCGCGCGACCCGTTCGCGTGTCGACAAACACTTAGCTCTGCGAAAACTTTTCTGTAACGGCGCACTTTGCCCCTCCCCTTTCCCCTTTGGACGCGCGGCCGCCTTCCTCTGTTCCCGCCGCCGCCGCCGCCTCCACCGATAGTCGACCGCAAATGCTCGCGAAAATGAGAGGCTTCTCTCTCGTAGTCCTCAGGGCAAAAACGTTAACACTGCGGTGTCTCAGGCGGGAAGTCCTCGCGTTCGAGTCCCACGGTGGCGATTGGATTTTCGACACTTGCTACACCAGGAACTAGCGATACTAGAAAGTTCGAATTCGTCTGCATTTTGGTGAAGAGTTCTATCAGACGGCTGCTCTGTTAGGTAGTTTTTTCTGGTTTCTCCTATCAACACCAGGAAAAAGCCGGAGCAGGATCCTGTCAAACGGGCCACGGATCGCGCGCTCTCTCTCCTTCCTTCTGTATGTCCCATCCTCACACTTGTATACACTGGACTATCACACATGCCGGAAGCATTCGGGAGCTTGGAGCTTGCTCTGGCTAGGGTGGAACCCCGCTGGTGGAGACCACTAGTAGACGGGACAACCCACTAATACACATGTACGTAAGTGCCGGATCTCACGAAGAATACGCTATCAACTTTGTAAAAACACCTACCTATAACATTATTTATTGCGTCTCCATGAATTATCATTACGTTTGAGTAAATAGAGCAAGAGAGAAAAAACAGATTTCTAGCAAATTAGGCTTTTTAAGAATTAATACGTTATGTTGCTCATTGCATCAGAATATGCCTCCATCAACGATTTTTCTGATAAGATGACTCCATAAGGAATAAAAAATTTAAATCCGACCAATCGCTGAGAAAATGCTGTATTATTTGGTACTATTGGAACGAGATGGTGGGACCATTCGATATTTTTTGCGGAAATTAGTTTGAGAAAGTTGGGGGTTAATTTGTTTGGTTAATACGCAAAACCAGAATGAATGAAGAAACCTGAATCTGAACCAGATATGAATGAAGAAACCAAGTACCTGTGTGAATAGTGAAATTAAGGGCGCTTCAACAGCACATATTTTCTCGCATTAATTGTAACGATTCCCCAGTATTATACAACTAAATGAACAGGGATTTTTAACGGCTTACCTCTAGTAGATTATAATTTTCGTTTAAATTTGAATACTCTTCCTGCGAATGGTGACAGGCTGACGTTGATAGAAGTTAATAGGAGGGCTTCGAGTTATTAGTACACTTATGTTCTAATAAAACTCATTTTAAGTCTTATTATGGATAGTGGAGTGTGGATTATTCGTTGAACTCATAACTCCTTTTACAAAAGTGATCTAAGCTTTGAAAATTTTCCCTCTAGGTAATTAAAATATATGAGATTATCAGTATAGACATAAAATTATAGTTCAATTGCGACAATATTGTTTTCATAAACGATTATAAAGTACAAGATAATATATAACATACACAATGTGATCATTTATGTAGTAGAGTGAACGTGCTTAACGTCAAATTCCTTATACTGAAACACGTTATCAATAATCTTCATTCATAGTTGCTATGTCTCTTACCGTATTAATGTAATTTCCTTTTCAAGATCAGTACTATCTCCCTGAACTTGACAATCTATCGACAATGCAATTTAATGTAAACCAAACGACCTGAAACGAATATTATGATAGAAAGTTACCCATTATCTTCAATAGGGCTGACATTCATTTCTCCGTGCCAATATAATCTGAAGGTGAACGTCATCAGACGAAACACAGCGTTGTGAGCTTCGGAAATGACCCCTTCGTGCAAGCGTTGATCACGCGCAGACAACAACAAAACATGCAAATTTTAAGTACGTACTCCTCTTCCGATCGCTTGTTATAGATATTACCGGTCGGCGTTATCTCGAAAATGAGTGTGTCAGGTGGACGCCGGTGGCTGGAGGTGACAGTCTGGACGCGGGCGGGACTCCCATAATGCGCGTGAAAGACAGTGGGCGTGCTATCGCGCGGACGTGTCGACGTGGATGTGGATGTGGCTGGACCGGCGCGGCGCGGGATGCTCTGCGAGCACACCACCCGCCAGATACGTCCTGACGTGTTTGCCGCGCGCACACATCGACGCTGATGGGTCGTGAGCGTGGCACGCAAACGAAGAGCGACGGAATGAGTGGTGTCGCCGAAGGAGAAAAACAGGACTTTTTTTTGCGGGGATAGAGGGCCATTTTCAAGCTTTGGACAAAAAGTGTAGCGTAACTCAAAACTTAAAGCCGAAAACACGGGTTTCAGGCTGGCTATTAAATGAAGTTCGTTAAAAAATAGTCTTTAGTTTGTTTTTAAATAATGCTTTTTCGCTTTTATTTCTATAGTTTCTCTTACTAATTTATAATAATTTGTTATTTTATTAGAAACATTTTACTTTCAAATAAAGAAAATTAGAAACATGAGTGAAGTATGATTCAAAACTGAAGTATTTTGTACTGGTTTTAAATAATTTTTGATTGACATTTTTTCACCAGTTTAGTTTTGAAAGTAGAATGCCTGATGCTCTATCAAGTGTATCGCTGATTTGACTCTTAGTTCAATAATAATCAGCCTAGAAATGTAACTCAAAATTAAAGTTACGGACATACTAGCTATAAAATATACAAGATCCGATAAAACAATTTCCTCGTTATTTTTGACTTAAATAACTTCCTTTCCAGTATTTTCTAGCTTTCATGCTTAAAATATGGTTGAATGTTGATTATAACCAAACATATCAAATGTTATTTTTTATATTTTTTCACTGTTTTGGGTAAATTCATATATTAGGAATGTGTTACATTATTTTAATGGGGTCTGGGTTTGATACCTGGCTAATTCATGTGAAATTTATGATGAAAAAATCAGGCTTTCGGTCAGATTTTCTTCTGGTTCTTCCGTTTCCCCTGCCTCATTCCATTGTTGTAGTATTATTCTCTCATCATCATTACTATCATCTACTCATTAAATGGTCGCTCACGATCTCAGCTGTTGAAGGACTAAACTCTGATGAAAAAGGATGTAATTAATAAAGCACCGTTTTGATGGTCAGGATGTATGTATTATTTGATGAAAATATTTGGCTCATTGAGGATGACTACCATGCAAACAAATTCTTGTTTATTTACACAAACTTTAACTGGTATAAACGGAATAAAAGTGAAGAGAGGATGACAGCCAATGACGTCTTAGGAAGAGATGTAAGAGGAACAGGTCAATTTGACAACAATAACCCGAGCTGGTTTTTAGTGAAATAAAATAGAAAACCAGTAAAATAATCAGCATTGAAAATTTTAAAATTAAATTTTCAACACAAATCTTAAATTTAACTTTGAGCAATTCAATCTGAAAATTATTATTCAAGTTATTACATTGCTCCGAACTTGCTTCTCAATGATTGGATACAGCTCGAAAATCTGAAATAAACTGTCCCACAAAAATTATTTTAGACTGAATCTGCATGTTTACAAAAATTTGAAATAAACGCGTAGTCCACAATATTATTTCTCATAAGCGAGAGACTTGTCCCCAGCCGCAGCGCTATCTCTCTAATTACTTCCAAACTTGCCTTAAACGAAAACACACTCCGTCGCCGGCCTTCCGCAAACACCCGGTGGGGGCGCAACCCACATAACCTTAGATTAGAGCGCGCGCGGAAAAGTTCGCCAGTTCCGTGGCGGGGCCCGTAACGGGTCAACACATTACCGGTAGGCCCCGTGCTCCTTCGAAGGAAGACGAACGACGCGGGTTGGCGGGCGCGGGCGAGGGGTGGGGGGGTGGGGGGCGAGCGTGCACAGCACGCGGGTCATCGCGGAGCAGAAATATCGCCGTCATAATTCAGACGCGCAGACGCCGCGCGCATATTGTGAAAGCATTTCTTCCGCCGTAAAAGCTTTCTATCCGTTTCACGCGCGCGTGAATGTGTTCAGTGACGGTATTTCAGCTGCAATTTCTGTCAATGGGGTGCGAAATCCGATGGCCGCGTCGCGAGAAAGGGTGCGCGCGCGCCGGCGGGGGCGGCGGAGACGGGGGTGGGGGGAGGGGCGGGTTCGCGGTCGAGTGAACCTGGGAGGGGGGCGGGTGAGGACGGGTGAGGACGAGCGATGTTCCGTCGCCCCCAAACTTTCCGTCTGCGCGCTCTCGTCCGTGAGGTAAAACTTTTCGCGAGGCGGGGGCTGGGCGCAGCGGAGGCGCGGCGTGGCGGGGGCGGGGGCGGGGGTGGGCGCTCACGCGCGGGGAGACGGCACAAGCGGGCTCGCTCCGAAGCGGCGCGGCTTTCCAGAAAGTTCGAAAGCCCCTTCCGTCCCGCCCGCGTCTGAATGATACCTTCTCGAAAGTAACCTTTCATCCGGCGGGAGGGATAGGCCGCGGCCGGGCTCGATCGCGGATCTTCGCGCATCGCAAATAGATGACGGACGCTCGCCGCGATCCGGCCCCGGACAGTGATGCACAGCTTCCGGCGGAGGGCGTGGCTCCCGCGCGGCGCGGCGCGGCGCGGCGCGTCTCGCCTCCGCTGTCCCGGGCGCCGATTCAGCGCAAAACACACCCCGGCGCCCGCCTCGCCGCTCTTAACTTTGTCCTTCGTTCCGAGTGCGTAGTTAGATACAGCAGTACACAAACTCTAATGCAGGTATGTTGCTCGATAGTTTTCCCAACATTCGTCCTTTTTTGAACGCTATCATTTTATTTATTTATTTGTCAAAAAAAAAGTAAAAACTGTATATGACGTGTGGGGAAAGATATTTATCTGCGCACATTTTCTTGAGGGCCAGAATTAAAAAAAAAAAAAAAAAAAAAAAACGAAAAAATGAATTTAGAAAATTATTATTTTAGAAAAATAAAAATATTTGAAAAATGTTTGTCCCCGAGTTATAGAAAATCAATTTCAACAGTAAATGAACTACAAGCAAAAGGAGTGCTGAACAAAACGTGCGCACAGTGAAGCTACATTTACGTCCAGAAGCAAAACAAGGGGCCATCTCATCATTTGCTCAATGGATCAGGGAAACTGGAAAAAAAACCTGTTCGAGATGGGGGTCATTGACCCGGAAGCTGAAGTACATTACTTGTTACAGGCGTATTAAATATTTTTTTAAATATATACAATGCAAACATAAACTAATTCATTATATATCTTTGTTTTATTACAATAAACATTATTTTTCTTTTTCACGATCAGTACAGTCTCTAAATGTATAGATACAGTTTGGTGACCCGATTTTAAATCACGAGGCAAATTACGTTGGAGAAAAATGAAATACTAAAAAATGCGTAACATCAAATTATTGGAGATCTTAATTCAAATTTAGACTTTGTTTCTTCAGAAGCACATGGGAGTGTAACAATGTTCAACAATGCAGAGTCAAAAGTAGGTGACTCCAGACCAACTGGAAAATGCTTGATGAGTTTATTTATTTTTTATTTTATTTTTTTCTCCCGAAGGTAGATACATAGCTAGTCATTTAAAATTTGCATATGGAATTTTGATACTAACTTATTCTAAGTTTACACACTATACAATGGGGGAGATGTCCCACTATGGGTCCTCTAATCTAGTTCTATGTTTGCGAATTGGATTTGGAAAACATGGAATGGATATATATTTTGGATTCTCGTTCAATGGATTGGAGTTTTTGAGAGTCTGAATCCGGAAAGTGCTGGAATTTGATGGATGTTATAATAGAAATTTGTGGCATGGTATGTGATGTGATGATCTAACGATTCTATATTGAATTCCTTGTGAAGCTGATTATTAGAAATGAACCATGTGGCGTTAGTAATGGCTAGTTTGGAGTTTGCGAATATTGGTGTTGGCGGCATTAATCCATATGGACAGGCGCAAGTAATTGTGGATCTTATTATGGATTTATATAATGTTATGGCAGTATTGTGGAGAGCTGTCTGTTTATTATCGGTTTTAGGTGATGGAGTTTTGCCTTGGTTTGTAATATATTTGATTCAATGTGATCGCGCCAGTTTAATTTTGTATCTGGATATAATCCTAAGTATTTAACTGGTTTGTTGGGAAGGTACCATTCTTCGCGTCTGTATCGAGCAGCGCTGGCGACCATGCGACTCCTGGCGGCACAACGGAGAACGACGCGAAATACCGTGAGATATTTTGTTGACACCCCCGTGCGCCAAGAAAAATAAAACGAAGTATAGAGATGTTTTTGATTGTTAGAGGAGCGGGGGGGGCACTGATGAATGAACACGGATTTCAATTTTTTACTCGTCTAATGACTTCATCAAGACAATCAATAAAACTAATATTTTAAATTGAAAACTACTGACACTATTAAATTGGCTGATTTTGTTCTCCGATTCAGCTCAATTCACATATCGAATTATTGAAGAACTTACAACAAAAAATATGTACTTTCTTTGGAAGCACAAGAGATTGAAACAACGTTCATGCAATGCAGAGCAAAAAAGCAGGTAATACCATACTAGCTGGTCAGTGGAGAGTGTCAGTGATCATTGATATTTTCCCTTTCCAACTAACGTATTAACAAGGTTATGCTTGTCTTATGCTTACATAACCCCTAAAAACAGAAAATTTATCAAATTTCACTAAAACAAATTTTAGATGACGTTTTTTAAAATTGAAGTACTAAATGTTATTTAATTACGTTGAGATAATTTTATAAGAAATGTTACGAGTTTCAAGGAAATATAGAGCATGGGCTAAAGCATTTCAAAAGATTCGATTCAAAAGAACCCATGCAAGAAGAAATACATTAGCAGTAAAAATACAAGTGAAGCTAGTTCCAAAGAACGTACAAGTATGCGGAAAATTGATATCACTACACCGTCATCAACTAACTTTTTACGAAAATGTCCACAAATATCAAATCGTAGCCAATAATGTTCAGCCAATTGATTCTATCGTGGTGGTATGTTAAATAAAGTAAACAACTGGCACACTCATGTTCCGTAATTGACATACTATTTAAGTAAATACATCTTAATCGGAATTGGTAACTACGTTAAAAGCACATACTAATATTCCACTGATAACAAAAGAATTCAGAGTTGAAACTCGATCAAAACAAAACGTCAGAAATACGTTCACGCGACGTTGACTCGAAAATGCACGGCTTTTCTAAGAAAGCGCATTGATCAGAAAGATAGACTGCTCCAGAGCCCATTACTTTGGCAAAGAGCCACTGTTTGGGAGTAGTTCGTCAAATCACTGATTCACTCTCTCGGAGAAAGACTCCGTCCAAATAGATTTTTGGCTTAAGTAAGATTAAAAACAAGTTGAGGCCAAAAGTCTTCCACTTTGCAACAACATGGAAAAACACATCGTAAACCGTAAATAATCTTCAATAAAACCTCAATATAATGTATTCCGTATAGCAGATGAATTTAATAATCAGGGGGAAAAGAAAGATAACAGACATTTTGACGTATAGAAATTTGATTTACAGAGTATCAACTGTGTAGGAAAAATATTGGAAACAAGAGATATCGATGTTTGAGTTATACGCCTTCGAAGAGCCCACTCTATTTCTTAAAGACTGGAGAGCAATGGTAAATATTTTCTGAAAAAATATAAGTGGATGTAATAGTTGTATAACTCATTTGTTTATTATTATCTCAGTAAGAGTTCTTAACTATTCTAACGAAATTAATTCTAATGATCAGATGATAATATTGTTAGTGCAAATGGTAAGAAGGGAAAGCGGTAACAGTGGAATAGGAGACAAAGAAGTGGAAGTCATTATTAAAACTCGTTGGAAAACCCCTTTGTTCAGCACATCACACTGAAGTACGCAATGTGCAACAAACTAAACCACGTTGGGGACTGGTATGTGAAAAGGAATGCTCTTATAGTCATGCCACAGATTGCTCTCATAGAGTCATTTATTTGACGCTTCATTTTGTTTCCACCTTTCTACGAATTCGATAATTTACTAGTTCATGAAAGGATTTGTTAACTGCAGTGTTCTGCAAATGCAACGTAGTCGATTGTAGGTCAGTGATTACATTTCATTTTCGAAACTAACCACGTTGATCAATCTAATAAAGTTCATTGAAAAATAATTGTAAAATTGTATACGTTTCTCAGAAGTCTTTTCAGATCAATTTATACTGCTTCGATGGTTTTAAAACGAGCGTTATTGAAATGAAAATAATGAAGAATGTACTCCAATACGAAATATTAAGCCATGTGTTATTGAAATTCTTACAGATTTTTATTTTAACTCGAATTCATTAGGTCAAAACAATAGCTAACAATTAAATAAACGTTCTAATGCCCTTACACTTGGAGTTTTATTTCTTGACGCGAAGGGGCTTGTCTTCACGATGGAATATCTCACGGTATTTCGCGTTGTTCTCGGTCGTGCCGCCAGGAGTCGCATGATCACCAGCACTGCTTGATACAGTCGCGATCATGTGACTCCTAGCGTCACGACCGAGAACAACGCGAAATACCGTGAGATATTCAATCGTGAAGAAGAGCCCTCACGCGCTAAGAAATAAAAACGCAAGTAAAGTAATGTTCATCGTTTTGCTACAAGAACGAATATTCGAACGAATATTCAGCTATTACTGATGAACATTTATCAACTGACTGAATTTGGGTTATTTGAAAAATGTTTTTCGTAATGTTTATCATTGAAAAGTAATAGCGATAAGTGTTTTTTGTAAAACATGTAGAATTGAACATGTAGAACGACAAGCAGGCGACAATTAAACTAGTTTCTATTAATATTGTATTTATGATTGGGATTTGTATTACCTTCAGCTGTGAGCCTTCCTTCTTCAAAATGACTGGAATATTAAGAACGTTTTATTTCCGTTAACACTCGTGCCCTGAAATATTGCGTAACCAATGTTCAAGCCAAGTCAACAGAAATCGTGCTCTCCTTGAATACGTGGTTCTCAGCGCCTTCAAGAGATCGCGGTAGTTGTAACACGCTCGAGATAAGGAAGTTTACAGATGCAAATGTTTTGTGGTGCCCAGAAGCGAACAGTTTTTGATATCAAATGTTGATAACATCGCTAGTTTCTACCCTGATTCATAAATCATATATAGAGGCATGGATAGTGTTTCCGGAGCTCAAAAAAAGTGTGAAAATTGTAATTCACATTTTACGATACAGAATGTTTTACTGTTTCACAACAAAACACAATGAAAATAGACACAGCCAATATGGTTACAGTACTGCAAGCGAGGTTCCGAATGAGTCCGATGGCAGTGAGCGGTGTAGGTTGGCTTAGGTGTGATACTATCATTTGTGAAAAGTAATTTGGCAAATTTGTGATTTGTTGAAGTGGTGCAAATGTGAAGCTCTGTGACCTCTACTTTCTTTTTATATTTATCTGTAATGTATTCAACAGAAGTGACTCAATAATTGTCATTCTGGAGAATAGTGTTGTCTAGAGAGGAGCCTTTTGATTCCCGGTAAAAAACAAATGGTTTTACTCTACGTAACAGCTGGCTTGTGAACTACTTTCATGATTTTTTTACGGATTTTACCCAGCCGACAGCCGGTCACCGTTTACGCCCCGATGGAACGCATATTCGACTATACACTAGGCACCAACACACTTTTCGAACTCCTCTGATCTGGGTTCAGCAGAACGCTAGGCCCTCCTACATACTAGAAGAGAGAAGGCACAAACAACCATGCCCAAGGCGGAACTCGAACCCGTGACGCTTCGCACCAAAGCGCTGAGTTGGTACACGCTCTCAGCCATTTAGACCATCCAGATCGGCATAAAATGTTTTATAGTAAAAATATACTCTTTTTAAACATATTTATTCATTTCACAATCTATTGACGATTTTTGAGATGTGCTACTTTTCTTGTGCACAAACTATAATCAGGAACACCGAACTTTCTCTCTATACATTGTTTTACTATAAGTGAACATGAGGATGAACTGAGGAATTAAATCAAAATTAACAATTTGCTGCAAAACTGAAAAAATTAACATATTTAGATTTTTTTACTCTCATAATCTCTGAAGTGTCATTTTTATTGACAAATAATTTTCAACCATTTTATCCATTTCATCATCAGATGAAGCGCTGTCATAAATAATTTAAAGATAATAAACACTTGAAGGTGACGTCATGCAAACTTGATCGTGAATCTGGAAACTATAATACGCTCGTTCCATCACCTCTAGATCCCCTCCTACTTCTAACGATTCATACATTTTGGGAAATTTTTTTTGCTTGTAACAGAACACTCACTATTTCTTAGATCGGAGCCTGAACTTCAATCCAACTGGTCAAACGAATCCATTGAATCAAACTCCTAAACAAAAGAACGTTGTATATATTTTTATAACGTCCTTATTTTATTGTTGGAAGCACATTTTTGGTTATAAGATAACCATTATTTATTTAACATCATTTCTTTATAAGAAATGATAAAGAAATGCTGTTATGTCATAAAGAAATGATGTTAAATAATGGTTATCTTATAACCAAAAATGTACTACCAACCATAAAATAAGGACGTTATAAAAATATATGTAATGTAAAATATAATGGTAGTAAATGAACATTTAATTGAAAAGAACGTTGCTTTCCACGTACCCTTCTGGCACGTCGGGAACTGTAAG
Organism: Acheta domesticus; assembly: GCA_031308135.1. Lineage (NCBI taxonomy): Eukaryota > Metazoa > Arthropoda > Insecta > Orthoptera > Gryllidae > Acheta > Acheta domesticus. The sequence goes on from JAHLJT010003656.1 coordinate 32,009,819, forward strand.
CGGCGGTCATTATCAGCAGCGGCCTTAGCATTGATCGTAGCATTGACTGTACATTGTACCAGCTTCTGGGCCAACGACCCCCCATCTCATTCACTTTTCTTTTCAGTTTCCTTGATCCATTGAGCAAATGCTGAGATGGCGCCTTGTTTTGCATAAATATTATAACGAAAAATACGCGCTTTTTTTTCAATGCCAAAAGGTTTTCTATACATATACATTTCTATACATTCTATACATACAAAATGTGTAGTTTTCAAATGTTGCTAACCTTTTGTGTTGTACTATTATTTATCATTCAACGGCTTTATCATGCAAATAAAAAATAATGCATATAAAATGTTACAAATAAACCAGTTTAATTACAAAAACTCACAAATATCTATTGATATATCAATGACAAAATTTAGATGTAGTATAATTCGCCCTTCACGTGTTTGCCCTATTTGGGAAGGTACAGCTAAAAGAAAATTCCACAGACGTCAAAGAATTCAAAATAATTAATTTCTTCGCAGCATAAAAAGTGCCCCACGGTATATGTCAAACAAATTCAAAAAGATGTTAGAAAAGAACCACTTTTTAAATGGATAAAATATAATTAACCCGTTTTATGCCATTCTTCAAACTTGTCCCAGCTCAAACTTCTTCAATATCGGATCCCCGGTTTATCCATTCCCATGAATCCGCTCAATGCAATTCAAGAATTTACTACATCCTCCATAATCAACTTAACCCAAAAAATAACGAACACCAAATTAAAATATCTTAATGAGGTCCGGAATAGCACAACTAGATCTTACTTCTCTCGTATTCACCAAGTTTCAGCTCAAATGCTTGTAATCTGATGGAGTTGTTCGTGATACATATTCCTCACATCCATACAGATCGACAGAGAAACAGATATACATTCTGATTTTCGGGTTCAAAACCACGCGTATATACTCTCGACCTGTACCAAACTTAATGCACATTTGGGACAGCGTTAATAAATGTGTACGCAAAATTACCGCCCAGAAGAATCTTAAACACGTGTCAACACATTCTGCATTCGAATCCATTTAAATTTTGGTACCTCTAATGAACCCTGGATGAATGAATTATGACCCCTCTTGACACATATCCAGTCTAAGCGTGTGCATCTCTGAGTCTCGAGTGCCGGAGATAACTTAATTTTTCTTCAAAACCGCGACACGAAGCAGAGAGAAGAACGCACAAAATCATACACTTAAACTACAGTATTTCTCAGTGTCACTGCTAGAGTGCAGCACAGACACGTTAACCACAACCCGCTCTGATTGCAAGGACCTTCAAATCCCAGTAGAGGCCAGTTTGTTTGATACACGGTTTGTTGGAACGCGGGCCAAGAGCAGTTGTTGGTCGGTGTATAGTTTCTACATGGGGCAGAGAGTATTTCTCGCGTAGTCAAGAGTAGTTAGTAGTCAATCAAAATTAGGGTATTATTGACATACTTCGTAGGACACGTAATGTATACACTGTGAATGTCACGAATGCTGGCATTCCCACATTAAACGTGTGCAGACAATATCAGCTGACGGGGTCCCCACGGAGATTTAATAAAAACACATGAATACAACACCAAGAAAGTTACATTGTTCCACTAAGCAAAATATTGTTCTTGATCTATTTAGAGTTTTTTAAAAATATTCTAACGTTTGCATGTACTGACAACATAATTATTATATTCCAGAAACCACAATCGTTTGTCGCTATATGATTCTACAAGTGGAGGCGCAATTTCCATCTTACAGCTCTCCTAAAAAATGATAATAACTCTTTCGACGCCTTAGTACACGGATTTTATGACCGGATATTCAAGACCGGGGTGTTGAGGTGATTCCAATATTTATCCTTTCTGTACTACAGGGAACAAGTAAAAGAAAAGATCTGTCCAAGTGTCATTATGCACAGGACCGTTTTAACAGCATTGGGGGCCCATGAGCCCAGGTTAACCTGGGGCCTCCTATTCTGACTTTCACCGTTCCCCCAATTTCGATTCTGAAATACAAAGAATAGCCTACGAATGAAAAAAAAATAATCACAATATTTAAAGACAAGTTTTGTTAAAAACAACTAAACTTCTCATCACTGAGTGACATTCTCTCATGAACCAGCAACATTCCATATTGAAAATATTACCCAATGATGCGCGACACGTTACTCCGTCATGCAAATTTTTTGCGCATAGTTTAATCACATATCACTTATTATACAATTTATTTCATTTTTGGAAATATTTAATATTAAATATTTTTTTAAGAACTATCGACGACCCACGAACATTGCGGGCCCTGGGCCCGAGCTTGGTCCCTTCAGGCCCGTGCGTTAACACGGCACTGATGATTAGAGACCGGATTTTTAAGTTATTACATATTTTTTGCCTTTCTTCTTCACGTTTTCAAAATTATAATCTTGATGAATCGTCGCGCTCTTAACACAATATCCAATTTATTCGTTACATATTTTTACATATTCAATACTCTATTACATATTTTGATATTTTCCCAAAATATTTTCGTTATTCTATCAATTTTCGTAAATTTTATGACGTATTTTTTATGAACAGAAGTATTCTCAAAAAATCAGCATTTTCCCTTCATTATTGGTGAAATTTAGGTGTGAAGAGTATAATTGTCACCATGTTTCGTGACATTTAACTTTAATTTTAAAGAAACTTTGGCGATCGCTGACGAGTAACACTTTGATATGAATGCTGTACACTGCAGTGATTGTTAGCTGGTCGTAGTTATCACCATGGCTTCTATTGTGTCTAGTCTGGCTAAAGGTGCATATAATCTTGCTTATAGGCTACATCTAGATTCACCTTTGCCTGGCTGCTAAACTACGGTCCTGGATAACAATAGATTGATATTTTACTACTGACGGGAAAGACTGGGTGCAAAGTGTACATCAACTTGTGCCGTCCAAATGATTTTTAAACGTTTGCATTATTTTTTTTAAATTTTCTTCAGGAATTTTTTATAAATGTAATTTCGTATTATGCAAATGTGTTTTATTGTTGGAGTACTTTAATATTAAATATTATATCCGATTTTACATATTTATTACATATTCTTACTGTTTACATTACATATTTATGTACATATTTCGACGTTTCATAGTATAAATTTTTCCGATCTCTACTGATGATGCACTGCGCACGCCATAACGCGCGTGTCTTACCGTTGAGCACGTGCACGCGCACGCTGGCCACGTCGGCGTTGGAAGGGCTGCACGAGTACTTCCCCGAGTCGGCCAGCTCCGCGTGCTGGATCAGCAGGTAGGAGGTGGTGACTTCGCCCTTCTCGGTGATGACGCTCACTCCGCCGCGCGACGAGTCGTAGCTTATCACCTGCAACAATCACCGCCCTCCGTCACCACACACGGTCACACTGGCAGGGGTAAACAACTCCCAGGATTTTGCTTATCAAAGTGTCGAGATCCGTTGATATAAAGACACTCCTTTACCCACATCTCATCCAGTACAAACCTTCAAACGTATTATAAATATTTTAAAAAACTGTGTTTTATAAATAAATAAATGTGTCTGTCCATCTCAATGACGTAAGAGCCCAAAATATTGGCACTCTTTGATAATTTAATGTTTGTATGAATGTAATTCTGTAATGGAATAATTATAACAAATATATAATCTTATGTGAATTGTAAATTGATAATTGTGGTAGCTTATGACCCTGTTGTTTAAAAGCAACCTTAAATAAATAATTATTTTTAATTTAAATAAGTGTCGAGATTTTTTGTATAAATAGCACGAGCATGAGAATGGAAGTGTCGCAAATGTGACCTACCGTTTTATCTTTACAGGAAAGAGGGGATGTACGGCAATGTAGAATCTGGATACCTATCTCAGTGTCGTTGTAATGATTTTGAGGCAGTGTACCGATTTTGGACTAATTATTTTCTAAAGTTTTCATACATCTCTGTAACATACTTTAATGGAAAGCGGCTTAGTAATTAATATTATAATTTTAAGTTTTGGCCACTTTTAATTTAAAAAGTATTTCTTAAATCAATTGTTTTGGAGAAATGTTTTCGTCCAAAATGTTCTGGGCTTAAATAAGATTAAAAACAAGTTGAATTAAATAGTCTTCGATTTGGCAATAACATTGGAAAACACTTCGTTAACCCTGAATAATCTACATTCGAACCTCGATATAACGTATTTGATTTATAGCATATATTTCATAAAGAAAGGAAATTTAATAATATCTAATATTTATACTATAGAGGTTTACAATATCAACTACCACTTTTATAGGAAAGAATAATGGATATAAATATATAGAATCCGATGAATTTTACGTTTTCAATACTTTTCATTTAAAATGTAGGTACTAGTTGCCCTCCAATTGTCTCCAGCCGAGACTCACGGATCCGAGAATGAATGTGGTGTGTTTTGGAACAGGGGAGATCGTTATAAAGCTATGTCGTATTATATAGTCTCAGTTCCCGTATATTAAACATGCCAATGCTTGGGATGTACGCCCTGTTCGTTTGTAGAAAACTATGTACATCTTCAAGCACTTTTTCGCCAACCATGAAGATATTTAGATTAGCTCTAATACACCTAACTCCTGACATCTGAACATGTACCAATTTAGAGATCAAGAGGTTCTAATCTGGACCAGTTATGAGTGACACATCCACTGATTCAGATAATACTTGTTTGATAAAAATTACTTTTTTAGTGTCAGGGGCACTCAGAACGGATTTTACCACCTAAATTATGATCTTTTAGACATAATTAAATACTATTCTTCTCTACACCATGTAAAGCCGAGAATGAGTAAAAATTATGTAATCCTCTTGAATTACTTTGATATTAAACGGTACTTCCTGAAGAACTATAGCTCGAGTTGTAGTTGAGATTTAGATCGTAAAAGTTTAATTGCTAACTATAAGATTCGTCAAAAGATCTTAACTATTTTACACAAAACAAATTTTTAATAATTGAGAAGTGGTCTCTTTACATGAAAATGTGTTATCTTGATTTACTTTCTCTACAAAAAAGGAACACTGAGGAGTTCAGGGCTCTGCAGAGTCCACCAACTTCGGTCAGTTTGGGTCAAGCTGGGAGAAGCAGATCAAATATTTTGAATATTTACCGTGTTTTTATTATTGACGTGTCATGTGGCATAGAATGTGAAAGGGAAATTTGAGAGATCGAATTTCATTTTCAATGAAAAAAAATTACTGACGTTCTCACTAACGTATAAATATATCGTTCAATCTGTTCTAGAAAATAATGACAATGAACTTCTAAACGCCGTACTGTTGAAATGTAATTTGAAAGAGAAAATATTCTAAAAAATTGAACTTCATGAAGCGAAAATACTGATTATTGTAATTAGCACTTTAAGAAGTACCCTTTTTAGTAATAAATAAATTTTAATTGATTAAATTTTAGTAAAAGAAATTTTGAAACAAATGCATTTTTAAAAGTAGTGTGCAAAAAAATTATTTTAGAGTTTCTTAGAAACAATTACTTGACACATCTCAATGGTCATCTCTCATTGAATTATTTCATAAATGCATTTGATATATTTGAACGAAATTTTTTAAAACATTTCATTTTTATAATTTCAATCACTTTAAAAATATATTACTTAAACAATTAAATTTTGAAAACTACTAAAAAGTATAATCTCGACTTCAACAGCTGGAAGCTGCAAAGCGTCTTCTTCTAGGCAATGAGTTCACGAAATGCATCCAGTGCTGCACTTCATCCAATATTTGGAGATTTTCCTCAGAAGGCGTCCTAAACGACTGGGGACCCGGAGACAACTTCGACGGTCTCCTTGAGACGAGCTCCGAAAACGAAACTCATTCCCGACGAGGCGACGGCGGCGCTCGAAAGCCTACGAGGCCGTGAGCGGAGAGCGGGGGCGAGCGGGGGCCACGCAGAAAGAGCCTGCTTCGCTCGGCGGTCGCCATTATTACGTACACTACTATCGATATTCGTTACGAGAGATCTCGACGACGGCCCCGTAATCGAGAAAGTTATCTGGCGGCGGGAATCGATGCCGGCGAGCGGTGGGGAAGCGGGGGCGGGGATTGGGCGGCGGGGGCGGGAACGCGAAAGGGAGAGGGCGGGCGGCGGTGGGCGGTGCCCGGGGCGACGCGGGCGAGTTCCGCCGGAGACAGCATCGGGCGGGGGCGGGGGCGGCGGGAGGGAAGGGGCCGGGAACGAACTGACGATAATCACGGAGGAGGCGCACGGGGAAGGAACTAGAGGAGAAAAGACGCGAGGCGGAGACGTTGGGGTGGGGGTGGGGGGGCGGCGGCCGGAGACTCAAGCGTCGCCAAAGGAACTGAGTTCCTTGTTACGGAAGCAGCTACGGAAGAATACACAAGTGTCTTTATCACAAGACGTCAGGCATCAAGGGCTCTACAGGACCTCCTCATCTCGTCTAGGAGGCGCGGCGCGGCGGCGCAGGAAGCGGGCTGAGGTAGGGAGAGAGAGAGTGGGAGGGAGGGAGGGAGGGGATAGGAAATGGAGCTGTCTGAAAGGTAGAGGGTGTTTCATTTTGATGAGAACGTCCTTGATTTTTGGTTGGCTGCAAGAGGTTGTGTCGAAAACTGAACGTGGAAATTGTGTTCCTAAATGAAGATATCTGTATGATGAGACTTTTTTTCGTGAACGTATAAAGTGAATGAAGGGATTGGTGAAAACAAATACAAAATAAAAACAGGAAACATTCGTGCATTGAAGCATCTTTGAGTACCATTGCTGTCAATGGAATGCAAGGGTAAGAAATGAACAATTTTAAATAATTAAGTAAAGAATGTGTTCATATGTATCGAAATTTGTATGTATATTAATACTGTAATTGAACATTCATGAATACACTATAACACAATAGTATTTTCTTCTTAAACTACTTCAAATTTCACATCCTCTAAAAGGTACTTCTTGATCTTCATACGTCTGTCATTGCTTTCAAAAGTCTACTATATCCATTCTTTAAAGCAATACCTGTACTCTCAATAATTACGAAAGTTTGGTAAACAAGATACCTTTCCCACGGGAAATTCTCGATTCTACATTGCAGTCGTGATGTCTACAAGAAGAAACCTTCGATGTTCACTGACATTACAATTATATCTTCTAATTCATGAAGAACTGCAATCACGTCTTCATATGAATTAAAAAAATACTTGTACAGTGATCGATACAGGTACACTTCGTTAATTGCGTTTTCAATTCTTTATTTTTTCACTACGCAACAAAAGTATTAATTTACGTTCAAACCTTGCATTCTAATAAAGTAGTCATGACATGGTATGTGAGTTATGCAATTTTTAAAATTTTAATTAAATACAAGTTTTCTGCACCTTCGGTTTATTTCCACATTATTAAGAAGGGAGTGCATTCAATGTAGTAGTAAATATTGTTATTTTGAATAGACATGCTGTTTGTATATTCTGCTTTTTCTTTTGTAATATTCATTATCCATTTAATTCTCTTTGTAATACTTATTATTACGTAGTTTGCAAATAAAAATTACTTTTAAATACTTAAAATCTTACTCAGAATTAAATAAAACAGTCTATAGTGGCAAAGACGTCGCACTGTAAATAAATTGGTTTCTGGGATGTTTGAACTGCCCCCATTGGCTATGTAGTACTACGTAACAAAAATACCTTGGGTATCAGATGGATATCCAGGTATATTTTGAAGGCTTCCTGTCTGTTCTCCGCACAAGGGCCACGACGAACTTCATCACCCCTCATCCACGGTGTTTCATCACCTCGCGCCGTGCTATCACCGCCGCAGCCACCCACATTTCCTGCGCACCGCGCGCAACCGGGAGCTTCGCAATCTCAGGTTTAAGGCCCACTCCAAACGAGGGGAGGGGCGAGGTGGAAAAGCCAGATTTCGTTCGAGAACGCTCGGGGGCGAGAGGGTAAATGGTTTTGTATATACGCGTCCCGCTTTTACGACGGTATAAACGCACATGCCGCCTCAGGCGGTCGGGCGGTCAGTAGAGCGCGCGACGAGCGCACACCCGCGCGGATAAGCGCTTCGGATTCACGTCTGCTGGGGACTTGGCGGAAATGGAACTTTTGTCGGATTGTTCGCTGTGGTACATGTAATTAACACGGTGCATGCGATTTTTTTCATTTGAAAGTGGGTCGTTTTATTTCATTTTCTACTCGAATTCTTTTTTGTAAATATTTTGTAGTGAATGTTAGTATCAGAAATTGGGAGAACTAAGTGAAATTGACACTCTTAATTCCCACGTTGGTTATTAACTCGCGTCCAATTAATCTTCTGTTAAGGGAATGTGGTTTGTGCCATTATCGTTTTGACAAAGAAATCATCTAAGTCTTAATGGCTTCTCTAACATGACGTTTATTTACAATCCCGAAAATATGCTCTATGAATTTACTTCTGCAATGGACATTTGGGAAAAAGGGATGTTTCATTTTGTTTTTTGGTGCGTTATTTTTTCTGCACATTTAGAAATGAACATTACTTTACATCATATTTGGATGAACAAGGGAGTAATTGTATATTATTTTATCTCTTTTAATTTGAATCAGTTGGAGCATAAACTTCTACGGAAAGGAAAAATATTTTTTAATGGATGGTTTCTGGACTTGTAGTTAAACGATTTATTTGCACAAACGTAAACTAGAGAATGTTTTCTAAATTACGAAAAAAAAAGATCTACAGATCTGTTACTGACATTGCAAAAATGAAAAATTCACAATTTTTCCATTACATTACTTCGAACTAACAAAGAACATTAAGGTGTTATGAATTGAGCGTTTTATTTTATTTTATACGTGCACTCTTTTTATGGACAGCCCGAACAATGTAAATACACATCGATGTTCTGTGGAAAGGAAAGTAAATATTTCTTTGGCAGCAAGATCACAAATATGTCGTTAATGGAGAGCGGTTTCTCGAATTTCCTCTTTAACAAGCAATTGTTAAAAAGCGACCTGAAATAAATTTTAAAAAAAGCAGTTGTATTTGCTCTATAAGAAATATGATTGTAAATACGGACGTAAACATGATTTTTTAATTTATGCGTACAACATAATTTCTTGGGAAATGACACGTTAGTTTGAGCAAACCCCTATACGTACACTAAAATTCTATTTTTTAACTGAGAATTTTACTTAATTTTCTGTACAATACGCTTGGGAACATTTAATAGATAAGAAGTTTAGGAAATTACTTATGCAAATAGGAATAATATGATGAAGCAAGATTGCTGGAGTGGCGAAGGACCTAAAATTATCTCCCCGAAAAGACATTTATGTGAGATAGATGGCACATATTATGGCAACGATCACGTGAAGATGTGATTTGGATTTATGTCTTCAAGGGAATCGGAAATGGAACAATTGTGTGCTCAATTCCATTAACGTTCTTCCGGTTTATTTCCAGTAGTGTTTTTTATTTTATTTTGTAGATGCGGATTCGTTTTCTGTACACTTTGTTCAGCACGATTTAGCAAGGGTTTTTGTTGTGATTTATGAATACAGCCTGAAGTAAACTCATAGCTTACTTCGGACTGTAGCTGATTCAACTGGATAAACATTTTTCCTTTTTTTATGATACAACACGTAGTAAACAAAGAAACTCTGGTTTATATATTACAAACATCAGATGTAACAATAGGTCCTATTAGACAGGAAAAGGATGAATTTTAATTTGATCCTCGTCACGGCCCCCTCTTTGCCCGCGCACCCAGTATCCCTACCACGCTTCGCCCTGCCGCCTCTGATCTGGCGCCCTTGGCCTGTCTTCCAGCACCCCCGTCCGTCCCGACCATGCCACGCCCACCCCTCACGCTTCTCCGGAATGTCAAGATGCATTGCGGATTGCCTTTGACAATTTGTGTATAAAGTAAATTATTGATGGAATTTCGGGGAAAAACGTCAGCTCTATTCCAAATTAAGATGTACGTATCAGTTCCTGCAGAAGAAAAGAAGATTGTCGGTTGTAAAGTTTGTGAAAAATTCATTAATTTTTATAAAATAAAATGATAATTTTGAGAACAGGAGGATTGATTTAATTAATAGTATGCTTTTGAGAATGCTGATTTACTGTATCTTAATGCTCGCAGAAATCTCTATTCTTCAGTAGCATCTAAATGTTTTGTTACGTTTGTTAACTCCGTAAAAGAACGGTAGATTCTTGGCTGTTTGGGAGATACTACATCCAAGGCATGATTTCTAAAATTTCCGTCGTTATGCCACATGGAGTAAGGGCAGGATGAAGAAAGAAACATTGCGAACCTTGGCTCCGGGGCGTGACGTCCCTGCACAATCAAGTATTTAGCGACTGCGGCCTTTTACTTTAAAACGTTTAATACACTAAAGTAACATAAAAACCAAGAACGGCCTTGCCAAACCATATGTCCCTATGTCGGTGAACGTAACATCATAACATGTAAAATACAATACCTGCATTTTTTAACACTTAGAAATATTTGTGAAACGGCTATAATAACGATGGATTATTCATTTGATGTATTCCATGAAACCATTTTAAAAGAATACATAAAGGTAAAGTAGATTTCCTTAATATTATAAAAAATAATTCATGAAAAATAAATTATTGTATAGACTCTTATATGATTCTCATGATTTAAAATTTAATGTAGTGTCCACTGTCGAGCGATGAGGAACGATGAAAAACTTACAATATTTAAATGGCCTCGTAATGCTATATGTTGTATTATTAAAGTAGAGTACTTAAATAATTATTTGCATTCATGGTTTTGGATGTTTTAATAAGTTATTCGTCTCAAGAGATCAATAAATGAACATACATAAATAATTACATTATTCACTGCATCATTTATGTGTTTCAGTCCCAGAGAGTCTTTCATGCTGTTAGTTATTGCACAAATAAGGCAACACGCTGCTTGAGTGACTATGCATTTAACTGACTGTATGTGACTAATGCACATAACAAATAATTCTGTGATCAAAGGTGGCAAAGGCAGTATTTAAAGAAGCATTAATTACTGTGTAGCAAAAACACACTTTAGTTAGTAGCATAATGTTACTTAAACCATGGTTAGATAAAATATAAAACGTTAAGCAGCAAAATTGAGACTTTGCAGGCTAAATTTAGAATAGTAACATGACCTCGCTAATTTGAATTTTTATAGTAATAGTCCGATTACGTCGTTCACAAAATACAAATAACACGCTCAAATAAGTGATTATTTATGTCTTAGACAGCCTGCAAGAATCGAAGGGCATATCAATGACAACTCTACAGAACAGTTTTGGCTGGCACCAAACTAAATGTAACAGTTATAAATTAGAGACGCAAGTGGATTCAACCTTTAAACAAGGGAATTCAGGTACATTTTGTCTCTATTTTTTATTTGATGTGTTTCTTTAAATTTTAAATCTCTGACACATTACAACATTTTTTGGTCGTGAATCAAGAGGAAGAATTAAGTATTAAGAATATTTTATTGATATAAATAAAACTTCGTGTGAATTTTGTAGAGCATGTTGAAATATTTAAGCAGTTACAAAAATTGTGATACACTATAACGAAATTAGTCAAAAATAAGGAAATTAAATGGGCTTTCTTTCCAACATGTTCATGTATCTCGAGCAAATGTGAAAGTATTAAACTTCAAACATTGTCAAGCAAGAGTGGTCGTGTTCTCCATACGAAAAGAGGACGATATCTCCTTTATCAAATAAGCATTACATGCTTGTTTTCCGAAAGTCGTTTCTTTCTCGTCTCCAAGTGGCCAGAAACGAAATAGAGATTTTCTTCCACTTGGTTGTTGCAAGCACCGAAAATATTTTGTGCACTATTCTGCATTGGTATTCTGGAAAGGCTTTCGCAAAAGGAGAATCAAATCTCCATTGGATACCAGGGTAAATATGAAATTAAAGATTTTTTCAATTTTCATTCGACTCTATTTTTCTTGGAAACAAAAAGTGTTGAACTAATAGTGTAAATATTAAAAGAGCACATCTTGAATTAAGAATTGTTTCATGTTGATATAAAATTTATTTATCAAAAGGGCGCCACAAAAGCGGTGACGATGAACAAATGCTTTCAGTTCAATTATGCGAGCATCAAAGCTGTGCAGCGCTAATATCTATATATTTATTCGTGGTATAATACTCAATTGAATTTCATGGTGAGCTCATTTTATACACATACTACATCCAATTATGTTTAGAATATTTTTTCTGCGAAAAATTTAAAAAGTTCCTCTATTTTACTAGTTGCATACTTTACTAGGTTTTATGAGGTACACACGCTTTAAAATTGTTCAATCGCTCTATAAATTTGTTTAACTTACAGCATCTTTTTACATTTTAATGTAATGAAAGGAGATCAGAGAAATTTCAAACTTGGCAAAATACGAGCCAATTAAATGTATTAAAAACATTCAGTTATTAAAATAATGTTTAATGATAATCTACAATACATTTCCTCTGTGTATCCAAAATTAAGAGTACAAAGGAAGAACGATATGGGTTCAAAATACCAAGCTTTTCAGATGTTTTTATTTGTTATTATAAATCTCAACGAAACGTTACAAATCTCAAAAAGTTAACTAAACATTTTCTTTTTTATCACTATTTCATTTTTTTTAAATAAAATGTTTTTAAGCAAGATATTGATGTGAGACATTTTTATTCCCCGGACTCTATCTAAGGTCTGTTCTTTTCGGATCCCTTCAAATGTCAGAATCCATGTGCTGGTACACTAGATTAAAGGTAAAGTCCTGTCTAATAGATGTCTTGGTCTCCAATCGAACTTCACATTTCTTACGTGAAGGCCTCTCCAGAATACTAGCACCGAAGTGCAACTTGGTGCCAGCCAAGCACACGAGCGCGCTCTAGGGGCGGGAAAGGGGCGGGGCAGGCAGGCGAAGGGGCACCTGAGAGAAGACGTTGAAAGTGATGCGCAGTTCGACGAGAGCCATCAACCGCAGACGAGAGGGCGGCTGCTCCTGAAAGAGAGCGGCCCGTTAGTAGAGAGCAAATCGCATGGCCTACATGCTCACTTTCCATGCATCACAGTGCGATTCTCGCTGGAGACTTGAGAGATTTGTAGCTTCCACAAAAATGTTGTTACATTGATTGAACGATTGATTTTTACAAGGTACGTCACCCGCTATGGTCATTAATCACCTTAATGTGGTGGACACTTTTATTCAGGGAGGTGGTGGTATCACGCCGTCTCTACCCTTCACATCGACTCGCGGAGGAATGTACCGCCTTCGCCATGTACTTCCCCCTGCGGGACACCGCTCCAGCCGGGTCAAGCTCTAAGGTCCAGACTGGTCTTCCGATATGCCCGGTAGTTACGTCCATGTAAGTGTATTTGTACGTAAAAGAAGAGGATAGGACAAATCAAAGGAAGAGAAGATCGCGTGTTGTACTTGGGCCGTTTACTAGGATATTACTCCGGCATTCGACAGTTATTTACGGAGAAGCTATGAAAACTACCGATCAGAGCAGCTGGCAGCTAGAATTCTCCTAGAAACAGCGTCTGAAGGCTAGCCCTTCTCGGAACTTCCGTTTGGAGTTACTGCATAGACAGACTTGGAGGTAACTCAGCCGATAAAAATGTCAATCATTGCGATTGAGACAAGAGGAAAATTGCTACTGCAGGTGTAAATCATGTGTAATAGAATTCGTAGTATGAAAGGTGTTACTCGCGGAGTCAGTTTGTTGATTGATTGTTGGTGGTTCCGGGCGAGTCAACTACTAGAAGCGCTCGTCCCGTAAGTGTAGTGCATGCTTCGGGAGGTGGCGGTGATCTTCCCCCGATGGTGTCGATCTACCATCAAAGATCCGGCGCCGACCTACCGTAGGCTAGCGGGTTTTCCCCAACCAGGTATCTTCCACGAGCGGGGGCACCGTCCCAGCCGGGACAAGCTCAATCTCCCTACCGGTCTCCCGGCATGTGTCCTAGTATAGTCCATGTATAGAGCGTGTAAGAGGAGAGAATGGGACAAGGAAGGAGTAGGAAGGACGCGCGCGGTACGTGGCGCTTTTGTTAGGGTATTACGGAGTCAGTTTGTGTTTCAGTACTTTCTAGTCGGTTGTGAAAAGCGTATATGAGACTGACCCTCCATTTCACAACATGGAAGGAAACTAAACTTTCTTGATTATTTATATAATTTTAATCTTAATGAAATCAGTTCATTTATAAGCTCAATATTGCGATCTGTTTTCAATACGCTTGGTGCGTCAGTCTAATAATCATTGGTTATGCCTTCTAAACCGTTTAAAAATATTCAAGCCATTTACCGGCTGGTTTGAAATTACTTTCTTAATTAAATTTACAGACTGTTAATTTCTGAGTCATTGAACTTTTATAATTGCAATGATAATATCGCAATCATTGCAATGATAATATCAATATTCCTTCAATCTTAAACATACATTAATAAGACTTCCCATTGTTATAATTGATAAGTTCACTTAAAACCACTGTTGTTATTTATGTTTTATTGAATAGTGTTAGAGCAAAGTGGTCAATAATCACAAATATGGCCATGATCGAGTCTTTGCAATTTTGTCGGTATGTTTGTGGTAGGTTAGTGTTCATGTTTAGGATACTGGTGATTATGTTTTCGAGTCAAAACCACTGTTAACTCATTCAGAACAAACATTACAAATCACATAACATCAATATTTCGAAACTCCACAAGTCCAAGTTTTGAACACAACACATAAATAATTGCACGGGAACGATCTGTCATACAATATTGAAATTTGCGGAGCTTGTGATATTTGCAATCATCTGACGATATTTTTTCATACAAATTTTAAAAAGTATGTGAAAAACGGTTTTATTTCTTCATGATCTACAAAAACAATACAAAACGGCACAACATTTTCGTGCAATTTTTTTTGCAAAAAGATTGAATTGAATTTAACCATGAAAATCATGTTTAACTCAAAATTTGTTGAAATATGAATTAATAAGGTTTAGCTAATTTTATTAAGGACACCTAATATACAGCTGAAGAAAATATACGTTTTACAAAAGGGGAAAATGTGAAAAATAAAAAAATGCAAAAATATACATGTTAACAAAATAATGATTATGGGTTGAAGCATTCTTACTGAATAGTAGTCAAGATCTGGAAGGTGCAAATATTTTTATTTATATATTAATTTGAAATAATCCAGTGACAAACAGTAACAGAAGAGTGACCTCAGAATAGATGACAGGCCTCGCAAATAGAAATAGATGATTACATCTTCCTGTACAAGATGACAACGATTATGATAATTCAATGACACAGAACAGTGATGAACGTGGCATAGCAATTACCCACACATCGCAAAAATGTTCTCTTTAAATCCACAATGCACCAGAAAATTATCTTCCTAGATATATACTGTTATTTACTCCACTCTTTCGTAAGCTGGAATATTTAATTTTTGCAACCGTGAATTCTGTAATTAGAGTTCGGAACAACATGTTTAAAATTTATGGTCCAGATTTAATTAGGTTTTACCTGGTTTTAGTTAGTCACAAAAACTTCTTTTTGGTTTCCAATATTACCCTAATATTGACAACCAACTATACTTGAAAAATATCCGGGATTCACGTCTTCACCACTAAAATCTTTCCTAAATTTTCAACTCAGTGTTGTAAATAAAGTCGACTGAATATAACATTATTTATTTTTTAATCTTCACTCATTTCCAGTTGGTTTTTAAATTCTACAAAGACATTTGTGCATTGATAATTCAATTAAGTTTTTTCAAATCTATTCAAAAACACAATTCATTGCTCCGTATGTAGTAATGCGCGTGTGCACTCGTCCTAATGAAAAGACATCACCGCTTTCACGCTTTAAATTCTGATTTATGACCGTAAATTCACGTTGAGTTTGATACCAAACTAATGTTTGTTAAACTCTCAACTGAAACCGCTGTTCTAAAAATAATTGTATAAATTACTTTCAGCGTTTTTATCCTCGCGTCTGTCGTTTGTTCTGAATGCCGGAACTGCACCCCTAAAAAAGTCTCTCGGAGCGAATTGTCACAAGGCGACAATTCTCAAATCCCATGAGTGGTGCTGTTGGAGAGGGCCGGACGGTGCTTCAGAGGACGGGGTAGGGGGAAATGGAGCAACGGGGCGAGCCGGTCAAAGAGAAAGAGAGAGCCGGGAGAGCGAAAGAGCGGTGAGTAGTCGTGCTTATTCCTTGCTCATGGAGAAAGCTGGAGGAAAGGATCTGGCAGTGACCAGTTGAAAAATGAATGCTCCTGGTGGGATGGTCGGGTATAATCTGAGAGGGAACGAAGCGAAGGCGAGAAGAAAGAAAGATATGAAGATGTAAAAGAGAGAGAGAGAGAAATGGAGGAGGAAGACTTTTCGTTGTCACAAACTAGAAGCAACTGCTGCTGTGATTCGAATACAGATAGCTACATTGCACAAATGGGAAGTTCTAGAGCGGACTGTATATTCAGAAGAAATTCCTTAAAGTGGGAGGGATTTTAAGGTTCAGTCTGGATCTTGCTATTTGTGGAGGAGTCGACAGATGGAATGTGCTATTTTACTTCTGAAGAAAGTATAGCGAGATTATGTGTGAAGTGTTTTTTTTAAATTTTCGTAAATTGCAGACAAAATATTAGCGGTTTTTATTTTTAACTATATTAAATAGAAGAGTGCTTTTAGGCATATCAATGAAAATAATGCAATTACTTTCTGAATCGATTAATATCTTAGCAATATAGCATAAAATCCTATAATTTCACTTTAACGAACGTTTGAATTCCTTATTCAGAGACATTGTAAGACAATGTACTTTACCTTGTATAAATAGAAATATGGAAGACGTCCACAAAATAACAAGTACATGCATCTCAGCGTGTTACAAATTGTCTCGCCTTTACTTGTAAAAATTATACTCTTTGCAAAAATTAAAATAATTTGATAAGCCTGAAAAAGTTTGATACGAATTTTTCACAAATAATAATTTCTTAACAGAATAAAATTGGCATCAATATGATTATATTAATTTTTTGTTTTTTTCAGATTGAATGCATCTTTCAGTATTAAGCACTAAGTGTTTTCAGTTGCTAGTTAAAAGCTATGCTAACTTAATCTAAACATTGAAGAGGGCAGAATCTCCAGGGCAGAATCTCGGGGTTATGGATCATGGTTGGCTGCGTTTGGGAAAGGCTTCAAATGGGAAACTACTTTCATTCTCGAGTAAGGTTTTTTGACAGATTAAGAAGAGGTTTAAAAAAATATAGGAAATTAGTCAACAGAGTGATGTGAAAGTGCAATTATGGGTAATATACAGTTAAAAAGTATTGAGCAGTTAATATTTAGGTAAAATTATATGCGGTGCAGTGAAGTGAAGTGATTTCATTTCTTCCTGTTTGTTTCGCTAACCTAAAACGCCTTTTTCTAAGGCTATTCTGATATACCTTGGTATAGATTGATTTATGATAACGAGTGTTTACTTGTTAGAAATGTAATAATTATTATAAGTATTGTATATTATTATATTGTGGTGTTAGGTAAAAAAAATGTCCACATGACTGATTGAATATGATAATGAGTGAAAAGGTGCAGGGTTGTGTGTAAGTCAGGGGCCATAGGTCCGGGTATGTATGTAAGCGTATATGATTATATGAATGTATATGTGTAATATGTAAGTTTATTTATCTAAATGTTAGTGTATATGTAATTTCATTTGTAATTAACGTTTGTAAATGCCATCTGCATGCGCTAGGTATTGATGTTTTGTATATATTGTTTTTTATTTTTAAATTTTTCATTATACCTGTAATTTTATTTTCATGTTTTTGCGTTTTGCCACCGGGCATGAGCACAATTGTAGAATAAAGCTTAGATATATCTAAAATAAGATAATTTTGGTAAATGTTAGGTTAGGGCAGAAGTTATGTTATATATGGGGTATTTGGATTATTATTGAATTAATGTTGAAATAACATTATGTATTTATGTTTGGTAAATTATTTATCCATTATTATACGAGAGAGGACAGTGATGTAACATAATTAGAATCGTACAGAAACTGTTTTCCATACCAAAGAACATTACTTCACCCACCTCGTCGTGGTGATACCAGAAGATGTACGCAGGCGGCTCGGGGCTGTACTTGATGATGCACGTGAGGTTGATGGTGCTGCCGCGGTCCACGTGGAGGTCAGGGCCTCCCAGGATTTGCGCCGTGGGAACTGCAACAACCAAGGGGTGACGTCAGAACGCGCTACCGCCCAGATACCATACCCCATCTAGTACATGCAGACAGAGCGAAAGGTGCCTCGGAATAAATGTAATAAACTGTCAGGGCAAGTAGTAGGTCGCAGTTGGTCACATTTTGCCAATAAACTTGTAGAGAGAAATTTCATATAAAAAACTATACATGTGAAATTTGTCCATGATTTGCAGGCAACCCGTTATGCAGTGGGGTATTGAAGGTCGCTATGTGACGCCATTATACTTATTAACTATAGTTATTAATTGGTGCCCATCGGTAACTAAATAACGTTAATTAGTGATAGGCACCAAATAACAGGCGCGGTTGAAGTTTATAAACCAAGGCAAAATTTGTGTTATCGGCCGTGTGTCGTACAATACTTTTCGTAATACCATCTTATTAGAAATATAATGTAAATAAGAAATATATTTTCTTTTAATACGTAGGAGTACAACGCCATCTTCCCTTTCAATTTCATTCTATTCTTGGATACACCACACACGACAGTCTTTTCGATTCAATTGTAGTGTGAGACGCGGTAGTTTTGTTTCTACATACATTAAAACAGATGTACGTTCCACATTTTAAGATGGAGGATATTGCAGATGTTTCGAAATTGCAAGTGCAAGTTTGAATTTGTTACCCCTGAAAATCAACATAATGTATGAGAAAGATTACCAAGATTTTTGACACTGGCCTTAATGTAAGAATACTGATAAAGTACGAGACGAAGTACGTAAACAGTTATGCTGGTGTTTATCAGAGAAAGATCTGAGACGTACTCTCCCACATCTTTGTGGACACAATTCTCAATGTTGAAACTATTTATGTTTAATAGTTAACAAAAATGCTGGAATATCAAGGGTAGTATTCCACATTTTTCATTTTTACGTTTCAGTTTAGAAACTTTATTTAGTAAGTGACATTTGAATTCATTTTACATATTCGGAAAACAATGCTACTTAAGAACGGTTGCGATGCTCTCGTTGAAAGAACTTGATGGTTGAGAGTTTTCGTCAGTAGCAGAAACATCTATTGAACAATCGGTATCGAAAAGAATTAAAATTTCTAAACAGATATTCAGCAGTCAGCATCGACGAGGTTTGCATCAACATCGAGAAATTCAAGTACGTCGACGTCGGTACCTTCGATTTTTGTATGAAGGATTAGAAATTACCAATAATAATAACTATTTCTATATTCAAATTTATTAGTATGAGAAATTATAAGTTAAAATAAGAAAACTCGAATTGAAGTGTTGAACTTTATTTTTGTATTACTAGTTTCGATTACTTTTGTGGCTATAAAGATTACCTCTTCATTACTCTGTTGGGTTGCTTTATGCAGATAATTATATTAATATGACAGTATTAATATATTTTGTCTACCTGTCAAACACCAACGCATGATGAGTAGCAAACGAATACCGGTCATTCGTCACATGTGTAACATTGATAAATGAAATTTCCCAACATATGTTCAATCTCTACAAGTATGTAACTGTTATTCTGAACGACCTGCATATTTCATCTCAATGCGGAGATCATTACAACTCAGCAACTCAGTAGATCTGAAGCTTCTATTAAAGTGTAGATATTTACTGACAGGTAGTGCAGTTTTTAACTTTTCAAAACCTGCGTCCCATAGATTTTCGAACGAGATAAGGAGGGGGGGCAGAGTTCGGGGTTAAAATGAAAACTAACATTTAAAATACGATGAAAGTATGTTTTGTAGCTATTTTTAAATAAATTACGGTTCTTTGAAAAGAAGGCAATATCTGTTCAGATGCTAGCTAAACTGGTTTGACATTGCATCCTCTTTATGTGCCATATTCTGATCATCAATGTTGATATTTAGAAAAACCGCAGCTAGAATGATCTAAAAGCATCTAATCTATTATTTAATATCACTCTAAAAAGAAAATTTAGTTACACTTCTGATACAAAAATAAACAAAATGAAGAACAATGTAAGGTAAAATAACAGATTAACTCTGAGGATGCAATGTACGTATCGTCATAAAAATGAACAAGAAAACTGAGGATTCCTCGAGTGTCGACGGATATTTTAGATCTTGCATTTTATAGCATGATGTTTCAGATAAGAAAAAGAGTATTTTATAAACATAGAATAGAAAAACAATACCACAAAATTTAGAAAGAATATTTAATGAATATTTTCTGGCTTATTTTGTATTCATTTAGGTCTCTACTTGCATGGTCCCAACACAACGCAGACATTCAGCCGCAGCATTCTATTATCACAAAGAAAATAATATAACATATTTTAAAATTATGATAATGCATTTCCTTGTTTTGATTACATCACCTGAAAACTGAAATTTCAGTTTCAAAATTAAACTAATCATTACTTAAACTGTATCAGACAAGATGTGACTTCAGAAAAGTCTTAACTATCACTAGGCACTATACCCCTAATTTCTCAAAGTACAGAAAAGTGTGTTTTATAACACTTTTTTGGGGAATAATATCACAAACAATGTATACGTTCACATAAAATTATTAAAACATGAACACAAGATAAATATCTAACAAAACATTCGTTTTTAGATCGTACTGCATTTAAGCAGTTTTCGATCACTGTATTGTCTTCCACTCACAAAATACGCGAAGCTTTTTTCTACTATTTGTTAGTAATCACTGGGAGAGGCAAAGCAAGGCACACGTTAATAAATAAAGACTGATTATTTTTAAAATTACGAAGATTTTTTAAATACTTGAACATCAATTATCTTTTACTGTAAATGTGCATTTCAGTTTTTTAATTAATAGAGTATTTTCTCTAGACAGCAATTATTGTCTTACAAAGGTTAACAAAACATTAAAATTAACATACTGAAGGTCGTCCCGGATAGAACCACTAATTAACATTTCACAATTTTGCTTTTAACATTTTTAATTTGTATTCTAGCTCAGGAATATAAGCTAGAAATTTTGCTGAAAACAATTTAAGTATAATTAAAAATAAAATGTATGATTACAATTTCTTCCATGAGAAAATTTTAAACGTTTCTAAAATCAAGGACCGAAAATACATTTCGTCAGTCTATTCAACTCGTTAGCTGAAAATCCTACAACTAGTAGTGTTATTAAGAAGAGAAACCCTTAAATACTATTTACAGAGTAAATAAGAACAATGTTTATATTGAGTTTTTCCTTGTTTGTTCTGTCCAATAGTACTCGCTTTCTCCAACACCTCGTGCTGCTGTAATTTCGCCATGGTTCATTTCTGTTCAATACGCATTTTATATTTACCTTCCAACGGGTGAAGAGACAATATTTTTACAATCTGTAAAAACCTGAAATGGGCATGGCAATGAATAGCATGGCAGGATAGAAACATATTTTGTAAAATGAAACATTTGACAATATTAAACTAATATTAATGTACTAATTCATAACATGAATAAATTTAAAATAAACGAAGTAACTTTATTGGAAAACATTTTTATTCTCTTAAAAATATTCTAAACAAATATTTAAAAAGAACGGACACACTTTCAGAATACATGAGGTCAAAAATATGAGAATAATTTCATAAAGCATAAAATTATTTGACTTATGTACCTTATTTACACAAAAGGGAAAACTCACAGTTAAATGTGGCAGCAATTCCATTCACCATCAATCTAGGATGAGCACGATCTCACAATTCTCACAAAGCAAAATATCTTTAAATTAGATGTTTTTAAATAAAAAACATTGCAATAGTTCAGTGAAAAATTTATTTGACGCCTATATTTACCTGGAAAAGAGCTAATGAACATTGCTTTTTGACATTCAATTTTATCACCTGACTGTAGCGTCGCAATCGTCAGCAAAGCCAGAGACATGTTCCAGCTCACCATCAGTAAACTTTTCCACCGAAATTAAATCTCTTTCTGAACAACACACATTTATTATTTGTGCTATAGTACATCCAGTTCTTATGGATATATTTAAAAACTAGTCACAGCCCATTTATTATGGCTTCGTGGATCTGCTAAACAGGTCTACTTACTTCGAACTCTCATTTTTGGTTATTTATCTTTAAGTTCCCCAACAACTTCTCCTGTTGCTAAGTAGTTCATACGAGTACGTTACAAGTGAATGCAAAACTTCTGGAGAGCGCAAAAATTCTGCCACACTAGAGTAACAGCATTGGTTTATTCGTCGGTCGTGTTGATTCTGAGTCATGTGTATTTATATTTGTAGCCGTTTATAGTAATTAATTTGCACATTATACTAAACTGTTTAATAGAGATGAGAAAAATTTATGCTGAGAGTAATTAATTTTTTTTTAATTTAAAATATTTCCATAATAACCCAGTAACTTCCTTAAAGTTCATGAAAAGTTTTAAAGGTTATCAACACACCTGTGAGGCACTTACAATATTGATTAAAAATGTCGGCTCTAAAGACCGTTTCTCACAGAATTTATTTTGAGCATGGAACAATTATTACATGGAAAACTCTGAAATCAAACAATAATACACTATCCATTCACCCGCCTTGTTTGGTTCCTTCTCACCCTTTCACCAAGTGCTAATTTGTCGATTGAAGTACCTGTACACACATACATATCGCAGCGCATTACGATAATTCCTACACGCTCTCAAGATTGTGAAACGTTCCCGGCGTCGGAGCCCAGCACGCTCCCAAACCACGGTGCCACATCACGCTCGCGGGCGCCGCCGCCGGCACGCAACGTGGGAAACGCACGCCTTACGTGCACGTTTATCAGCAACTCTCTCTGACGCCCGTTCAAACGGCGAATCAAGCGGACGGCTATCGCAAACCGCAAAACTATTAGCCTGTCCAGCGTTGTTTGTTCTCGCGGGGCGTTATCACACACTTTGACTGCGCTCTTTTATACATAAATAAACTTATAAATAAATAACCTCTCCCGGGCGTTCAGCTGTCAACACAGGCCGCAGAATTATCGACACGGAAAATATCAGCCTACTGCAAGCGGTGATAACTAGGGTAAGAATTTTTTATATTTGTTGTGGCCTTGCAGATCTGAGAAATGGTGCGTGCAGCAACCATTCACTTTGGATCACCTTTAGAGAATTTTCTACTGCAAAAAATTCTATATTACCGTTTGAAAATAAATAAAATATTTAAACAAAAAGTATGTGGTAATACGTAAGTTACTTCCTTTTTAAAGTAACGCAAATAATTTACTTATTTGATTACAATTTTTTGGTGCTTGAATTTCAACTGAGCATCCTGAGTCGTAATTGTTTGTTATTAGTATTTTTCTCTTATTTGATTACAAGTCAGAAATACTAGTATAGTCACGTCTTACTGGAATAGACAATTACAGATTGGCCATGATTGATGATAAGGTGACTGCCGACCTGAGAACAAGCCGCAAAAATCAACACTCAGAAAGAAATTGAACGTTCTTGAGAGAGGACGTAAAGTTAAGCCATGTGTTTGTGGGGCAGAGATAAATAGAACGCTTTAGACGACTTGTGTAATTTAGAGTAACATTTGACATAAAGATGTAATGTATTGGCGGAGTATTAATGGAAGATAGTCCGGTAAAAAAATGAATGGACTAAAATTCATCTGATGTGGACTGAATGGACTAAAATTCATTCTCTTGAGAGTTAGGAGCTCTTCCGCAAGCTTAATATTTAAAATGTAAGAAACTGAAATTCTCCAACAGCTTTTAAATCATTTTATTAATATTCTTGCAGCATTATATAACCATTAGCTTTGGTAATCAATTACAACTCTTTCTGCTTACGTACTTTCGTCTACTAGTTGAAAGTAGTTCTGACAACTGATACGGTCACAAACCGCCGTTTCGTGATGCAAAGGACGCATACGACGCATCCTGCCTGTGAAAATACGATCGTTCGCGTGTGTAAATGTTCCCTTTGAGAGCATTTTTCCCAGACAATGGGCACCATGTTCCAAACAAGAACCTAACAATGATATCCGTCACCCATTGCAATGAAAACACATAAATATAATATTCTTTGCTCTTCTTACTACGAAAGTGGTACAGAAAAAGTATTGTAATGGTACAACAGAAATCAGGGTTTTTCGACAGAACAACTCTTATTGTCGGGCCCTGGTAACCAAAAGTTGAATTAATATTTTTTCTGCATGTAGTAAATTCCTTCGTCTAACAGTTCAGAATTAATGTTTTGTGGGTCCTTGATACATAAAATCGGTCGACTGATGGCAAAACTTCTCTGTCAGCCTGTTTGTGGTCAACACTTGCGTCTAAACCGTTCGGATGATTTTCTCCAAATTTGATACTCTTCCGTTTATCTGTGCGAACTCGAAGCTCTGCGAGTTTGAAACGGACATTTGGAGTTTTGCAGCGCTTAAAATTATGTTTTAGGTCTCATTTTCGATGAAATATTTTTTTATAAAATCGCAAAAGTTCATTTTTTTTCGACGTCTTTATACAGCTAAAAGATTGAGGATAGAGACATTTCTTAATTAAATTAGCTGTTCAAAGAGAGAACTTAAAATAAGGCCATTTACAATTTTCCGAAAACCGAGTATTCATATACTTGAAATATGGGCAATTTTTAAAAAATTGGTTTCTCAAAAACGGCTCCAATTTTTTTTTACCTTTTCCGCTAGTAGATCAAAGGAAGCTTACAAACGGCGCAAGTTTTTGTTCGTTGAACTTTAAATTTTTGAAGTCTGCAAAAGTTAGAAATACAGCGAGAAAGTATGTACTGTTGTAGCATCACTAGTTTCATACTTTTGTCGAATGTTTTGCTAGTACTCGTACAATACCAGTATTTTTCAAATTTTTGGTTCAAAATTATAAAAATATTGTGTCTTCTTCTTTTTAAAATCTCTATTGGCTCTCGCCTTTCACTAAGATTCCTGACGCTTAGCCCTATCTCAAGCGCATAGGCGAATCTCGGCAGTGGCGTCAGCGAACTACGCACTTCGGTTTCCGCTCGCATCTTTGAGGGTAACCGGAGGGACTTTTATGCCGCCGAGAGTGGCAGCCCTGGTCGAGGGCGATGAAAAGGTCGGGGGCGGCGTTCAAAGCCCGGTAGCGCTCAACGTGGCGTAGGGAGCATTCAGAGAGAGCATCGAGCGGGAACGGAATCTGTGGAGTCGTGAACTGGCCGCTGGCGAATTTTGGTTTGAAATATCGAGAATTGGACGGAGTCGGAGCCGACTCTGTGTGAGAGATGGGAGTTTAGATGAATGGTAGATCAAGGGAGGGATTAGACGAAAAATGCAATCGAACAACTACGAACGAAATTACATTCAATGAAAATAATAAAAGAATGACCATATATGTTGATAATTATAAGCGATTAGTGTGTTTATTTAAAAATTAAACATATATATATATATACAATGCGGTATGTCCGGTAAAAATAACTTACTATTATATTTGTTGCCAATGTCGGCGCAAATTTGTTTTCGGTAGTTCTGGAATAGCAAAAAAGCTAAATATCAGAAATTCCAAACAATGTCAACCAAATACAAGATATAATTTTGAAAGGTTATTACCTCTGATAAATATATAACAATATGTAAATGCAAGATTTTCATCATTTACTCTAATATTAATTGTAGAAACATATACGTTAATTTATTAGTTTGCATAAACTAATAAATCACGGCAGGTATAAAAGGCCAAGACACGAATCTTCATTATCAAGTATTTAATACTTCAGAAGAAAAAATGAAAACGTTTCATTTCACCCTTTTATTAGTTTTCGTGCTTCAAATGTAGTGAATCAAGCATAAAAACGAACGAAAAATAAATAAAATTGTTTCTGATATCGCGTATACACACACAAAATACTAAGAAAGTCTCATGAGATGTCTCATTCGTTTTCATGGATAGTCCAATAAAGTTTTGGAAGTAGTGTGTACTGAGGAAACAATATTAGCAAAAAATAAGCATGATAAATACATTGACATGAACAATAGCGGCCAAGATATCTGAAAACCTTAGTTCTAGTATATAGAGCAGTTTGAAGTATTGTGAAGATTTTTTTCTTTGCCTAGAAATTAATTTATGTACTCGAGGATACGTTTGAGAAAAGCCTTCTGTCTTCTCAGTTAACTCAATTTATCTTCACTATTTAATACAAACAAATTGAAATTAGTTCATAACATGCATACTCAAGGGGGGTGAAAGGGATCCTACCCCCTACGTAATATAATATTGTATTTACGTAAATATTTTAAATTTTTGATATTTCCCTTTTTTAACCTCACAATCTGAGAAATATTTGTACATTGGGAAAGTCTTTCTCCAAGACATCTGGTAGTTGCGTAAAGATAAAACCAATTGTATTTTTAATCGTTTCTATGAAGTTATAATTTCGGTTTCACTGTATGTGTCAATGATTTACACTGATAAAATGTTTCAGAAGTAAATAAGGAAATCTTTGGAAAGAGAGCCCAGAAATGTAGTTGTCCCCTTTTTTAAGCAGCGCATGCCTATAATTAATAAAATAAACATCAATTTAAACAACCGGCACAAGAAATTAGACAATGAGATCCATCCTCTTGGCCTGGAAGAACGTAGCTACGAATAGAACTTCATTGGTGTAAAATGCTGATTAAGTAATACACATACCTACAAATGCACTTTTATCTGAGAAATGCTTTAGTAATTTCAAAACAGAAAAACACACAAATGTTAGCGCTAACACATAACAAGTCATATAAAGAAGAATTTCCAAAAACATAAATTACATAAAATATTAGAATCACAATTATTAAGAAAAGAAACATCCACACCGTTAAACAACTATAACTTGAAATAATACTAAATTCTGGCAAACATTTAAATATCTAAATAATAGCTTCAGAAAACTGCGAACCATCAATACATGCAAATATATACAGAGTGAGTAATTTTGGGTGCAAAAATTCAATAGTATCGTGTTTCAGCTATTTTTACAAACAATTTATTCCTCGAAAGATTCCATCTCAAGGGATCCTATACTCATAGACAGTGGCTGGGGTGATTTTAGAAGTTAATCTCCGCATGCACCACGCCGGGACGTCAGTTGCATACAATGCACTTTTCGAGAAATACAGCGCTGTTAATGGCCTCGGGAAATAATTTTCTAACACGGAAAACGCCCTGCACTTCTTGAACATCAGTTGCACAAGACATTCGCGCAAACTTCATGCACTGAAATTCCCTAGTGAGGTAACGCAATTTGCACAATTTAATCAAATTACTAATTTATCGTTTTTATCCGAACTAAGAATGCTTTGTTAAAAAATTAATAATGTACTGAAAGTATTATATAATATACGAGCAATTTATGCACATAATTCATAAATATTTTTACGAATGAAATTTTTAATGTTATATTATGACGCAATGACAATTTTTTGCGGTCACTTTCGGGTACTGGCCTATTTCTTGAAAGCCAATATTTGAAGAAGACTATAAACAAATGTAGTTTATTGCAAGTAATGCAAACATGTGCATATAAACGTTAGTTGTGAAGTGTCGATAAATCAATAAAGTACATTATTAATAAAATGTATTTCTTCTTCGATGTTCGTACATTCGTACACTCCGATGTTCAGTAAGATGCACTAAGCAATATGTCATTGATTCAATTCACCCGATACACAATATTCGGTATTTTATGGAATAAGAGAATTTGTTAACAAACTGCTATGCACAAAGGATGCGCATTTTTTGCACAATGACACAAATTTTCATTTCTTTGAGCAAAACACATTGACATTACACCTGAAATTACTCGCTCTGTATTCTATATACAAATTCAAGAGTTACGTTCGTCAGCAATATTTAGCAGGTTTTTAATTTTAGAAGAATCTAAAAGAGCTAAAAAATGTTAGTATGCTTCTGCAACAAATAAGTAAGTGTTAGTATGGAGGATTTGAAGAAGAGCTGTGCTGTGTGAAAATTCACAAAACGATAGGGTAAATGAATTACCGGATTGTTTAAAAGATTAAGAAGGAAAGGTAAATAAAGTGAAACCAGCATGAAATGCTTTTATACAAAATTAGTTTTTAAACTTTTGTTCATTAATTGTTTTAATGAATAATTAGTTGCATTAATTCTTCTCACATTCGCACAAACAATCTATTCATTTACTAAATAATTTTAATAGACGATTTTGAGTTTGGTCTATATTCGTAGGCAATGAAAAAACACAATGCTTGTCACAATGTTTAGATGTTCTTTGTTTTGATAGTGATAAATCCTCACAAAAATACCATCACAACTGTGTCAAATAGGTACGTGAATGTGATATCTTGTCCAATGAACTGGCAGCCGTGTAAAAAGCAATCACATATTTTCTTAAAAGTGTTTTCCAAATGATTTAAAAAAATATCATTTCATCAAGTCATTAAAATTCTTTTATATTAAATCACAAAATATTATCATGGAGCTTTACTTTTGTTGCAGCATATAATTCGAGATTGTGCTGAAGATTTTCTACGTAACAATGTATTTTTAGATATTCCCGTTAAATAAATATTTGATATACCAATATATGAATAATGTTCACAGAATTAATGCGAACATTGATCACTTAATAAAGGGAGGATGCCATTAAATATTGATGATATTTCAATGACATAGACCTTTTATGAACTTCGTATTAAACAGCAAACTGAAATAAGGACCCAAATAGTTTTCAACTGATATCTTTTTAATGCCACGTATTTATTACGATCACGTCACACATTAAAAATAATTTTTCTTGATGCATAAGCGATTATTGTAAAGTAAAGAAAGGGCGATTAATTTCATGACATTACAATCAGACACATTTCGCTCTTCATATTCAACTTCAGGTAATGCTCACAAATTTGTTTTGAAATTGTCATGAAATACCCCTTATATCTTCCCTAATTCCTTCATTCGATTTATTGTATGAAGTTAAGAAGTCTGAGGTCGTGAAAATCTGCTTGAATTGCCACACAAATTGTAACACAATCGATTTTTTTCTGGGAAGTAGCTTCCAGTGTCTGTGATTGGTGTTAAGTCCGATTAGTGGTAGCGGACCCGGGTGGGGTAGCCCCTCCATCTCCCACCGAAAATATACATGAAGGGAAAAATTCAAACACATTTTTTCTTGAATTGTCATGCTTATCATTACATTTTTATTCCATCTATTTTATGTAACTACAGCAGTTCAATTTTGCAATGCAAAAACAGTGCTGCGCTTTCCATTTTTAATATAAACTCTTAACAGTTTTTGTAAATCGATTTTGTCCGTCACGCCGCTATAAATATTTAAAATCGTATTACTGTTGAGTCGATCTTGCCACACAGTTGACTGCAGATACGTTCTGAGTCGACACACTAGCGAGAAACTTCGTTCATTTGTGGAATTTATCATTTATGGAATATTTTTCTCACCCCAAATTCCGAGTGTGTATTTTACCCACTGTACATTTTTTGTGTGGATTTAGCTACCCACCATACCCACATTATTCATCGGGTCTGATAGCTTCAGTCTTCCTCCGTAGTAATGTAAGTTGCGCCCCAACCGGCAAAAGCCACGACTGGTCTCCCGATAAGTGTGGTAGAGTAGTGCCTGTGAGTATGTGTGTGTGTGTGTGTGTGTGTGTGTGTGTGTGTGTAAGTAAGGGGTCAGAAAAGAACAAGGAAGAAGGCAAGATCACGCGCGGCCCCTTGCCCGTTTTTTAGGGTATGGTAAACGCCTGGTGTTGGTTGGAGAAACCACAGAAAACTACCGATGAGAGCAGCCGGCCGCTAGAACTCTCCTCCAGACAGCGGCTGAATTTGACCTAGTTGTCTAGCTAAGGTCGACCATCCTGCCCCCTTCGAGACTCAAACCCTAAGTCCTTTCGGTCAGAGACCCTGATTACTCGACGGGAATCCATTTTTCTACAAATGACTAGTATTCATTCATTTTGGCTGAGCCCTAGAAACATTTTTTTTTCGAGGTTCTTTTTAATATTTTTGCTGTTTACTCGGCATAAAGGGAATAAGGCCCGGCGATGGGGCAGAGCTGAGGGACACGACCACAAAGCCGCTTCGGCGCGCGTCATTCCATTACTGCGCAATCTCGGATTACGCCCGGCCGCCGCAATTTGTCGGGCACCAACACGCTCTATTAATTATTATACGCGCTGTCGCGCTGGGCGGGGCGGGCGGGCGGCCGGTGGCGGTCGGCGGCGGTCGGCGGCGGCTGGCGCGCTCGTCGAACTCTGCTGAAGCCATCGGTCAGCGGGGCCTGGGCGCACAGCCGCGGGGGACTAACAGGCCATGTTGCGAAGGCCAATGGAAATTTCATTCAGTTCGAAAGCAACGACAGTAACTTCAACAAGAATAATAAATTATTATTATTATTATTATTATTATTATTATTATTATTATTATTCTTTTATTTCACTCCTTTTTAATGGAGGCCAGCATCTTACTCCGGGACTGTGTAGCCAAAGGACGTAAGATTTCTGCAAAACATCTTGCCCATCTACTCTCCCAGTATTCGTCGGACAATACTTACTGCAAGTAAGTATTACTGTTATTATTATTATTATTATTATTATTATTATTATTATTATTATTATTATTATTATTATTATTATTTCTCTACATCGCGACTAAAGATTTTACGAGTCGGCTGAATATAAAATCTACTCCAGGTTGCAACCAGCTACCTAAGGAGCAGATCTAGAGAATGTCAGTGCCTCTACAATATTTTGCGCAAATTTATTATTATTATTATTATTATTATTATTATTATTATTATTATTATTACTACTACTACTACTACTACTACTACTACTACTACTACTTGCGTACCGGCAATTTCTGACCACGCTACACGATTGACGTGTGTAATTATGAAGATCAGCTTTTCAGCTGTATCCCTCGGTAAGAAAAGGTTTTACGCCTTGAATTGTGAATTATGAGGTGATAGGATGATGATGAGGAGGGGTGAAGGAACAATCACAAATACGACCATGTCTACGCAGGACTCGAACCTGCAGCCTCCTCGGCGCAGACGACGGCTGCCGCAACCGTATGCGCCACGAGGCAGGATAATTATTATTATTATTGTTGTTGTTGTTGTTGTTATTATTATTTGTTGTTGTTGTTGTGTTGTTGCACAAATAATGTACATGGAATGAATTTTGTGGACCCGGTCATTGAACCTTAAAAGAAATCAAACGTTTCAAAATGTCGTTTCGTGGACCATGTTTCCACTTGTTCAGTTTCTTCAGATTTCTTATGAAGTTTACTTACGGCTAAGATGACGAGTCATGTGGCTTCTAAGATAATGTCAGGCTGAAAAACCGTCTGTTACTCACCGTGTAATGGAAACACATTGTTTTCCTGCCTGTTTTGCGTCTTGTGTTATCGAACACAGTAAACGATAGTTTTCCTGCCAGACATTTTAGCAGCAACAAGTCTTGTTACTTTTGCTATATTCATTTGATTACTAATATTAGTTTTTCGTATTAGGAGATAATATTTGGAGATTTCTGATAGAAATAGTAAGGAAAAATATGAACTTTGTTCGTGAAGATTAAGAAAGTCTCAACTTTTCTATTCTTTTGTTTGTGAAACGCTACACTCATTAAGTGCGGTATAAAAATATTCTTCAACCCCGACAAATAGTTTATCAAATGTATTATCACCTTCTTAGATATTTTGAAGCCAGAAAAAATAATGAAGTAAATAATATCACATCAATAAATCATCAATATATTAATTTATTTCCATCTCGAAAGGCGAAGCTATTTAATTAACTTCCAGCAAAATATTTTCCTATGTTCCAGTACACTTGGTTTGCATCTGAAGAACTGATATGCTGTATGTCTATGAGAAAATAGGAATCGTATTATAATTCGCGTGACGTAACTTACTCTACTGTGTACAGGGAGGCGAAAGTTACTTTTGTAAGTTGAAATTCAGAGCGTTAAAAAGGGGGAAAGAAATGAAAAGAGAAATAGAAAAACAAAACTTTTGAGAGAAATAGTGAGATTTAGAGAGAGAATTTCATAAAACTGATTTACATCAGAAAATTCATGTAGCTGTCTTCCTCATTAATTTCTACAATTTCATCGAGACAATAATTAAATTCATTGATATACGATCGATTTAATCATCTGCTGTTTGTTATAACACCCTTATCTGGAATTGAAACCAAATATTTTTTTCTTTTATAGTTAAATATTTCCAATAACTTTTCCTCACTTATTTTATATAACCTCGCCGTCACGCACGGTACGAAAATATAGAAACATCGCATAACATGAAACTCACTGGCAAGCTTCATATAGCACCAGGATGATCATGAAAGGGCCCCACCCTACGCAACATAGCTGCAGGAAACACTATACCCGTTTTCAAAATTATTGCAGTCGCATCTCGTCTGTGTCGCTTACCAATCACACTGAAACAATTCGAGTAGATTTATTCTCGGTGACAATGCAATTGACGAGGCGCAGTTCAATTGGTGGGTATTGACAGCAGTGACAATGGCTCATTTCGGAAGCTAATGCGACAGTATAGAAATGGCTATAAATTCGAATTTTTGACTTGAAACGTGAAAATTTGGATTTAGATAAACGAAAGAGAATGAATCCGCTGACTACCACAAAATTTATTCAGCTCTTGCTGCTTTTACTCTATCAACAATACGTATTCATATTTTTTCCATGAGGAGATATTAGAAAAAAATATTATATTGCAGTTGCAATGAAATGTTCAATTTACGTAAAAAAGAGCCGTTAATAATATCGTAACGAAATTCGGGGATGTCTGGGATTGTTTGGGAACAAGAGAAAAGCCGGAAAGCAATGGTCATTTTGCGTTGAAATAAATAACAGGCTATGTAGACTTGTTGAATTTAATTTAAAAACATACTCGGAACATATCTAATACGTCATTGAAATTCCTAAAACTTGCACATTATAATTTAAAAATGATTCCAAGCAGATTTCCAATTTTTATTCACATTTATATAAAAGTTTTATGTGTACTTTGAGCTAATATTTGTAAAAAAAAACACATTTAGGTTACATTTAAGTTCAATAAAACCCTGTAAACTCTTATTTTGAATGTTGTGTACGATAAATCGCTCTCAAAACAACTGATTTGAGTAAGAGAGCAATGATGTGAATAATCAAGCATTGTCCGAATATGAACAAATCATTTTCACTAGTTATTGAAGTATGTATATTTTTTAGTCACACATATTAACGAAAGCATAATCTTGATAGTCATGAGCATACAGCGTCCAGATACCTTCAAAATGACATGTGGAAAGAACATCACCATAATGTTGAAGAAACGATGTTAGAATTTGTTAGTTTCCTTATTTCACACAGCACAGCATTTCAGTATTAGTGAGGTCATACCACAAGAAGGAAAAGCAAAGATACTTAGGAGGGAAGTTATGTAGAAGCAAAACACCCAGTCCACGTCCAGCCCACTATAAGCATGAGAAAAAAGTTTCGTCGTTTTTCATATTTGCAGAATTGTATCAGAAAAAAATTATCATACAATTCTGATATTGCAAACTAGAATGAAGAACTACTTTTGCGTGTGAGTTAAGAATTATTGTTCCTTAATTAATTACTTACATTTATATAACGCGAATTTTAATTTTGTTAATTTCAATATTGGCCGTATACACACCATTCTCCACGGTATGATCGTTTTTTATAAATTTTTAAAATTATTTCAGAGAGACGTTGCAACTTTATGGAATCTTCTGCAGCGCCTCCCAAAAAAACTGTCATTTCATAAAATTTACAATTTATTCCTCAGTCACAGCTATGGAGTGAGGAATGTAATACTAAAATGTCCTATGTAAATTCAGATGCATTCCAAATGGTTACCACAAAGTTGGGTAAAACATTTCACATTTTATATATAATCTAGTATTTTATTACTCCATCTCTTCGTTCTGCCGTTTACTTAGCTGTTTTTTTTCCTTAATAACAAATAAACTTTAAGATTTCTTTAAAGAAATTTAAATAAAATTGCGATCTTCCTAACGGTACGAATGTTCCCCTCAGTGTTTAAAAAATCTTTTCTGAATTTAACTGCTTACGGGCGGGTCAAAACAGATCACTCATGAGAGAATCGTTAAACACATCCATTATTCTCTTCGTTGTTTTGGCTAGATTTTAATTTTATTGCTCCCCCTCTCATAATACTTAAAATGAAAAAATTATACTGTTCTTGTAACTGGGAGTGTACATAACAAATCCGTGCCACTGATTACTTGACGTTTTCTGGCGTTGAGGACATTTCAGTTGTTATAGATATTTTATAATGGATCCTTCCACCAAGCTCTGTTTATTTCATTGCGTTTTTTGTTTCCTATTTCATGCTGTCGTGGTCTTAATCTCAAATTGTTTGCATAATCATTTTCTGCCGAACGGGAAATTGTAAACGGGATTTTTTACGCTTGCATATACCCAGCAGCAAAGCTGAGAGTACCCACCAGAAAGTCTAAGAAAAAGACAGGGAGGCTTTTAAGTTGTTTTTTTTACCTTTCATCATTAATATTCTCCTAGTCCTAAGTAACACGTGACGTCCGCGCGTGGAATTAATCTTTCTTTAGACACAGTTTTGTAGATTGTATGTATTCGCCTTCTGAGGGCAAGTTTTTCCCTTTTAGGAGTTTTTATTCCCGATACTATGGTCCGCTTTCCGCGGTTTCGATGCAATGCAAACCCTCTGGGGTAAATTTCAATAGTTGATAGATTAAATTTGCAGAGTGTAGATTATGTAATGGTTTAAAGAAGAGCTGTATAAATGCAATAATTAGGGCCCCAGTGTTCGCCGTTGCCCGCAGCAGATGTCTGCAAGCCACCGGCTTTTCACTAAACTGAGATCGCGCACTAGCGCATCCCGCCGGCTCCCGACAAGCAGCGGGCCTGATCGGATCGGTTGCACACGCGCCGGGCAAGAGATCGTCCAGTGGGTTGGTCCTTTGAGCAGCCCTGGTTTGAAGTCCTTTGGACTAGCCACGTATAGTGAAGTAATGGTTTTATCAGTGATAATAATTGACCAAAAATTGACTAAAATGTTATTTACTGTTAATGATCTCGTAACAGTTTTACGAGTGGGCGTGAACGTGGGCTGAGTGGCTGGGCAAAGCGGCCTGCCGAGGGCGTGGAGATCCTATGGGCGTGAGGGAAGAGCAGGGAAGAGGGGACGAGGCGAACGGGGTGGAGAGAGAAAGAGAGAGGCGGCCGATGGGGTGGGGACGGAGGGGGGGAGGTCGTGGAGGGCGGTGGGAGGGGGCTTTGCACGGGGATGTTGGGCGAGCGCGGAGGCAATGGCTGGAATTTTGGGAGTGGATTGGATAAGGGTATTACATGGAATCGGGGCACCTTTCTAACGAGGGGCAGGCAGGAGCTACCAAATAGACGTGAGATCAGGTGATTGTTGTGGTGGGGATCGGGGATGGGGATGGAAGGAAGAGAGGAGATAGGTGTGGTGGGGTTGGATGTAACGGACGGGGGATGGGGCAAGGGGGGCCGGGCTGGGGGGGGGTTGTTGACGAGTACATTTGGAGAGAGGGCAGAGATAGGCGGCGCAGGGCGCTGGACGGGAAGCGGTTGGAGGCAGCGTACAGGGACACGTTCAGGATACGACAGGAGGGAATGCGACATAACGAGCACCTTTACGGTGTGTTTAGGAATCAGCGATCTGGGACCGGTGGTGGAGGAAGAAACGTTTGGAATGGCGGTAGGGGCAGCGGGGGGAAATAGAGGGGGGTGGCGAGAGTTAGTTGGGGAAAGGGGCGAGGCGAGCACCTTTGTGGAATGGTGGCAACGGGCCAGAGGAGAGATAGGCTCGAGACGGGAGGACGTTAGACGGACATGGGACGAGGCATGCACTTGGGGGAGGGGTATTGTGCGGGGATGTGTGTTGGTGACAGCGGGTGCGAACACGAGCAGGCGAGATGGTCACATGGTCACATTTGAATGAGGGCAGAGAGGGAAGCCGCAAGAAATGCGGCTGGAGTATAGGGGTGGTGGGTTGGAGTGAGGGTGATGCCGGGGGTTTATGGTGATGGTGAGGTGATGGTGAGATGGGCTGGGTTGGGGTCGTAGTGTGGGCGGTGTGGGATCGGGCTGGGGTCGGAGTGTGGTCGGGGTGGGGTAGGGGTGTGGTGGGGTGGGGTAGGGGTGTGGTGGGGTGGGGTAGGGGTGACGTCGGGGTGGGGTCGGGGTGGGGTCGGGGTGGGGTTGGGGTGGGGTCGGGGTGGGGTCGGGGTGAGGTCGGGCTGGGGTCGGGGTAGGATCGGGGTGGGGTCGGCGTGGCGTCGAGGGGGGTCGAGTTGAGGGCGGGGGTTGAGGTGATGGATAAGTGGGTGAGGGGGCGTATATTCGGAGAAGGGGCTGGTCAGGACGGACTGGGCTAGCCGGGGCCGGCGGTGGGGGCGAGGGAAGGGAATGGCGGGGCGAGGACCTTCGAAGCGAGGGCAGGCCGACGGCGGCGGGGTGCATTAAGCAGGGTCGGGGTCTGGGCGGGGCGAGCACCTTTGGCGCTGGGGTCGAGCCGCCGGCGCTGCCACGCCTGCTCGAGGCGGCGCTTGTCGCTCGCGGCGGCGGCGGCCGCGGCGGCGGCGGCGCTGGCGAAGATGGCGGCGTCGTCGTTGAGGCGGCGCGGGGCGGGCGGGGCGGGCGAGGCCGGCGGCTCCGGCAGGGCCTGCGGCGGCGGCGGCGGCGGCGGCGGCGCGGCCGTCAACGCAACCTCCTCTGGCGACAGGGAGTCTGCAAGAGACACAGCAACATCGCCCTCTGGGTGCTGCGGGTACTGGTTGCCCCGGCCTCGGTGGTCTTCGGTCCTGGGAAGAGTCCACGAGGGAACTACCGAAGCGAACTGTACAGGTTCTCAGGTCTACACCTGGTGATTCTGCCCTCTCTGCTAAGATCCACATTCTAGCAGACAAGTTCCAGCAGTGGTGAATCCTCGGAAGAGGAGCATATGCTACTTCCCTCCCTCGAAAGAAAGAAAAAGAATACAAGTTTTCAATAATTAAAGATTTTTTAAATGAAATGGTAATACAATATTCACTTTTTAGTGAGTTTGTAAACCTTTCCAAAAATTTATTTCATTATTAGTAGGTAAACTTAAATTTTTATTTGAAATGATATGAACTATGGTTCATAAAACATTAAACTACTGTTGTTTTTTACATATAAAATATACACAAACATTACTCTATTTACTACTGGAAGGGTGATACACTGTGATTAGTTTTTCCGCTAGAAACAATTGAAATTCCCATATTTATTTTAGATATTATAATGTAACCATATTATGAAGAGTAAACTTAAATTAACAAAAACGACTAATAAACACATAGAACACACACTCCAGGGGACTACAACTCCCCAAAATAGTCACCGAGAACAGAAGAGATAAAATAATATTTCAAACACGTTTTATGTTAGAATATTGTACGATAAGCATGTAATTCAGTAGATAAAATTTTACGTTTTTATATATTCGTTAGATGCCAAGTATTAAATTTTATCTATCATATTCCCGCGCGCAGTGAAAATTACAAAGCGGTTAAGAGCGCTCTCCATGCTTGGATTCATAAAATATGGTCATTTTTAACATAGGATTGTAAAATAAACTCGGAAATGATTGATATGCAATTAATATG
Source organism: Acheta domesticus (assembly GCA_031308135.1). Classification (NCBI taxonomy): domain Eukaryota; kingdom Metazoa; phylum Arthropoda; class Insecta; order Orthoptera; family Gryllidae; genus Acheta; species Acheta domesticus. The sequence continues at coordinate 32,047,696 of JAHLJT010003656.1, forward strand.
CAAGCGATGGAAATGTTATGTGGCGTGCTGGCATGCCACTAAACTAGACAAACTAATTTTCGGTCACATCCGCGCACTATTTAAAGTATGCTCCGTAATCTACGAAAACTGCACATTTATTTCCTCCAGTAACGCTCTCATAAATAAGAAATTATTGTTGCAATTTTGTATCATAAAATTAGTTTATCGGGGCTGAAAATAATTCTCAGAAAATATTTTTAATATTTCATTTTATTTGTCAGATAAATTAAAGATGATGCCATCGAACAATGTTACAATTATCAATCAAAATTGTCCATTGTAGTACATTATTTGCATTACAGAAGTTTATGTAGATGAAAATCTAAGGAACGACTTAATTTGTGTTTTTTTAATAAAATATATATTTCTTGCTTCTTCTTCATGATAAGCCACTGAAGGCCTGTTCCAACTCAGGGAACTTCCTGCCACGTTCTTCTTGGGCGTTCTACTTTCCGATATGCGATGGGTTTGTAGTTATATATTTGTCTATATATACTATTATGTACTATCTTGATATTTCCATTCTATTGATATTATTCGCCCATTGACAATTGTATTCTTTAATATATTTCTTTATTGATTTCATATTTGATGCTGAGAGAAAAGTTTGAAGAAAGCAAAGGAAGCACTGTTGGTTCACTACAGTTTGCTGAGAGCAATCGAAAAATAAAAATATTTGAGATGGGTGGCTATCACAACAGTGGGTGCTCGAACATTGCATCAGCGAAGAGTAAATCGAACGGTAAGCCGGATGTAGCGAACACAAACAGGAACGAAAAACAGGAGGAACGGTGTAGGAGGCAGAAGACACGTTTCTAGAATACACATATTCAGGATGATGCAACGAGTAGGACCAAAAACTCCATTGGTATTTTTTATTTTTAACACTTTTTGTGACATTTATAATACATTACACACGGTAGTGGAATCTAAATTAACATTTTATTCTTAGAAACATACGTGTGTGAATCGTCGATCAATATAGTCAGCTATACTGTGTACTACGTGTGTATAATGTACTATGTATCTGGAATGTTTACAATACGCTGGGGGTTGCATTAATTACACAAGTATCAATATTATACCATCACTTTCACAGGCGAGAAGGGATATACAGCAAACATCTGTCAAATAATATAATGCTTCCAACTTAATATGCATTATTAATATGAACTAGCTTTTATGCGTATTAAGTACATTGACAGTGGTAAATATGTTCAAAAACTCAAACGTGAATCACAGAAATAGTTCATAATGTTGATTAAAATAGTTCGTTTGAATTTATTTTTATATTAAGACGCAACATTTGAAAGTTAACATAATAAAACGTACAAGATATTTCTATGAAACAAAATAATGTTATTTGTTCCTTCTCCGTACTTGGAAATTAAAAGTTTGTGTAACAGATCTTTAAAGTACTATTGCCGTATCAACTGAGCAAAGAATTTCATTATAATTCTTTTATTACAATTAACAATCTTGAAAGTAAACAATTCGTTTAAATGATGTGTGTTAACAAGAAATTCTAACAAATACATACACATTTTTGAAAATATTTAGTGTATTCTCGCACCAAATCTAACACTACAAATATCTTAAAACATACAATCGCATATTTTATAATTCATCTTCTTCTCAGAAGTTGAAAATGAACGTATACAAGATTATCGTAAATAGCGAACGGGTTTACATCTAATTACATGTTTTTACAGGAACAAAATAACTGCATTCAATAATATTTTTTAGAGTTTACAAGATATTTTGTGAATGAATTAGAACTACTTTTATTTTACATATTTTGGTATCATATATTTTTAAATATTTTACCTATCACTATATATTTAGTTACATTGTAATATATTTTGACGTCAAAACGGATCATTTTAGATGCGCGTTTGAAATGTATGTTAAGGAATCATCTTTCTTACAAATCAATATTGTACTGCTACTGCGCCTCAACGACTACCATATTTGCACTGTTAAACTTACCCCCTTCCGTGCTTGGGTAACAACAGCGCCCAAAGACTATCATGTACAACTTTTTGAATCTGCATCTACATAGAGCATTCTACACGTGTTCCATTTATCCATAAGCTTTAGCTGTTTGTCAAAAAAAAAAATCCACCGTCGCGGACTCGTTCCAGGCCCTCGCGCAGAAGACAAAAAACACGCGAAACAAAAACGAGCATTCGACAGCAAACGGCTGCGGCAGCGCGCGCGGACTGCAGAAAGCTGTTTACTCCGGCGACGTGCTGCACAGCGGGAGGAAGTTTGGAAAAACTAGAAAAGACACCATGACGTGCAACATGTCACAATTATTTCCCGTTCATGTAGATGATGACGTATAAACATCATCGTCGTCAGCATCACCATCATAATCGTGGCTTTAATAGCTTAGTGGTCAACACAGTGTCTTATTAGCTCCGAAGCGCGGGTCAGGGAGAAACACACAGAGAGAGAGAGAGAGAGAGAGAGAGAGAGAGAGAGAGAGAGAGAGAGAGAGAGAGAGATGATTCTGGGTGGGCCTTCTATAAAGATCAGACGTCCTGTAAATATTTTTCATGTTATATCTCTGGAAATGGATGTACTTCCTTCTCCGTTGAAAACAACATCTGCCACCGGCCTTCTTGAATTTTTAATCTTTATAATTATTATATTTCTCGTGAACTTGATCTTCATTACTCGTAAAAACTTGAATCAAACTTCACGTAAAGAAACATGAATTGAATACCAACAAGAAATGATACGAAGTCAAAATCTACAAGTAGAAAGTGAGAAATGATTTGTATTCGTGTATGAATAGAAAATCAATGTACAATTTAAAAGTAATTTTATTTTTGCGTGATCGTATACTTTGCGTGTTTGATACATACAAACATACACACACACATAATGGCATGCAATGGAATGCAAGCGAATCCTGGCAGATGACCGTGCATAATTGAATTCTGCAAAATTTCGGTACTAATCAAATCCCACAGCCAGCCACCAAACGACCCGTAATTGGTGGGTTAACGCCGAGAATTCCTAGAATATTCTCAAATAAAACAAACGCCAAGCAGTGCAGTCCACAACGGAGGGGGGCAAATGAAACCGAGTGCAGAGCAACGGCAAAAAACTATGGAATTTAGAATGCGCACTATCCGCACAAATGCAAAGCTGCAGGAATAAAGCCATGAATACACGCAAATGAAGACGATGAAGAAGAAACATAGGAAACAACTACTAATCCGTCTTCTTGGCAACTTTCAGAACTTCTTTCCCCTGTTCGACGGGAGAGACCTGAATGTGTCAGTGTTGAGGTGGTGGTGAATGGTGCGCCACCACAGGGATGCATTGTGAGGGTGGAGACAATGGTACGTCGAGATGAACAACTCGCTCGCCTCGCCCGTTCTCACGAACACCCCACCCCCATTCTGCCACTCTCCTCCCCGCCACGGAACGGTCCGCCCCGCTCCCAACGGCCTTACCCCTTCCCTCGCCGCGCGGATTCGGGTGTTCAACCCCCTCCACCCTGTCCCCTCCCCCATGTCACACAGCGTCCACACTGCCCGAACCCATCTCTCTTTGCCCCGTTCCTCTACACCGTTACACCCTGCTCAGCCCCGCCCTGTCCAGTCCTGCCCTTCCCTGCCCACTGCTTTCTCTCCTGTTTCTCTGCCCTTCATGCCTCGCGTGACTCATCCATCCTGCTCGTCCTCCGCCTTTTCCTCTGCCCCCTTCGCTTCTTCCCTTCCCCGCTCCGCCCCGCCTTCTCAGCCAAATTCCATCCCGTCCCGCCACTCCCATCTACGCCCCTCTCTGCCAAACCACGCCACCTCGACACCCCATGATCTGACCTGTGAGTCCTGCCCCTCCCGAGCTCCCACCGCCCAGCCTGCCTGTCCCTCTGGCTATGACCCGACCTGTGAGTCCTGCCCCTCCCGAGCTCCCACCCGCCCAGCCTGCCTGTCCCTCTGGCTATGACCCGACCTGTGAGTCCTGCCCCTCCCGAGCTCCCACCCGCCCAGCCTGCCTGTCCCTCTGGCTATGACCCGACCTGTGAGTCCTGCCCCTCCCGAGCTCCCACCCGCCCAGCCTGCCTGTCCCTCTGGCTATGACCCGACCTGTGAGTCCTGCCCCTCCCGAGCTCCCACCCGCCCAGCCTGCCTGTCCCTCTGGCTATGCCCCGACCTGTGAGTCCTGCCCCTCCCGTGCTCCCACACGCCCAGCCTGACCACCCTCTTTCGCCCATCTCTTTGGTGTCCACTCGCTCACCCGTGTGGTCGCATTCAGCGTCAGTAAAAACCCGCGCAGGCTCCGGCGCCGCAAGGCCAGCGCCGCGAACCGCTGATCCGCTGGGGAAACTACGTAACGGGGGTTTGTGCGCGGAGCGCCTCAGGCTTGGAGCGTGTGTATGACATGCTGTGACGACTAGGAAACTGTGAATTCCGCTGATATTGTTGAAGAATCAATTAAAAGAAATTTACTAGAGCATGCGACGTATCTGCTACAATATTTGTGGGAACGTAGATACTACTTCTATAATAAAAAAAAACAAACATTTACATTCATTAAATTTTATGACTTTTAAAAATATGATTAAATATAGAAGTCTTTATATAGATTAAATATAGAAAACTTTCATTTGTAAACAATCGTATATACTCTTTTCACTACGATTTACAAAAAATGCTTTATTATTTTGAAAATTAGTAGTGATTGAATGTAAGTTAATTGTAGGACCACGGACTCGCAACAGAAGAGCGAATTGTAGCTAACATGTTGACGTGTCACATCTTATTAATCCAACACACAGATTTCTAGTGTACTCAAGGAATACCTATCATATAATCATGAAAATATAAAAAAAATATGTTAACTGCGTAAAATATTCTGCATTGCGAAATACTACATAAAATTGATTAGAATGTTACATAAATAATATTACATAAATTGATTAAAACATTATATAAAAAATGCATCCTCTGAAAGTAACTCGTAACAATATTTAAATACCTATTGATTTTTATTTTATCATCTTCCACTAACATCTAATCCTTCAGACGCTGCAGTTTCGGTGAGATATATCGGAAGAGTTGCTGACGACATTTTGAAGCTTATAACTGACAGTGGATTAGGGGATTAAAACTATGTATCTCCCTGTTGCTCACTTGTGAATTGCGTACGACATCTGAAACGTGTAGATGAATAGAAAAATATTGAATTGGTGAATAATTTATATCTTTGAGATCCATAACATTCTATGTCATGACTCGTGACACAAAACGTTTTTCAATAACTGTCTAAAAGCATGAAGATGTAAAGAGTTAAAGACAGAAAGAAAATTGGCAGAGATACCCAATGAGAGAAAAGGATAACATATTAGTTTGCCTCTCGGGAACAACTGACAAAGCAAAAGTAGAAAAAATCAAAAGATTGTGGCCTAAGTCAGCGATGGAAAAGGCACGGAAATTCGGGTAACTTTGGGACTGCTGAAATGGAATGTGATTGTAATTATAAAATACACGTAAATACATTTTCTATTTCAAAAATACGCATCAATAAGAAAAACAAATAAAACATAAGAAATATAAAATACGCAGGTCGTTTCAGTGCCATTATCTTTTTACTACAAATCAATCGTTTTATGACCTCTGCAGATCAAGCAATAACGTGGCCAAGCGCAATGCCCAGCGAAACGAAACGTCGATGTCAAAGAGAAGCAAATAACATCAAAGCGTTCATGTGTCGGGAATAAATAAATGTTACCATCAAATGCAGTAGTTTGTTGAACGACACAGACACGCACAGAGGTGCAAATAAAAAAAGCAAACAATTGGGTACGAGTTGTATTCCCTGCAGAGTACATACTTGAACAAAGTCTTATTGAATTTAAAACGAGCAAATCGGTGATCAGATTAGTAATATAAAGGAAAGGTTAGAGTAAGGTCACAATACTCTTATAATATAGTGAACCCCAGAGTAAATTCAAACATGTTCACACAAATCAATAATTAGTTCTTACAAATGATAAAACAATGCAATGTAAACATTTATGAACATTATTTGTTCACACAGACACTTTCTATCATTATTTGTTAAAGGACTACCATTTATTTTTCAAAGCAGCGTATCATTCCGTCACCAGTGCAGTCTACATTGATTTCAGCTTGCTCACAAGTATAATCCGAAGAATATTAGGGTAAAGTCCTCTAATGAGGAATACGTTCCTAATGTGAAATGCTGAAGTATCGGACCTGACGTATGAGCTGACGTTTCGAGACAAAATTTGAGAATTACTTTGAAGAGGCCGCTGATCGAGCGCAGATAATGCTTTTTGAGTTGAAGCTTTTTGAGTGAAGTGACAAAGCGTGGTTTTTTGAGAGCGTCAACAAAAATATTGAAGCAGTAAACAAAATAATTGTTATTACTCGTGTTCCGTTAATATTAGAACAATTATCTATTTAGTTTGTATTACGTGTAGTATATCAAATTAAATATTACAGAATATAATCTAATGAATATTTTAAAACATATTAATGTTGACATTCTATACCGTATTGCGGAGGTGTATGGTCCAAGAGCTGAAATGAGCATTCAGAGTCAGAAGTGGAAGAACCAGGCTCATGACCAATGTGCAAGTAATCCACAAAAGAATTTCGTCTGTAACATGTAATACGTATTTTCGCTTAAAAAAATCGCTCTCCGGGTTTACGCGTTTTCGGGGAAAGGAAAGACTCACCCAGCTATTAGGCAAAAAAAATGTCGGTTTCATCGTTAACCAAAGCCTTGTAACCAATTTCGTAAACGAAACCAAAGATCTTTAGAAACCACTCAGCGTGTACCATAAAGCGAAAGAAAACGATATTTTTTTACGAGAGTAGATACTCAACAGCCAACTACCTGGTATTCTTATCGAATAATTTTGACGGTTTCTTAAGCCAATAAGAGTAACGATTCGATCGTCACCGAGCCGGCATCCAACTCCGCAACCGAGACTGGCGATCTGCAGAACCTACTCCGCGTGTTTACGCTACAGGAGACAGCGCGTCCCCGGGAGAGTGGTGGCCCTCCCAGCGGGCAGCGGCGGTGGCGGCGATGGCGGCGGCAGCTGTCCCCGGGAGCGTGCCCCAGGCGCTTGGCGGCGGCGGCGGCGACGCTGCCTCCTGGGGGCGTCCTCCGATCAGCGATCGGATCAGCGCGCGATCGCATCGTCGTGCCGCCGCTGTCTTGTTAGGCGGCGGCGGCGGCGGCGCAGGCGGCGCAGCCGCTGGGAGAGCCAGATTAGGCGCCGGCCGCCGCCCCATTGTGAGGCGAGAGCCGTGCGATAGCGCCGCTAAGTGCCCGGCCGCCCATCGATCAGGGTGACCCCGCCGCCGCCGCCGCCACCGACTCCGCCCCGCCCCACTCTGCACAGCCCGTTCCCGTCCGGCCCCGCCCCTTCTCGCCCGTGCCCTCCAACCTCTACTCTCCCCGCCCTTACTCCGCCCGGGCCCCGCCCGCGCCCCGCCCGCGCCCCGCCCGCGCCCCGCCCGCGCCCCGCCCGCGCCCCGCCCGCGCCCCGCCCGCGCCCCGCCCGCGCCCCGCCCGCGCCCCGCCCGCGCCCCGCCCGCGCCCCGCCCGCGCCCCGCCCGCGCCCCGCCCGCGCCCCGCCCGCGCCCCGCCCGCGCCACGCCCGCGCCCCACCCGCGCCCCGCACGCGCCCCGCCCGCGCCCCGCCCGCGCCCCGCACGCGCCCCGCCCGCGCCCCGCACGCGCCCCGCCCGCGCCCCGCCTGCGCTTCGCCCGCGCCCCGCACACGCCCCATCCACTCCTCACCACGTCCAACCCGTCCCTGTCCAACCCGCGGCCACCAGCCCCATTTGCGCCCCGCCCGCTCCACGCCCTTCCTCCGCCAAACCCCGCTCGCTCCCCGCCCGCGCCCCGCCCCGCCCCGCCCCCGCGTGTGGTAGTAGGGCTTGCGGCGCGCCGCACCTGGCGGAGCAGCGGGAGCCGCTGCGCGTGGGGGCTGGGCCGCCGACGGGGCCGCGCTGCGGTTCGCCCAATAATATATTCTCCGCTGACCGGGCGCTGGCCTGGAAAACGTTTGGGCGGGAGGCATGGGCCTCTGATTCCATGCTTTAGAGCGATTCTGCTTTGGAAATCACGTTCATTATTCCTTCTCTCGCCTATTCTCTCCTGCTCCCCTTCCTGGTTTGGCAATAGTTCTTTCTCAGTCGAAGTTAAGAGTTCCTCTTCAACTTAAACGGTCATTTTGTAAAACAGGCATTGCTTGCTCTTCTGTTCTCAGGTCAAGTTGTTGCAACACTGTGTTCGTAACGCCTGCAAAAGGTAACTGATTAACAGATCATCTCCGCTTTGGATAGAAACTATCAAACCTTGGGATCGAGGCGCCGCGATAGTGGACATTTCGGACACTTATCAATTAGGTGGACTATTCTAATTATCCTTCATCTTCTTCTTCAGTTTCTTTTTAATCTTAATCATCTTCATTATCATTACCATCATCGTCGTCGTCATCAGCTATTTCTTATGCTAATACTATCTTGTATTGAATCTCTTCGGACTTCGGTGTGATGCGCCTTCTAGATTCCATCTATTATTTTCATATCCTTGCTAAGCAATCTGCGTATCTTCTTTCTTCAGAAGAGAAATCTTGCACTTGCAGTGGCTCTTTTTCATCAAGCATACTGAGAAACTATTGCAGTAATTTCTCAAGAAACTGGAAAGTAACACTGTTGACTCTATTGACTTCTAATATTTTCCTTCTGTGCTCATAGGTATTCAAATATTCTTTGTTTTTCAGAGAACTAATTAAAGAATCTCAGCTCTGACAATCTACTCAACCTTCTTTTCTCGACGTTTAATTCACGTCACACAATTTAAACAATTGTTTTATAAATGTTCAGTATTCAGCTGCCTTTATTAGTTTATTAATGACTTCATATGGGCTTGTATTAACACAGAACTGCAACTTAAAAGCAGTTTTCATTATTTTATCTAAATGCTATGTTTTTGGGCGCCGAATTCGAAAATGACCACTGTTTCTTCCTGGGACTTCAGGTTGTTTGCTGGTCGTATATATCTCGTTTATAATGCGTCTAGTCTGCCTGTAACACTACGACCCTGGGTACCAATAGATCAAGCTTTTACTACTGACGGGAACTTTGTATGCTGCAAAGCGTTCATCAACTTGTGTTCTCCAAATGATTTTTAAAATGTTTGTATTGTTTTTAAACTTTGTTTAGGAATTGTTTTATGAATGTAATTTCGTACTATATGAATGTGTTTATAATTAGATCATTTTAATATTATGTATTATATCGGCATTTACATATTATTACAAATTCTCACCGTTTTCATAACATATTTATGTACATATTTTAAAATTTCATACCACATACTTTCTGATCTCCAGTGATTTCAGTACTTCACGCCAGTTTACATTTCTATAATTATCAATCATTTTCTTACAACGACAACGAACATTAATTTTGCTTTTTATATGAGGATAATGTTTTATAAATTTGGTTTTGATTCGAAGCTTGGTTGATGTTGACTAAGGTGGAGAAATTTTGCAATCGGTCTAGCTTTAGAGAATGGTGTGTCAGAACGAACATTTTGAACAACAAACTGACTGTCGTTTGAATTCGCGTCACTGATGTGTTTGCAGTACCTAAAAAAGCGAGAGGGCATCGCTGAACCTTTCTCCCAAACTACCTCTATTGTGGTTGATACGTACATAGCGCGGAACCATGTTAGCTTGCTCTTTACCCTATCGGATACTGTTTGCACGCGTTTCAAATGTAACACACTTGTGTATTGTGTGTATTTTGTTACGACAGTTCGTTGTGTGTGCGCGTGTGTATGCAGTATGTGTGAGCGTATCAGAAGAGGATAGTATGGTCTTGTGTGGGTGTCGGGCAACGACCTGCATTTATTCTGTAAACTTTCCAAAAGTGCAGTAAAGTGTGTACACGATTTTGAAATGAATGTTGAATTCAACTGCGAGAGCTTTATTTTGCTCTTGCACTCATGAAAACGTTTAAAGGTCATACTATCAAAAATGAGAGGGAAACGAAAAAGAGAAAATGCTTTTTTTTATTTTTAGCAATGAAAGTTACAAGTTATCACGTTTGAAACATTTACTGGCTACCATGCCAAAACTATTCGAGCTTCTCGAGTTAATAAATAGCGATTACCATTTGATCTTGATTAAAAATAAATGAGCAACGTTGGAATTGTTGTGTAATGCTGTCTCAATTACCCAGTGCCAAGTGACTGACGCTGCTGGGCAACATTTATTTGTAACAGTCACATGGGTGTTGATAAATTTAAAAATATAATATTTTCATATAATTTATAAAGTATGAAAAGAAAAGTGTTTTAGTGAAATAATGCATCCCAAACATAAGTTTCACAAATATTTTAACGGCATTAGTAGGAATCATGAAATGTGACAAATAAAGAAAAAAATGTTGTTGATAAAATACTAGATCAGTCGTGGTTCGTGGAGTATTTTAGATCATATAACAATTCAATTAGTGTTAGATGTGGTAAATGAAGATTCAGGACTGCCAAATTTAAAAAAAAAGCACTCTATGTTCTACTGAAATTCGTGCTTCGGGCGGGATTTCACTGCTACCTTGCAAGAACAAACGTAAATGTAAGTTCTGTGATATTTAGGCAAAATATCTGCATATTTTGGCTGGTATTTTGGGCGTATTTAAGAAGTACTAGTGAAAATAACATCTATGACAGTTCTGTCTGTGACACATGCCGGCATTTGACTATGGTCGTGGCGTGAATGGCGTAGCCAATCACGAACTACAGAGCGGAGGGATACACTCAAAGTTTGTTTACATGCGAAGTGAAGATACAGCGAACGGACCTTAGTTGTTCGTATTTTAGTTTCAGTAAGAAAGTGCAGCAGGAGAGCGCGCCACTGTAATGGTCTCCACCACGGTGTGTGGGAGTTAAAATGCCCTGATGGGCAGTACCAACACGGCGCGCGACGGAGAGGATTCGGTGCACAGGATAAGAGCGATAGCGTCCAGCGCAGAAGAATTGGAGAGGATCCATTGATTGATGATGTTTCCAGCTACGACAATTGCTATGGTCATTTTTTCCAATAGCGTAGGGAATCTTTTATCACGATAGACGGTGGTGTTTCGTCCTCGCAGTATGATAAGAACCGGCACCGTCCTACAGATCGGCTTGCGAGGGCTTTCCCCTTCAGGTATCTCCCCCCACGGGGCACTGCCCCAGTCAGAGCAACTTCTAAGCTTCCGATTGGTCTCTCTACAAGTGTAGTACATGTAAGAGTAAATGTATCTAAGTAAAGGAAGGAAATAGGGCAAGGAAGAGAAAGAAAATAACTCGCGCGGTCCATTTCCTGTTTGCTACGGTACTGCACCAACATTCGCCTGGCATTTGGTCGAAAAAAAAACACGGCCTAGCTATACCACTGGGCCTAGTTACACCAATGCTAGTGACGAAAAGTGCGCCACCGTCGGAGCGCGAATTCTAGGATCTCCCGGTCGCAGACGCTGCAGAGACGTTGGGGCGGGGCGGAGCGGAAGGGAGTCGGTGCGTGGGCGGGATGCTTATCCCGCGGCGGGTGCGACTGACAGCGCACCGGGCGGCCGCGTCGCCGTCGAGTGCGCCCCGCCCCGCCCCGCCCCGCCCCGCCCCACCCCGCTCCACCGCAACGGCTCTCGGCCCTCCCCGCAGCCCTGACCGCCCCGCAGCTGGGTCGCGTTGCCGACGTCCCGCCCCGCCCCTCTTCTCGCAAGTCCAGCCCCAGCCACGCCGGGCCGTGCCGTGCCGCCACGCCGACCCGCGTGAGGGAGCCAGAGGTGAATTAATACATTTCCTTAATACTGTTCTGTGTAACCGTGTCGAATATACGTAACCAAAAAGGGGAACGAAAAACACTTAACGGCCTGCAAGACAGCGTAAGATAACTATTCCACGAAAAGGAATTTATTGTTTACCAGCTGAGCTCGGCAGACGTTGTGACCTATATCTCCCTCTTTCTTCTTCCCCCTCCCTTTCTCTCTCCGTCACTCTCTCTCCGTCTTGCCTTTTCTCTCCGTCTCTCCTCCTCTTTCCGTCTCTCTCTCTCTCTCTCTCTCTCTCTCTCTCTGACTTTCTCTGTCCCTGTCCCAGTCTGTCTGTCTCTCTCTCTCTCTCTGTCCCTCCCTTTTACATTTTGTGGCAGATTCTGCACGTCTTTGAGCAGGTGGAGTAATAATGATAAGCGCCTGACCAGCAAAAACGTAATAGAATGTTCAAGATCTGATCTCATCCTGTAGATTTCCTTGTGAGAAACGATTCTCTGAGACCTCTGGCCTCAATATTGTAGTTTTTAATGCCCTAGAACGCTTCGTTTAGGTGTTATTTAACGGTATAGATAAAAAAAAAAAGGTCTACCGAGTGTAGCGGGTTGCATTTGACATGACTATTTAGTTTCTTATTTTACAGTGCCACCTACCAACATTCTTCGATGTTTTAATATTTATTACGTTATTCGGGGCGAAGATGAATCAAACAAAACAGAGATAATTGAAATTGGTTTAGACATTCTTGAGTTATAAATGATGCAACTAACCCAAATTTGTTTTTTAAATATGACATTCTTTTAAGAAAGATGTTTTACGAAGACTATTGAACAACACACGGCCGATATCTCAAATAACAGCCTTGGTTGATTTTGCTTAGGCTATAGCCTATGCTTACTAACTTCAACCGTGTTCGTTATTTGCTGTTTATCGAGCTACTCACATTAACATCTAAGGCACGCTTAGTATTGTTTATGGTCGTGGATAACTATTCACTCAAAAAGAATATTTACAAATAAAAATCAATTATTACCGACTATTGGTACAGCATTTGTGAAAAAAGTAGTTACATTACAATTATAAGGATTTTTAATAAATTGCCAATTGATGTGAAAGTTTAAAGTAAAATAAGTAAAATTGTATTAAAAAATTGTCAAAATGGAGATTGTTAAATAAATAATGGATTGTATTCTTCTGAAATGACGTCTTTCATATTTATATTATTTCTAGAATGAGCAAAGATAACATTATATAATTATAATATAATAATATCAACTTAATTCATAGTTTTTACTTTCGCGTTATGAAATGATGTACAAAACAACGGTGAATTTTCTCTCCCTGAAAAAACTCTTATTACAGGGACTTCGTGACAGAAAAGAGCATAAATCCAGTTGCTGAAAAGTTAGAAAAAAGTCCTCTAACACATGGTGTAGCCAGAATCCATGTTATGTGTCCTTGATACTGAAAAATCGAATGACGAAACGTCTTTCTGTCCGTTCTTCTGTGTACAATGCTAGCGGCTAAACCGTTAAGCCGATTTTCTCCAAAATTGATATCTCCAATCGATCTGGCTGATGTCGCGACCTCTTGAATTTGAAACTCATATTTAATTTTGGGAGATACTTTACATGAAGCCCCTGGGACATTTTCAAAAGTTTCAAAAAATGGCTCCATCGTTTTTGATTAAATTTTGTTGTTGGATAGTGTGAAGGATGTTTAAGAGAATGGTGTAGATAAAACCCTGATTTTTCGAAAATTGCAAAAGTTCAAACTTTTTTCAGAGTCTTTCTATAACTAAAATATTAAAGATAGAGATATTTTCCCTTAATGAAATCAGTTCCTTAAAGATAGATTTTGAAATAAGGTCTTGTACAATTTTTCGAATATTTGAGTACTTTTAACATAGTTTTGCGCGAAGCACGACGAGAAAGTACGTGCTGTTTGAGCACCACTAGTTTTGTTTTGATTTACATTTCATGTAACTTTGTTTTTCTCTTTTTGTTCTTTTATTGTGAGTGTGCGTTTTTCTTCTTTTGTACTCAGTCCCTATGTACAGGCAAACTCATTGCCTCTATAGGTTCTGTTTTTTCTATTGCTATTTATTTAACTATGTAAAATAATACTAAACAAATGTTCATAATAATAATAATAATAATAATGTGAATGATTATGGAAAAAAACAGTAAAATGAGAAGTAGGTGATACGAGAGAACATTGACGAATCCTACCGACAGCTCACTTTGTTCACCACAAATTCCTAATGGATTGGTCGGATCTAACTCGGACGAAAGCTGCGAAAGGCTTATCTGCAAATGACGATGATGATTATATGTGATTTGTAATGTTTGCCTTTGTCATCCAGGCTGCAGAATCGTAATATGATGCCACTCACTGCAAAATCAATGCGAACCTACAATTCTTGTTGAGAGGGGTATTGCACTCTTTCAGTTGCCAGAATATGTGTAATTTTAGATACACTGAGAAAATGATGGTAACACAATTGACATTAAACGGCAAAATGAAAACGATGAAAATGCTATTGGTTCTGAAAAATAACAAATAAATAAGCTACTGAACCGAACACATCGGCAATTTGTAAATACACTAAATGAAATAATAAATAACTAAGCATGTCGATAATGTGTCACAGGACCAAATAGCATGAGGCAAAAATTTCAGAAAACATATCTCGGTTGTCCCTTTTCACTGCTGTCCCAGCACACGAAGCTGCGTGACGATGTGAAAGCTTAGGCAGAGTACACCAAATAAATAGTATAAGGGGCTGTGACCTTCTCACCACGGGATTTCCGAGCCAGTAGCCGTCGGGCTGGGACGCCATGGCAGTTCCTAGGCCTACGATGCGATAGTAATACATACACACATATCTTGGGAACCAATTCATTTCTTTTGTACTTCACGGCTATAATTATGAAAGTCGAGACAATGAAAAGCGGTTTTAAACAAACGTGCATTGCATTTATCAAAGCTGTAGTGTAGAAAACAGCCCCCGGAGGAAGGGCCAACAATCAGAAGCCCAAGCACCACTAGCCCCTGACGAGGGATGAAGACCGTCAAGCGATCGCCCTCCGTCCGCCAAAGGCCTCTGGAGCGGTGGCAGTCGTCAGGCGGAGCATAACGATCCGCAAGTGCTCAATGGCGCGGCCGAGCACGAGACGACCGCGCGCGCTCTCCCGTCCACCCACTCACCTCCCCACCAACCCACCTGCTCGCCCAGCCACCCACACGCCCGCCGTCCAATCGCACTCTCTCCCGCTCCCACCCTCCCCACAGGCCCGGCCGCTCACTAGCCCATACACCCACCTGCTCATACCCATTCACCCATCCACCCCTTCGGCCGCTCGCACGTGCTCACATGCCAGCCCCAGGAGCCCACCCCACCTGCCCGCTCGCCCACCCACACGCCCCCCATCCAATCACCCACATTATCGCCCCCTCCATAGCTCACCAGTCCATTCCCCAATCTGCGCAGCTATACGGTCATACTTTCACCAACCCCCCCCATACACACACACACTTCGCCTGCCCACAACACAACATACTCACAAGCTCACCTATCCAACTGCCCGCCTCCATCCAAATACTCACACGTCCGCCCATCCATTCGTACGTCCGCTCCACCATATACACACCCAAACACTTACACGCCTTCACTCAAAACTCACCCACCTGCCCTGCGGACTGCATACATGCCTATACATTCGGTCTTCCACTCGCTCGGTCGCTCGCCCGCCACGGCAACCCTCCTGTCCACCATACGCCCGCGCCGTCCCATCCCACCGCCCGCTCGCCGCTCGCCCGCCCGCCCGCCCGCCCGCCCGCCCGCCCGCCCGCCCGCCCGCCCGCCCGCCCGCCCGCCCGCCCGCCCGCCCGCTCGGACCAGCAGCCCGCGCCATTTGGCTGCTCCTAACCGCAATTAGTATTAACGAACGATTGGATTACATTCGCTCGCAGCGCGCGGCGCGGCGCGGCGCGGCGCGGGCGGGCCGGGAGGAGGCTGCGGCGGCGGACACATCGCGCGGCTCGGCCGGCAGTTGGCGCTAGTTAGCAGTAATCGAATCTCGGTGCTACCCAAACGGCGCGCACACGCGCTCTCGCACGCATTCGCCCACAACGCTCACCCACCCCCCATCCCGCTCCGCTCACACTCTCTCCGCCGGCCCGCCCCGTCCATGCCTATACCCTCCACGCGGCCCGCTTACGTCTCTTACCCATCCCGCCAAGTCCACAGCCTCCCCATCCCGCTTCACTCACACTCTCCGCCGTCCATGCTTATACTCTCCACTCGGCCCGCTCATATCGCCCGCGTTATCCCCTAATGTCTTCTACCCATTTCGCCATGTTGACAGCCTCCCCATCCCGCCCCACGCACGTTCTCCGCAACCCATCCCCATACCACCCACTCGCCCCGTTCACGCCATTCGTATGCCATGCTTACGTCTCCATCTGCTCTGCCACCCCCACGGCCCATGCATCTCACTCCACCCACACTCTCCTCCAGCCCCGTCCCGCCCATGCCTCGCACACATCACCTGCGTGCCCTCTAGGCTTTCCCGCCCAAGGCATTAGCCCGCCTCACTACCTGCTCGTTGTGATCACCCACCCCGGCTCGTTCAACCCCCACACTCCGCCATGCCCACCTCATCGATGCCTACGCTTCCGCCCCGACTGCTGGAGGCAACCGCTTGCCCGCCCACGCCTCCCATCCACGCCGCCACGCCCGCAACCTCCCCGTCTCCGTCTCACCCTGCGCCCGTCCCGTTCCAAGCCGCCAACGCCCACGTTCTTCGCACGTCCCGCCTACCCCCCAGCTTTCCCCCGCCCACATCTTCCGTCAGCACCTCCACCCCCCGTTCCCCTCACGCCGGCCGCTCGCCCCGCCCCGCTACTCCCACACCCTCCTCCAGTCCCAACCCTGCCCCGCGCGTGCCCACGCTCTCCATCCACTCTGCCCACACCACCTGTCCCTCGTCCCTTCCCACCAACCTTCCCACCCGTTCGCTCGTGTCACGAGCTCCCACAGACCGCTCCGCCTCGCTCTACCCACACCCTCTACCAATCCCATCTTGCCCAAACTCCACCTCTCTCTCCGCTTCACCCACGCCACCAAGTGGTTCACCCACACTCCGCGCCCAAGCCCGCTACCCACCTCTCTCAAGCTGCCCGTCAGCCTGATCCGCCGACTCACACTGCCCTGCTTCACCGCCCGCTGCCCGTCCCTCAACGCCTACCGCTCACTCACCCGCGCGCTCGCGTGCGGAGAAACTTCATTGAACAATAACACAGCCCGGATAATCCGGCTATTTACCAGGCCGTGTCGGAGCATGACGGACGATTGCAATGCGATTGGATCGTATTTTTGGGAGGGAGGCGGGGCTGGGGACGATGGGATGTGAGCCATGCATCACGCCGGTCCAGAGTGTGGGGAGGCGCGGGCGTGACGCCTGGGCGATTGAGTGAATGTGGGTCGTAGAGAGGGGGGATAGTTAGTAGGCGCGGTGAGTAGTTTGGGGAATGGCTGCGGAGGGAAAAGGATGACGGAGGATGGACAAATGATAAGTGCATGTCTGTCAAATCCGAAATACTGTGGCTGTGACACTAAAAAAAGAAGAAAATGAGATGTGATAAAAGAAGTGGGGTAAAGAGTGAGAATATATGATTTTTTATTTTAGGGGAGATTTGTATATTTTCAGATAAATCTAACGAGTATTTATTATATATTAATAAGTTACTAAAAAATTAAAATTATTTTATTTAATATCAGAGTGTTGAGAGGTTGCTGGATTCAAAGAGTTTTGATGTTTGATGGGCTATTTTCTTGTATTAACTACTATGTTTTCAAGGTAGAATTAATTTTTCGTTATGTGTGTTCGGCCTGTGTTGAGGGTACAGTATATGTGTGTGTATGTGAGATGTGTTTATGTTGCCATGTTATGAGGTGTCTATTTGTGATGGTGTGTACGTTTGTGTGTGTGTATGGTCTGTGTATAGAGGGTATATGTGTGTATATTCTGATGATTGTAACCTGCATGGTAAGGTGTGTGGGATGTAAAGAGCTGTGGTCTGATGGGATACGCTATGTTGACGCTTGCTGTTTTGTGACGAGAAGAAATCACAGGTGTCAGAGAGTAAACAGCTTTGTTTCCTTAATTGAATTGCAAATTGAATTGATGAATGGGCAATTACCATTTTTTTACTTTTTCTTCTTACATTTCTTTCTGTACATTTTCTTACCGTATTTTATCGATTATCTTTCTTCTTGTGCATAGAAATTATTAACACTTTTATCTAAATATACCTATACATTTTTTCTAAATATGTAACAAAGTATTACATCGATTGATGGCGGGTGGGAAGCGAACGACTGGGCTTTGGTAATCAGGCAAGCCGGCAGAAAGACACAGGCAGAGAGGCGGGCCGAATATAGACAGGAAGAGAGGAAGAAAGGCATGCAGACAATAAGGAGAGCAGACAGGTAAGCAGGTCCTTAAAGGAGAGAGACGGATAAGAAGAGATGCAGGACGGCTGACAAACAGGTAGGCAAGCAAAGAGGTACCTTGGAAGGCAGGCGGGTATGCTCGCGTGTAGACAGGCAGGAAGACAGGCACGTGGAAGAGCAGATAAACAGTGAGACAGGTGAGCAAAAATGCGTGGAGGTGGTTGGGTAGGTGAGCTTGCACATTGCAATCAGAGAGGCAAGTAGAAGGGGGTAGACAGGAAGGCAGGCAGGCAGGCAGGCGGGCATTCAGGCAGACAAATAGGCAGACATGCAGGCAAGAAGAGAGGCAGGCAGGTCGGTATGAAGGCAGGCAGGCCGGCAGACAGGCAAGCAGACAGACAAGAAAAGGCAGGGAAGCAGAGGAGAAAATGGACAGTAGGGCAAACAGTCGAAGGAGAGAGTAGGTAGGTGAGCTGGCACAGGGCAAGCATGCCGGCAGAGAGGCAGGCAGGCATGCAAGCAGGCGGTAGGGCGAACATTTGCGCGTGGGGGCGGCGGCGGGCATGCTGCGATCGCGCTGGTGGCGGGAGCGCGCGGCCGGCGAGCGCGGAAGTCAGCAATTTGATCCTCGTTTTAAAAGCGTGGACGGGGCGGGGCGCGGCGGGGCGGGGCGGGAGCGGGGCGGCGCGGGCGGTATTCCGGGCGATGTGGCAGAGATTCATGCGCGCGATACGCCGCCTGCCGCACATTCATCTGCGCAGCCAGCGCGCGCCCGCCGGTCCCGCCGCCCCCGCGGGCCGAAGGGCGGGTCAGCACCGGGAGGGATGAAAAGGGATATCCCGTAGCATGAGCTCTTAGGAGAGAGCGTGACTGGAAGAGGCGAAGGGAGCGAGCATGAAAGCGAAATGAGATAGCTTCCAGCGAGTTTGAATTGTTGGTGCAGGAAAATAATGAAGTATGTTGACTGATTTTAGATAGTGGACATGAAGTTTTAAAGTTTGAGAATCATTAGGCACATCAAATTAGCGTTTGGAAGTAAAAAGTACCATTTTGAAGTACAGTTAGTACACGATTATTTTAGAATTGAATTGTGACGAGTTTAATGTTTCCGTGATCCTTTCGCACACTTACAACACCGATTTTAACAAAAAAAATAATAAATATACTATGTTGCGATATTCGTGTAACTACTCTTTGAATGTTGTAACTTGACTTTCACCGCATAAAATGAAGAACTTGAAAAAAAAACAACGAATGCATGCCTCAAGAATAAGCAGAAAGACTTCTGGAGAATTCAAGGGAATGAAATATCGAAGAATTCAACAGTTTCGGATTACTGTTCTAATATGTGAATATGTTTTATATTATTTTTCTCTTATGCAACAGAATTGGTGAAATATTTCATTCTGCTTCATATGGACATTGAATGCTTTGGAAATGTTAAACATTTGCTAGTAGCATTTTCAAATATATTTTCTGTATTTAAATTCATTACTCATACTCGGTAGGAGCAGTTTTTCAAGACGATATATATATATATATTTGTTTTAAAAAAATATTTGATAGATTTTAAAACATTTGCACACATTTTAGCATGCATGCATTTAATTTTCGTGATGTGCATAATGACAAAACACCACGTTTTAGGTACGCCTTTTCTCCTCTTATTTGAGCCGTTGAGAGCAAAAGTGGTGTAAGTCAAAAAGCCTACTTTCCGGAAAATGACATGTTAACGAAAAACGCTTTAAAACTCTAATACTTAGAAATAAATGAGGTAATGTGTTGTGAGTGTGTTAAAGAGAGACTCTTTTAACTTACTACAGAGATTTTGGATTGAAACATTGCTTATTAATTAAGTAATTAACTATTTTGTTGACTTTCACCACTTTTGCACACACCGTTTCTGAAAACTATGACACATATTCAAATAATTGGCATGTATAATTTTCGTCTGAGATAATATGATGGAAAAATAAGGCTTTGTCACGATTTTCAACCAAGTCAGAGCAATTTTGAAGTAGCGATTTTGACCTGTGCACGCATCAATAAAAGCGATTAAATGTTTTTTTATCGAGATGCTTCTTCATTGATGGGTACAGATAAAAAAGAAGATATATCTCGGAAGGTCCTGGAAACTGTTGTTTTGTCCCAACTGTGATATACACCACAATTCCATGCAGCGGTATAAGCAACTTGGCTATTTCTGCATTATGCTGGCCTCTAGCTAAGAAATATTGAAGTTTGACTCACCATTTTACCCCGAGATGTTCAAACAATCTACCAGGGCATCTAACTCAAATCTTCCAAAATTTGACTTACACCACTTTTGCACTCAATGGTTCATTTCCTTCTACTTTATTATATTCATCAAGTCATTTAATTCAATATACGTATCTACTTATTGGTTTAAGCATTTTACTTCCCATTCTACGACCGTTTTTGTTACGTTCAATGTTATTTTCGAACATACAGCTGTTTGGTATTTGTGCCTTTTATCAACACAAAATTGTAAAAGATTCTTTGGGACGAGGGTTCTTGTATAATACAAACATTTTTCATTTCATTAAAAATAAAATATTATTAGTAAGGTTAATATTTATAAAACAGTGTCATCATTCTAAAATTTTTCTTGAAACAGAAACCATCATATCCGTATTTGATGTACGCTTAAAAAAACTAGTTGCCTTAGCCTTGTATTTATTCGTATTATTTGTGGGAGCGTGCCTTCCAGCACTGTGCGTTTCCCCACTACTCGTTAACACATTTGTGATATGTCCATTCACTACATTTGAAAAAGTTCGAATTTCGATCCCCCCAGGCGATCTGTCCAAATTGAAATGCCAACAACTGACAAGCTTTCATTACACTTTTATCAGAAAAGGAGCGGAATTTTCAAAAACTGTTCCCGTATCTTTCAGAGTATTTTTTTTATAATTGCATTTCGAAAAGCGAATTGCAATTCGTAAGCAACCGAATTGTAATTTGAAACAAATGAAACTAGTAGTAAACAGATGGTCGGAGCACAACAATTTAATTTTTAATAAATCGTAATGAATGCATCTTTAAGAATTTAATATATTTTTACTAACTAGATTTTTAATAATAACTACCCTGCTCAAAATCCAAATTGTTTCGAGCATGAGATAAATTTATTCTGATTAATGGTTTGTTTTTAAATAAGAATATTGAATTGAAATTTGTATTTTTTAATACAAAAGAAAATGTTCGTTTGAGTGTTTTTAGGAGTAATAATGCTTTCTTCAGAGTATACATTTTAGGCATTCCATTTACGTATTCACCACCACCTCATTTACGTAAGGGAACTCAAAAAGAGTTGAACCATCTTGAGAGAGATTTAGAACTTTCAAAGAATAAATGAGAACTGCTGGTGTCCCAACTTTATCAAGAGAAATACCTCGCCGAAAACGTAATTGAATTTCAAGTACCGAACACGAGATAGCCAAAAGTCTTTAGAACACTATTTCGATGTAAACGGTGGTGTTGCACTCTAACAATTGTAAGCCAATAAGATAATCCATAAACAAAACGTCATTCCATCGGATAACTGACGTTAGTTTTAGATTCTGTGCCTCAAAGGCTTATTCCTAAAGGCTGTACAGTAAATTTGAGTGAGAAATAAAAATATATTATCAAATAGTGTGTAATTATCTAATTGACAAATATGTCGGATTTTTATTTAGACTTCGACAAGGACCAAAGTTCAACATCTGCTTTCTTTGAGACGGGACAGTTGAGATAAAATTTCGAATTTCAAGCGGACGGACTGACATGTTTCAAAGAATTTAATTGTGAAGAAAGAAAAACGTTTTATAGCAGCAATTCGTTGACGTTAATAAAAATGTTTCTCCTATCTTTACATATTAAATAATTATAAAATTTGTAAAAACATTAGATTAAAACTAGGTCGTTGACCTATTTACAGATATTTTTTCACACTCTCACGTATTAGACCCATAGAACTAAGAAATGGATCACAATGCACGTTTGTTAAGCCGTAATCTACAGAAAGAGATCCTTTTTTGCACATTCTTTTGCATCTTAAAGAATCTCTTTCCATCTCGTAATATGGTAATAAGAAACATTCGAAGTTGGGTTCCAAAATGAAGCTATATTCACATTAAAACAATGATTTAAAAAGTATGAAAAGTTCTGATTAGCTGTAGGCTAATCAACTTATTGTAACAAATACATCAACAATTCATTTCATTACTACGCATATCTTTAGCGGGGGAGGTTTGAAATTCGTCGTGAATTCGCCACTTGTGCATGTCATGCAGTTCACAAATGCCTGTGTGATCGGAAAGACTTAACTCTACATTTTCCCCATAGACATCACAGCAGTGTCTCTAACCGGGAGATCCTACTGTTTGAGTCCCGAGGGTGGCAGGATTTTCGAAACTAGCTACGTAGCTAGGTCGAACTCAGCCGCTGTCTAGAGGAGAATTCTAGCGGCCGGCTGCTCTGATCGATAGTTTTCCGTGGTTTCTACGATCAACACCAGGCGGATGCCGGAGTAGTACCATAACAAACGGTCTACGGACCGCGTGCCATCTTTCCTTCCACTTCCTTGTTTTAACCCCTCCCTTCACACACGTTCACTTACCTAGACCTACATGCATTACCTGTCGGGAGCTGAAGAGCTTTTTTTGCGGATGGGACGGTGCCCCACTGGGAAGATGTAGGTCAGTGCCAGGTGTGACCATCGACTTACCGCCGCCTACCGGGATAAAACCTTTATTTCACGTGCGTATAATGACCATAGCAATTGACTAGCCCGGAAAGCAATAAATGAATTGATCAAAGAAGCAAAAGAAGAAGCAGAAGCAGAATGGACAGAAGCGGAATAAGCAGAAGCGGAAAAGCACAAGCAGAAGGAGAATGAGCCGAAGTAAAAGAATCAGAAAAATAATAAGAATAAGCAGAAGAAGAAAAATAAGAAGAGGTGGAATAAGCAGAACCGAAAGAGCACAAGTAGGAGACGCAGAAGGAGAATAAGCCGAAGTAAAAGAAGCAGAAGAAGAAGGAGAATAAGCCGAAGTAAAAGAAGCAGAAGAAGAAGGAGAATAAGCCGAAGTAAAAGAAGCGGAAGAATAAGGAGAATAAGCCGAAGTAAAAGAAGCAGAAGAAGAAGGAGAATAAGCCGAAGTAAAAGAAGCAGAAGAAGAAGGAGAATAAGCCGAAGTAAAAGAAGCAGAAGAAGAAGGAGAATAAGCCGAAGTAAAAGAAGCAGAAGAAGGAGAATAAGCCGAAGTAAAAGAAGCGGAAGAATAAGGAGAATAAGCCGAAGTAAAAGAAGCAGAAGAAGAAGGAGAATAAGCCGAAGTAAAAGAAGCAGAAGAAGAAGGAGAATAAGCCGAAGTAAAAGAAGCAGAAGAAGAAGGAGAATAAGCCGAAGTAAAAGAAGCAGAAGAAGGAGAATAAGCCAAAGTAAAAGAAGAAGAAGGAGGAGGAGGACAAGGAGAAGGTGAAGGAGAAGGAGAAGGTGGAGGAGAAGGAGAAAAATGAGAGGTGCTGAATGAAGGAAACACCTTCTGCGGCGCACGTGCATATCGCAGGGAGCCCCTCCCTCCCCCGCTCCGCGACGCCCTTCGCTAATTACGAAGCCGCACGGGGCGCGTGGCGCGGGCTCTGGTAATTACAAGGCCGCCGCCCCACGAGCAGGTCTTTGCTCCGTCGCTCGCCTCGCATACGCCGCCCTGGCCACCACCACACGGCCACCGCGCGAGTGCGCTGTTGGGAGGATGTCGCTCAAAAAAACACACGGGGGGAAGCAGGGAGGGGCGATTTTCTCAACCTCCGATGGATTGTAACAAAAAGAAAATAGTAAATAAAAATGATTCTTTTACCAAACGCTATTTACAAACATAGTTACTTCTACATAATTGCCGTGAGATTAAGGCATTTGTCTTATGTTTGAACACGTTTTTCGAGTCCCCCATCATCGAACATTGCCACTACTGACTTGTAAGACTGAATTTTAAAGCTTCTTATTGGTCTAGAAGATTTAGCGTCCTAACTAATTCATAAATTCGGGGAAGAGATGAAAATCATTCACCACAAAGTCGGGCATTACGTTGAATAATCAGGCTTGGCCCATCTGCCGCACATGTATGGTTACAGAAGCACTGTGAGGGTTGGCGTACTCATGAATGGGGACATCTCTTGGTGCCAGAATTCTTTATTTCTTTGAAACTGTATGCCGTACACTTGATTAATTCTTATGTTCATTTCTCCTGCACTATTCCATTCTTGAAGAAAACAAAAGCACTATGCAACTCGCACTGGCGGGAGCGTCAATCGTAATACCCTTCTACAGGTGCCAAGAGTTCAGCTCAAACGTATGGCGGTATGGCGCTGGTATTGGCGGAGGTTATGGCAAAATATATGGGCAATCATCCATCCCACATCCCCAAATCAGGCTTGCCTAGCGGTTTCGAGACTCGATTGGAGGCCCTCGTTCATACATACTCGTATACAACTATAATCAAATTTTACTCTATTTTAGAACAAAAGCCGAAATTCAAAACGAATAACATTAATTAATGAAATAACAATTAAATCATCCTTGATTTTTCTACAATTTACGAATACCTGCGATATGCAACGATTTACCTCATTATTACTCAATAAATTACAAGTTATAAAAAATATTTAATTTGGAATAGTTAATTTTCAATCGATCATGAACTTCAAATTGATATATTGTTCACTTGATTGAACAAGTTAAATGGAACATTTTACCTTTAAATGTAAAATATCCGTACGTTGTGAAATTTTTTAAACTTGCTCTCTCTATAAAAAATGACCTCTATAAATCTCAAAGCGTTTTTACAATATATAAAAATCCATTCAAAATGTCAAAATCAAGTTTAACCTTTTATTTATTTTCATTTTTTAATAAAACATAAATACGTTCCCTGCTGGCTATCTTGGCTCCAAGATAAATTACTGTAAAAAAAGTTCAAGGTTCTCCAAAAACGATTGTTGAAAAGACATTCAATATTCATGAAGAGATAATGGTGTTGGTGTATGAGTTAGTCCACAAAGAAAATCTTATACGCAACTCGAATCTAGAGCAAGTGTACACTTGGTTTTGTGGCCCAAATTTCCAACTCTTTATTAGAGCGCGCATTGTACTAAACTATCGTTCAAAGGATAATTATGACTGAGAAACACTTTTTTTGGGTGTGCAAGAATAGAGAGACATCAAAAAGATTTTTACTTTCTCGTTATGGTGTGGAGAGAAAGTTATGTAATGCTGCGTGAAAAAATGGCGAATTTTTGGCAGAAAAACTCGTACAAAAAAGGGCATAAATCTAGTCGCTAAATTTTGAAAAAAAATCCTCTTTCAGGTGATGTAGCCAGAATCGTTCGAATCAGACGATATTCTCTAAAATAAGTAAATTTTTATCTATCGATCTGGCTGATCCCGCAGCCGCTTGAATTTGAAACTGAATGAACTGAAACATTTTTTCTGACTTCCTACAACTAAAATAGATAAATATTTTTTCTTTAATAAAATCAGTTCCTTAAAGATATATTTTTAAATAAGGTCATATACAATTTTTAAAAGAAATTGAGTTCAATTTGCATAATTTTGTGTGGAAATACATGCGAGAAAGTACGTGCTGTTTCAACACCACTAGTTTTGTTTAAAGCAGTCTTTGCTATTCCAGAAACACTGCAGGAAAGCTGGGAAACCAATAGACAATTTTCTTGTCGTATTGCTTCACTTAACAAAACAAGTGGCGCTAAAACAGCACGAATTTTTTCCCCGTATTTTGACGCAAATTTACGCGAAAAGTACTCAATTTTTTGAAACATTGTACAATTATATGTAGATGTAAAAATATTTGAATGGTTAGGAGGAAGAGCATGTCTTACGGCCTTAGCCTCGCCAAAAATATTTTATAATTATTATTATTCCTCTAAATCACGACTAAAGATGTTATGTGTCGGCTGAATATAAAATCTACTCCAGGTTGCAACCAGCTACCTAAGGAGAAGATCTAGGGACTGTCGGTGCCTCTACAATACTTTCCGCAAAATGTGGGCTGTTCCAAATAAAGCTATTTCTTGCACTTCCCAGACCTTTGAATTACCTGGGAGTTTAGACAAGTTCTTACACAAATTTTGCGGAACAAATCCCAGAGCTCCGATAACTATCGGGACGACCTGTGCTTTTACGCCCCACATTCGCTTGATCTCGATTTCCAAACTCTTGTATGTAAGACGTTTCTCTGCCTCCTTGGTAACGACGTTTTGATCGCAAGGTACAGCAACATAATTATTATTATTATTATTATTATTATTATTATTATTATTATTATCATCATAAAGATAACACACAAGACAACAGTTATAAAGTGCAAAACACTATCATTAGATCTGAAATAAAAGGCTGCACTCAGAAAGAAACAGTTGTGCAAAAATGTCAATTTTTGAGTCTCATTCATTGTACACCCACGATAAAGCTGTTCATTTGGCCGTTATAAACGTTTCACTCTCAACACGTACTCGCCATCTTTCAATAGCGCGATATCGAGAGCCGTCCGTCCGCGTTGGTTTGGCTGAGTAGAGAGGTAAACTCCTCCGCCCTCAACTCCATCGGCACCGACCACCAAAACCACATTTGCATGGCATTAAGATTCGAATCCGATTCCAATTTGCAACCGGTAAATTAGATACTTCCCTTTCGCTCCGCATTCTCCTCGCCTCTCGTTCCACCGCCGCTTCGAAGGCCGCAGAGAGGGTGGAGGGAGGAAACGGAGGGCTTCGAGCGATTTTAATTTGCTTCGTGTTATGGAGCAAAGGGTGAAGTTTTAACGAAACTCAACATTTTAAATTAAGGTTCAATTGTTTGTTTGGTTTTGTCGCCTCGTACTGAAATACATGAAAAAGGTTATTTCCTCTAGAGCATAAAATACCACGTTTTACTAAAAGATGGAAACTGTCACCCCAGAGAATGCAGAGGTAAAAATGCAACATTTGTACAGAGAGAGCTACATCAGTACTATGTGCAGAGAAGTATCGGTGTATTTCAGGGAGCTAAAAAACATTTACAAAAATGAAATATTTGAGACCCATATTTATCAGAAATATAAGTCATATTGAGCTTCAGAAATATCAATAATTTTAAACGAGTTCCATAATGTAATTATAGAATTGTACCAATACAAGTTTCATAATGATTTAAAATCGAAAATACAATTTGCTGAGTAGCTGAAAATATCAATACATACGTTATTAAATTATGCATAATACTTTCCACAATACAAATTTTATATTGTGTACAGTTAGCCTCAGTACAATTCTACGAGTACTTGCTGACTTCCGATGAATGCAGACCAGTAAATACAACGTTAATGCAATATAAAAGCAAATTGAGATTTAATAACAATTCAGCATATAAACCCATCAGAAGCTATATTTTAAAGAAGGAAATCTAACCCACATTAGAAATACAAACATTAACACACTGAAAACATCAGGCTGCTGAAAAAATTGAAGAGAACAGTGAATATAGTAGAAAAAACTAACACTCTACCAGATCTTCAACAGTGTGAACTAAAACTACATATATATGTATAAGGAAAATTACATGTATATGTATGTATAAGGAAAATTCAAATACATTAGAAAGAAAAGGGAAAAAATCTACACGCCGTTCGTGCTAGAAAACCATTGAATAAGGACAATTTTGGAGACTAATATGTTGACATTGAGGCTGAAATATGAAACGAAAAATGTTATTAAAATCACGCGAAGGCCACAAAACCAACTGCACAAGACGCTGGCTTGAGGGTAATTTTAATTACTTAAAATCCATTACAATTCTCGCACGTCCACATGTGAATATTTTCAAAGCGCCATGTTACGCTTATGGAAAATAAAAAGAACTTTGACTAAATGCCCGGCAATAATAAATCCCCCGACTATTTCCGTTCAGTTAATGAATAGAACCTTCCCTAATTTTCACTTTCATTCAGCCTGAGAACGACGCAAGTAACGTAATAAATATGATGGAGACCGTCGGCTCGGTCGATGACATCGAATAAATGAAAGTCTAAAAGAGTTGACAGCATGGAGAGCGCAATGGCCATCAAATTGAAAATTCCAACAACTCATCAAACAGCAAAACTTGAAGGATGCTCCAACGTATGATTCTTCTTAGCATCAGACAATCAACAATATTTAATTTGATTTAATCTTACCATTATATTCTAAATTCTATAATTTTATTATATTTATACGATATCACCTATCATTATAACATATATTGTGCCATTCCTTCTAACATTTCTAACAATACTATAAATACTATTGTTGAATTGAATATTGTATCTTCTAAGGTTAGTTTGTAAATCAATGTTTTCGTTGATTCTCCGCTTTTGCTAACATGAGATGTAAAGAAATATATTATTATTACTTTATTATTATTATTATTATTATTTTTATTATTGTTTTTGTTGTTAATGATGTTGGGTAACTATAGAACAATTCTAAATTTTATTTCAAACAGTGGCGGATTCTGACTTAGAGGTTTGCACAACCGCTTTTATTTCTTCTATCGATTCTCAGTTTCCTCAGATTCATTTATGGTTAATTTTAAATGAACAGATAGTGAACTATTTCTGCAATAGCATTTTTATTCTTTAAGCGGTAATTCGTTTAAAGCTTTCCTCATTTCTGAGCCCTCGACACGGGTTGCAGGCGTGTGTGCAAATCGAGCTGTCAGTCAAATTCTCATTAATGTTTCGTGCACACACACTTCCTAATCCATCATTCAGTGAAAATCTCATTGAAATCAGTTTAGTCATTTCCGAGATTAGCTCGAAAAAAACTGACAAAGACTTTAAAACAAATGCATGTGTTTTTATGTCAAGTAGTTAACACAGGCTTGCGCACTGGGGAGGCCTGAAATGTTCAAAAAGGGTTCCGTGGTTCTGTATAGTAAAACATTTTATTTCCATAAATAAGATCAACTCCTGAGTTTTCCCTTTTTCAAACTGACAATTTGGGAAATTTACGTGACATTTCAGAAAGAACGTCTCTAAACCATCTGGCAACCCTGTGAACGGTTAAACAAAGAATCAATAATATTGATGAACTGTATCATTACAGTTTTAATTTCATTCTACTTGAAGTATGTTTTAGTTATTTACTAGTGAATATGTAAAACGAAAATTAAAGAAAAGTTTAATGGAAAAAAGGGGGGTGTCAGAAGGCCCAGAAATGAAGTTGGCTCTTCTTATTTTTCTGGCTGCACACGTTTCTGATAGTAAAAAATCGTAAGCACTTATGGAAATGCAGTTATTTTCAAATTAGAAACAGACATTTCAGTTTTACTAATGTATCTGCAATCACTAACCACCACTGTTTATTAACATACTATTGTACGAAATGATTCTCCCTCTGTATTTTGAATTGCAGATTCCGTGAAGGTCTGTCGCACAGTGGTACTTCTCACCAGATGGAGTATCCCTTGTCCTCACCACCAGAAGAAGCATTCCTAGCGCCATGTGGGATTGCGATCACAAACTTAGCTGGAGGGGGCGTTTGTAGTTATGATAGCGATAAACAGTTGAATGTGAAAAGTTGCCCATGACGCGAACATGGAATGTTTCCCCCAAAACTGTTTACGTATAGGAATGGCACTACTTCATGACAATCATAAACTCACAAGACATACCTATAGACTGTATGCATGTATGCGATTCCAGGATGAGAATATTAATATTATACTGTGGTAAAAGATGTAAAATACTATAAATAAGTCTATAAAGTTTGTCAATTACAATAAGTGAAACGAAGAGTGTACCTGAATGAAGGAAGAGATTAAGTGCATTGTAATAAATTCAGACCTCTAGTAATTACATAAAATTACTTAATTATTTAAATTAACTTACTGTAATTAAATAAAAAGTGATTAAGTTAATTTAAAGTATAATTTCTACTCAAATACTTTCCTTCTAAGTTCACCTGAACGAACCAACACCAAGTGAATCAAAAGAAAACTATTTAACTCGGGAATTGGAGCGCGGGGTGCCCCAGTCACCCCAGCACCGTTTAAGAACCCAATGTAACTGTAGATATTTTTGTAATATTTCAAGCTTCTCAGTACCCTGAAGAAATCTCTAGGCACCTTGCTCGCCTCTTATTTTTCTTCTGTTCCCAGACCTTCTCTAGAAATTCCGTCTTAAAGGGAATCTGATACGGGGTGAAGTTACTGGGGCAATCCGTCTCTCAATTCTTTATTACTCCTTGCCACGATCCGGAGGAACAGTACGGGGTTTCACTTCCAATCACATACCACGTTAATTATGTTTTAGGTTCTTTCATTTACTATAATGTGTTCATATTTGCTCATTAATTTTAGTTTCTTCTATTACACAGAGTATTTCTTTGTTTCTGTTTATTTTCAAATAAAAAACTTGTGTAGAATATACATTACTTATTTTAAAATTTGAAGAACACCTGTATATTACGGTAACACATTTATAATAAAATTTAATTATATTACATTGTAAAAGATTTATATTATATGATTCATATGATTATAGTTTTATTATTTTAAAATGTCTTTTACCTGATAAACCTGAAAACCTGTACGTGATGAAAAGACAACAAAACTACATAATTTTCTTCAAAGTGTGAAGCTGTATGTGCATTAAACACCTGAAATACATTTCTAAAGTTTTGTTTTTAAAAAAGAAAATTCATAGTAATTAGTAAATTTCTTCTTGTTTCCAAATATTTTACGACACTTCAAAATAAACAGCTTTGTTAAAGCAGTAAAAGAGTGCATTTTTTACTATTTTCTTGCCTTTTTTACTGCGGCGTCTCTGAATCGGTCCGCTCGCCTGAATTCCTTACCGTACATGGTAGGGTCTTGCGCCTACTGCAGTTAAACCTGTGGGGTCACATGTATTTTTCAGCTAAATAAATTTAAGAAAAGTCAGAGCAAATGTGTCGACAAAACATACATACGAGTTTTTCAATAAATAAATTTCTTGAAATCATTGTCACCCCTACCAGGACACAAACCCGGATATCCGGGTTCACGCCCTGTTCCTCTAGCAGCTCTAATCAGAACGACTCGGCGTAAGCCAGGAGACCCGGGTTCGTGTCCTGATCGGGATGATAATTTTTTAAACAAATTTAATTATTAAAATACTTTGGTCACTCTGTAACAAGGTCACATCTTGGATGCATTTACAGTCGGGGAACATAAAACATATTTCCGATGCAATGGCCTCTCTAGCAAGATGTCATGGTTGAGTCAATCATCTACGAACCTTTTAGAAAGGGCGCGGGCTTCTGCGCGAGGCGGCACTCACCGACGATGTTGAGGTTGACGAAGTAGCTGCGCACGGGCTGCGTGGAGATCTGGCACTCGTAGACGCCCGCGTCGCGCTTCTGCGCCCACTTGATCTGCAGCGTCCAGTCTTCGTTGTCGCGGTGGTGGTTGGCCTGGAAGCGCTGGTCGCTCGTGTACGTGTACCCGCCCACCGTCAGGATGTGGATGTCCCGGTGGCGGATCCAGGACACCTGCAACACCGCAAGGAAACGCGGTTGTTCGATTGGTTGTTTCGTTATTTAAGGTTGCATCAACTACTAGGTCATTAGCGACCACTATCAGATGTAATGTTATGGTATGAGGACGAAACGATATGGTGATGATAAGGGGTGAAAGGACGAACACATACAACCATCCCTGAAGCGGGTCTAGAACCCGCGACCCCACGGTCCAAGATCACTACGGCATTACAGTCTTAGCGATCTCAGCCACAGGGCCGACACGATTGTTTGATTGATTGTTTCGTGTTTCTGGATACGTCAGCGGCTACAGTCAATAGTCACGTAAGTGAAGAGGTGTAAGAAGCTGAAACAGCGTAATGAAACATAAACTTGGTATTTCTGCTCTCGGAATGCACGCACCAGCTGGCTAAAGTCATACTGACCCTCTGTTTTTCTTTTTATTTTGCAGGATTGACCATAGATGCCCGTAGGGGTAGGAATGGTCCCATCGCAGTGGCGTGAACGCTCATTGCACTTTCCGTACGTTCACGAAACTGCACAAATTAGCTCGTTTGACAAAAAAAAGTGCATTTTTAATCACGCAAAATGCCGAGGAGGGTTTTTCCCATCCAGACGGGGCGACTTCAAAGCTCCCGATTGGTCTCCCAAATGTGTGGTACTGTAGAGTGCATGTAAGTAATTAAAGGGCGAGGATAGGACAAGGATGAGGAAAAAAGATTGCGCGCGATGCGCGGCCCGATTATTGGGGCACTGCTCGGGGATTCCCCCTGGAATTGTTCGGAGAAACCACGGAAAATACCGATCAGGGCAGAACGCCGCTAGAATTCTCCTCCAGACAGCAGGTGAATCCGATTTAGCTACGTGGCTAGTGTCGAAAACCCTGCCACCGTCGGGACTCGAACCCTCGGACGTCCCTGAGCCACCTCAGCTGATATAAGGGAGTTAAGAGGATACTAAGGGAGTTAGGAGACTAGCGGAGAAAGTGCACGAACGGCTATTCCCCGCAAAGAGGTTTGATGTTTGCGCACGATTGATGTGCAACTAGTGAACGTCTGGTGTAGTAGTGTTCGTCTAATGTACGCATGGTGTTTAGCTGAAGAATGCCTACGTATACATTTAGTGTACTTCTAGACCAGGGGTTTCCATCTGGCGGACTACGGGTCGTATGATGCCCGGAAAGTCATTTTATGGGGGTCACAAATGCTTTTTTAAAAACAATTTTTTTTCAAGAAAAGTACGAAAAATATTTGTAGCTCATTCTAAAACCTTATTTAGTTTATTATGACAGAAATAAGCAAACTAAATCAATAAAGAATTAATTGTGAAGAACAAAGAAAATAGTTTCGAAAAATAAGAACCACACCTAAAACTTGAGCTGTGCGATTTGCAGAGCGATACATACATCCTACACACCAAATAAGAAAACAGATCACATTTTTAAAACTTCTATCTACTTAAAAATACTCAAACTATAGACTATTTGGACTAAAAATTACTTCAATGTTTGGGAAAAAGTGTTCGTGTGAAAGAGCGTTTTCGTTTACGAAGCTTATTAAAAGAAAATCAGTGCATGTGTCGATAGGTTACTATTGTTCCTAGCTGCGTCATTTGAAATAGAAAACAACAAAACAACAGGTGAACATTCGTTCATTGATAGATGCAACTGTTGGAGCACACTACTTTCATCTCATTTATATTTCCTAAGTTTTGTTTGACTACATTTTTAATTTCAGTTGGTCGCTAAGCTATTATTTTTCCATTTGCAAATACTAATCCTAAGGAACCGACCTTGTTGAGTGCTCTTTTTCAAAATTCAATTCTTGGCATATTCGTTTTTGCTTACTTTAATTTCACTTTCCCACACTTTTATGCAATTGGGTGTTAAGTCGTTCCAAGGATTAAACCATTGTTTCGACTAAACTATTCTTATTATTTTATACTAGTACCTTTTTTCTATTTGTAAAATATTACAAAAATTGGCCTAATATTAAAGTACACTTGCAATCATACCTAAGGTTTACAATGTCACTCTCAAGATCTTAGAAGTTGGATATTCCTTTTTCTAGATTAGACTAGAGTGATCTACACTTGCTCTATCCGTGGAGGCCTGATGTTCGCATAATGTAATCAGATAAGCAAAGGCAACTCTCTACGACGTGTTTTTGAACACATCATGTATTTTTGTAAAAAACAAAAATGTAATTAGTAGAATGTACAAGTCAATAAATCCATTAATAGGCGAACGAAATTATTCATTTACTACATTAAAATCATTTTAATGTAGAAAATGAATTACACTATTTAATTTGAGCAATCATGTTCAGCTTCATTAAATCAGAGGTTTGACGACGTTTATCAATATATCCTTTAAATGAAGTAGTTATTTTACAATATTCGTCAATGAGATCAGTTCGTTTGCCACAATGAAACAAATACCTTTACAATGAATACAAATACGTATTTTTAACTTGCTAAGATGAATAACGTTATGAATTTTGTATTATACTCGTTTATTCTTCAGTACTGTTATAACATGCTATTATTGTATTACATAATGCAACACGTGTATATCAAGCATTTAATGGCGGTTGGGCGCTTCCTTGGAGCTTTGCTGTAGCATGATGTCAGATGTGTTGAAAGCAGTAACGTACTATATAGGAGAATTCAATCGGTAAGCGCAGTACGAGAATAAGTGGAATAACACAGTCAAATATTTGCATTTTTCAGTCAAATTGAAACTGTTTCATTGTTGTATTTTCCCGACCTCTCACATTACCGGCGTCTGCATAATTTCGTTTCAATTTCTGCGCGCATTGCAAAATAGTAATAGAGATGTTTTTGTATTTTTACCCGTGTTCCGTGATAGGTGACGAAACCATGGACACCTCTCAAAACGCTGGAGTCTATACAGTTTTCGTTCAATTTATACGCGGATTGGAAATAATAGAAATAATACATATTTTACTTCCCAGGTAAAGGACAATAACATAAATGGTAATTTAGAAAGTAATAACTCATATTGTCTGAAAATTCAACACCAGACTATCCATGCAATCATTTTTCTTCCTTCCTGAGTACCCCATGGCAACATTCAACAGGAACTCGAGAGTCACGTGGCCATCAGAGCATGCGCCGGGGAACCCCCGCGGGCGAATCGCGTTTGAATTAACGCTCGTTTAATCGACTCCTCCTTGGCTGGTTCCCTCCCTCACCCTTTTGTGGGCGACACAATGTCACTATTACGCACCTATTCATCGGCTGTGTCATCCACCTTTTATGCGGCGTTTCGGCGCCAACAAATGAGCCATTGTTTGCGCAAGGCTGCGCAATTTGTCGGCCGCGGGCGGCGGCGGCGGGGACGGACGGCGAGAGGAGCGGGGATGGAGGGTTCTACGCGCAACGTTTTTCCCCGCGCGGAGGCGCCACCGTCGCCCGAGACGCGCGACGAGTGAAGTGGGGCCAATTTCTAGACGCATCTGGTTATTCTTGTTGAGAGTCTATTTGAAATTCATTGCTTTCGTGGAGCGGCAGGGCTATCTCGTGTGGTGGTGCCGCGATTTTTTTCTCCCTTCCGCCCCCCCCCCACTCTCACTCTTTCCCTCTTTCTTCCAGTCGTCTCTTTTCCAGGCGCAGCGGGACGGCTAGGGAAGTTTTATTTTCTTTTAAATCGATTTCGAACAAGTGCGGAATACAGAGAGGTAAGTAGGCAGCTCGAAGACGGAAAGAGTGCGGACTCGCGGAGGGGAGCTCGCGAGACAAAAAGAGACGAAAGGATACGGAAGAAAAAATAAATAAGAAAACGAAGGGGAAGAGAATGGGATTTTCTTGCGTGGTTTAGCCAGGCTCGCGTTGTGGGTTTGGTTTGCTTGATTGGGTCCGAGGGTGCAGCGCCGAGCGGGGAAGGCGGTCTCAACGGGTGGTGTGTGGAGGAGGGTTTGGTGAGGAGGAAGGGGAGGGGTGGGGAGGGGAAAGGGAATCGTGCGATCGCCCGCCGGAGCTGCTGCCATCTGTATTCCGTCGACGAAGCCGCGTCTCGGCTGTGGGACAATGACTCGACCAAACATGTTATTCTGCTCAGGCGGTTTCTGAAGGCGGGACCGCGCACTCCGACCCCCACCCCTGCTCCCTCCCCACCTACGTTCCCCAGCCCGCGCTCCCGTCCGCCTCTTTTGACATTATTACGGCCCCGTGCGCTGATAGGATCGCGGACCCGCGCTCCGACTGTCAACTCGTTCTCCTATAAATGTGTAAGTCAATAGACGGCGGTTGAGTGGACGCGGCTAGCCCTCTATCAGCCGCGAGCCTCCATTCTCAGTCCTCAGTCCTCAAGTCGGAGGATTTCTCCGGCTGCGGCTACTGGCTCGCGGATCCCCTGCCCCTGCCTGGGCCGCGTCGGAAACTACTCTCATTCACGGAGAGAGAGAGCCGACTCTCTCCTATCGCGGCGATTCTCTTAACCTGGTTCGCGAAATGAACGGCGCTAAAAGTCGTATCACCCGGGTGCAGACGGTAGCTGCCGCCTGCGCGGATTAGAACAGCTTATAGACTTTGGGCGAGTTTTCTGAGCGGCGACGTTGAAGCTCTTCCGGTTCAGTTGCGGCTCAACGTCACTGGGAAATAAGAGGGGAGGGGGTTGCTAGATCTGAGAACTGTATACAATACTCGTGTATGAAAGTACACTTCAAAAGAATTGCGGACGGATTCAAGAATTCAATCTTAGGTTTTCGCGTTACGAGAACATGCTTCGGATATTTTCACATCGTTTTTCCATCAAATGCTACTAGCACGTGTATGTTGGAAATAATTTTTGGGTAAATTTTGATTTAAAACCTTCGTACAAAACGATGCATTTACATTATGTTTTCGTTTATTATTTGCTCAGATTACTTTTTGGCAAATCGAAAACTAGAATCCTTTACTTTTGTAGGTAAATGAATGAAACAAAGAATTTCTTATTTCGGCATTGATTTATTTGTCAACATAAACACATTTCTTTAGACCGTCATTTGATGAGATTTTCAAGCATTCCGCCATCTTGCTTATTAACACTCGAATGCTATCCTTGTAACTGTGAGATACACATCTACCTCTTTCTTTAACTGTGAGTGCGGTTACAACGATGGAGCCTGCTCTCTACACTTATTTTCCTAAACAGCGGGGAGCCAAAGATTAGTATAGTGCCAGCCCTTTTGAAGTAAAGCTCATAGTAGTCAGCGGCTAGTGTATCTCCCAGATACGAGAACAGCAATCGTATTTGAAAATAGTATCAACCTGCATTTTTTATTTTGTACCCTTATTTTTGTAATTTTCTTCTAATTATTCTCATTTATATCTCTCTTTCTAGATGGTAAAGCAATTACTAGTTTTTCTGGTTTGCCACAAATGAAGTTCTCTTCAAGAATACTAGCACATGAATCTCAGATATACAACTACAGTATAGATGTAGTTTTTTATCATTGCACACGATGGCAGAAACAAATTTTTGACTTGAATTGCCCGACTAATGTTGCAAGAGTTCAGCAAATATTATTTGATGATATGGAAGAGGACGATGAAAAGAGGAAGACTATGATAGCGACTTAATGACTTGTATGTCACGAAATTCGCTGAATGGAAAATACCGTGGCTAATTTGTTCTTTAGAATTCATTATTTATGCTACATTCTATTTCTACTATAATATTACAGAACGAGTCTTGTAGTGTAAAGCAGATAGATTTTCATTGACTCTAACAAGATATTTACAAACTATTTTTTAAAAGATTTTACAAGCAATTTTGTATTTTTTTGTTATTAAAAATATAAAAGGAGGTTTACTTCTAGTTATTTGCATTTTCCACAAAGACCAATGCAAAACTTGAAAATATCATGGAATTTTTACCATGTATACACATGATACATGGATAACAATAGCATAAGATTTTGAGGATAGTAATCGAGTACTAAGACTTTGGAATATTGTTTCTTTCAATTTTCCGTTATTGGAAACGTTTCTGCTAGCAATTGTTTTGTTCATTTTGCCAAATAATTGTTAGTCTGAATGTTTGTGCTCTAGGAATCGAGTTGTTGCACGATAATTGTACGCCAATTATGATTATACCTTTCACACCTTGCGCCCCTCATCCATCATACCTGAACTTACACAACTGTTAAATGGCTGAATTAGCAGGCAGTCATTTTCTACTGATAGAGATGTGAAACTTTATTTTACTAATTACTCTAAACTTTTATAAGCTTTACTAAGTCCTGTAATGAAGTCCGTAACGATTAAGTAAAATATAAAGGAATAGTTCTGAAACAACAACGTATTTTTTGCTTACATTTTCTCCCCTGCTCTTTTACAGGAAAAGATAAACATACACTTTGACATGCGCAAGTAAGTACTTAAAAAAATACGATCCTATTAAAATCTGAATATTTTTTAAAATTAATATTCCTCCAGAAAAAGAGCGAAAAACAAAAGTAAATCTTCCTTATGCCCTTTGTGTTCAGTTTGTTAACTGGAAATTTACAATTTTCAAATAACTACCTATTTCACCATGACGTAGAAGTAGATCACGTTTAATCACAAGTTCTGCTCCTGGAAGGAAATGTCCGAGAACGGATTCTTAATCCTCAAAGCAGTCGCCAACTTATTTTCAAAGACCAACACAGGCAGAAGAGCAACTCCGTCGGCGGAGCCGTATCGCATTACCTTTTCTAATTGCTCTGGAATTAGAAATTGGGAAACTTCCGTTTGGACTTTTAATAACAAAAGTTAAAACAAGTCCAATTTTAGGAATACATTAAAACTGCTGCCGGATGAAAACAGTTGACACGCGTCATGGTCGCTACCTTGTGGAGATGATGTTTGACCTACGGTGTGTCACAAGGAACTAAAACAGAGATTGTTGGAATTGTTTTTCTAAATTAATTACCTACTCTTCTCATAACAAAACAAATACCTTAAAGGGTATTTTTATAAATAATAAGGAAGTAAATAAGTTTTTAATGACATGTTAATGGATCAGGTTTTATTATAAATTTTTTACTATACTATTATTACTACTAATACTATCGTTTCAATATTATCGTTTTAATTTTAAAGTGACATAAACATTATTCTTATGATCCTAATAAAAATAGTATGGTTTTTGCTCAACTGATAAAATTACCATATAATAAGAAATTTCGGTTATTTGCCATAAAAATCTAAAATTCTCATAATAATTAGTGACGTTTCGGCTTAATATTTTTATAAAGGAAAATGAAAATATATTTTATACTTCCCTGAAATTATTGGGCAGACTTCTAAGACGTAACATTTCAAGTAGCATTGTAGAATTTCCTCTGAGCACTCTGCACAGAGATATTCATAGAGGATATAATCAACTGGGAGGTTTTTCTCTGAAATGTTAAATGTGTAAAATATTTTTTTGTGATTTATTAACATTTGTATCAAATTATCGGTTCTAAGTATATGTGTTTAATACTTCATCGCTTTTCAGGTTAATGTTTGATAAAGCAAACATATAACAGACCTAATTCATTTGCATTATTGTGACTTGTAAATGTATCATAAAATAATGAGTTTTCCATGAATTGTAATCAGAATTAAACTAGGTGAGAAAGCTCCTCTTTTACCGAATTAAAAATGCTAAGTACAGCGTAATAAAAGCTTATAAAAGTTTAGAAAATAAAAATAGCTTTAGTAAAAGAAAGAAAAACACAAACTCCATGCATTTCAAAAGTTCATAAAGATTTGGAAAGATAAGATATCGCAAAAGATAATAAAGAAACCAGGAAAGTTTTTAGAACAAAATTTGTGGAAATGAACAATTTACTGCATTACTGTAGTCTGTAAATAGTTGAAACGAAATAAAAACCCTCTGAGAAATCGAGTTCTTGGAAAAAAGACAAACTACAATTGAAGACTAATACATAGTTTACTCAAATTTTCTACATTGTTTCATAGTATTACCAAAAGCTATTTCTAAACATGAACTTCAACGTCATCTGACATACATTAGTAACATTTAGTATTTCCTTTGGTCTGATGTTCCATCAGAAGTAAAATTGTATGTATTTCTTGTATTTGCGATAAAAATTTTTGTACAAAATTTGACGTACATTGTAGTGGTGTTATGGGAATATGTGGAGGTGAATTTTCCTGTGTAGAATTCTTGTTCGCTATCAAAACTCTATTTATTCACTACATTCACTACCCATGAATGAAATATGAAGGTTATAAAATAATAAAAAATATGTTCTCAGGTGAGGTGATATCCAAAACAGTACTATACAACATAACTCATATTTTCTTTATTGCTTGATAGTCTACCGGATTACATCGCAGCCCGGAAACCAATAATAGCACATTTGCCATTGGAACTAACCGATGCGTGAAAGCATCACGATTCTGGAAATCAGAACTCGTGAAAACATTTGTAACCGACACAATTCTATCGGACTAGGAACAATTTTCGAGATACAGAACCTCATGTTTCAGCGTAAAAGCTATTTGTCAGGTGCTACAAAACAAACAAGAGCGTGTTCCACTACATCATATGGAGGGTAGTTATCGAATACATCACGCAATGCCGTAGGAGTTGTTCCATGTGACGCGAATACCGAATGGGAAAGTAGCGCCAGAACGAGAAATATGAAAAAGTTCGTTTACTGACTTTCGATTCTACATGAAAGAAACTTCTCAAAACAAGAAAACACCAAAAGAAATGGCAATGAATTGTTTCAATTATTGTTTAATCGTGAAATAAAATTATGCACTAAGTACTTATCAAATTGGAAAATACAAGATAAACATAAATGAGCTATACGTCCCCTTTAAAACAGCTAACTAAAAAAATAAACTACATATCTGGAACGTTAAGTTATGTAGTCTTAGTAGTAAAAAGTTAAGTTAGTAGTAAAAATGTAGTCTCTTGTTAAGTTAAAATTGTTGAATCAGAAAAGGACAAAATCAAGTGCGAATGACAAATAGAATATGGAAAAGAATTCTGTGTCAATATATGAATCATGATGTATATAATGATAATCGTGATAAAAAATAGTTTTTCACGGTAGCAAACAAAAAAAAATTAAAAACTACACTTTATATTTTTGAGAGATTTTGAAGTCATAGTATTGTATTAGAATGAATTATTATTTGACAGAAGAATTTTATAATTTCAAAACTGACGTTAAGAAACGATTACGTA
This sequence comes from Acheta domesticus, assembly GCA_031308135.1. Classification (NCBI taxonomy): domain Eukaryota; kingdom Metazoa; phylum Arthropoda; class Insecta; order Orthoptera; family Gryllidae; genus Acheta; species Acheta domesticus. The sequence goes on from JAHLJT010003656.1 coordinate 32,088,761, forward strand.
AAAGTTAACATGCGTTTACCTTATTTTCGAATTTCAAAAGCAGACATAATTTATTGTTGATTTTATGTGACAGAAAATGAATTACTTTTATTCGGCCAATTTTAAATATTAAAATATCAACAAAATTCTTCATGCAATTCAAGCGTTTTTATTTTGTTTTCATGCATTGTGATTATAATAAAATACTTGTTTGTTTCTTTTAGTTATTTTTATAACATCGTTTAGCAATACTATAAAAATATGAATGCCCTACTCGGACGCTTTATGTGAAATCGCAGGAACCAACATTCTTTTTAAGAATGCTTTGTACGTACTATTGCATTTTTTCTATGGCTTTTATCTAGCCGACAACCGCTCACCATTTACATCCCGATGGAACACGTATTCGACCATACACTAGACAGACACCATCAAACATGCGGTCTCCTCTGGTCTGAGGTCAGCAGAACGCGAAGCCCTCCACGACAACACATACACGAGAGGCAAGGGACAAAGAACCATGTCCAAGGGGGAACTCGAACCCCCCACTTTTCGGAACCAAGCGCTGAGATGTATGATTTCTTTAGCTTTAAATCTAGTATGTACACATTTAAGGACGAAAAACATATTTAAACTTTTTTTCAAAATAATTTATTTTTCACTTACTGTGTCGTAGCATGGAGCAGACGCATTATTTTCTGTTCGAATGCCACACCTGTGTGGTCTCTAACACGGCGTCAAACCAGAACCGTTAAAAACACTTCCAACAGAGAAAGCCAAACAAGAACTTTTAATCTTAATTAAAAATATAACTGGCAATGGTAAGGAATAAAATGTTCTTGAAAAACACTTCGGTTTTTAAACTATCTTCATAGTTTCGTATATCCCGCTATGCTGGGTTAAAATTTTGTGAAATGCGTGACTCATACAGGTTTAAAGAAAATAATTTTAGTTCTTTAGAAAGTAGGCATTAAGAAGGTGAATTTTCCGTTGTCCCTTACGGCAAAAGGTTGTCGAAGTGTTGTGGTGGTAAAAGCCTGGTTTCTGCCAAAGATAGAAAACAAAATAAAAATACTGTCAAAATTGTTTCTGGCCCTAATCATTTCACCATTGAAAGAGACATCGCCAAATAATTGACGATCGCAAAATTATGATTTTATTTTCATGATACTTTTGAAACAATCTTTTTCAAAAACAAATAGAAGAACTTAAATGAAACTGAATAAACTAGATTCATTCAAATCAAAATCTTTATCTCTGTTTCAGTCATTAGAATGAGTAATACAAAGATAATTCTTATCTCTAAGGCTTTGCAGCTCTTACACTACCTCTTACTTAATAGCACCCCTGTATCGTTGCATAAATAGTCGTAATTCATATTTTTATAATAAAAAATGTAGATGTTTGCCGTAAAACATAAATATAATCATATATAATTAATAATATTTTTCATATTTCTTTAATTTACAAACCTCCCTATATACTTTAAACATGAAATAATCATTATTTGAATTTGAAGTATTTTTGTCGTTTTGGTGCCTTTGCAGCGCTATCTCGTGGGGAACGCTGAAGACCACCTGGCAACACTGATCTAACAATGTTTCCGGCTTTCCAGGCAGTCATCATTCCGACTGTTCCGGGTACTGGAGTCCCCCCAGTGGATTCCAACGTCGACATAAAATTTCATCTTGCGAATAGCAACCGTCAGGCGCAGCTTGACCCTGTGACGGCGAGAATGGGAGTTGCTTTCTGAAAGCGCTTTGGGGGTGGGGACCCCTCGTATGCGCAGCGCGTTCGGTGTTTGAAAGTAGAACGGGAACAGCGTTGTCGACAACACACATATATTTTTCTTCCAACCGTTTTCAGCTTATTCCTTCGAGCGTTTCGCATGAATCCCGGGAGACAGGAGAAAACACTGCGTCAAATATGTGAACTTCGCCCAAACATTTCACATAAACCTTTAAGTTGAACGACGAACCGCTTTGACTGCACTTCCTTCTTTTTCTTTTTCAGACAAACTCAAATCTTCGAATCTTTCTTCTCTTGTCATTCAGAATATTTTTATAGTACTATTTGATAACCTTTAATTCAGCAATTTCTTGTAATGTTTCCTTCATATTCTTCTTCTAGTCTGATGTCGCTCTTATTCAGCGATCTTCCGCTTTCTTTTCGGGCTGATATCCCTTTGTATTCTCACAATTCTGAGATACGTCGAGATACTTCTTGACATACGTTGTCATTCTTCTTCTGCCTTCTGACACATGTGTGTTCGAAAAATTGCTGCAGTTTGCTTTGTTGTTTTGCATGGTGGTAAATTACGGGGCTCATTCTTATTATTCCTCATGTTATAGTCACAAACACAATTTTATTTACGTAGGAAATATTTTTATCCATTGAAATTCCATGAATTTCGGTACCAGATTTCTTAAGATTTCTTTGATATTGTAGTAACTCAACGGAGACTTAATGCTTCTAAGCAACAATATTAATAAAATCTCCATGAAGTTGGGACGTTTTCGCGATATTGTGTTATTTTGAAGTTTGCCAGCATGCAAGTTAAAATTGTATCTTTACACAAGTTTTTTACAAAAGAGTCAGTGCCAAAACAGGCAAAAAATTTGAGATGTTTTACATTCCTCTATGAGAGGGAAAAAGCAGATATTATAGATACATACGGAACCCCTACGAAAATTTCACTTCCCTTACCAAATTATTTCGCTAATCCAAGAAACAGGTAATAGGTAATATGTTCGTGAACTGACACAACTGTATTTCTAAATGAAGATGAATTAACAATTTACCCACATAACTATCAAGGAATTAAACACTCTCTCCAATTCACATTTTACAATAACATCATTCATCATTATTCTCTTGGTATCTCTTTCTAAAAATATAGTTAGAAGAGCCAAATCGCAGAATTAACGAATTTGTGTTTAGGAAGAAAAAAATAAGGAAAAAATGTGAATTTAAAAAGTTTTTTCCTCAAAAATGATAAGAAGAAATTATGAAGTGTTCAACCCCGTGACATAAATTTGGCATCGCCTAGTTGTGATATGTGGCTACCTGTATGTTACTTCTAGTACTTAGTTTGCTACTGATGAGACTGTCATTTGGGTGGTACATGTAAAACCTGCTGCTTTACCAATACTATTTCTTTGCGAGGTGAGCAGCTTTCGATGGATGATGACTACAGCTGGTAATTGAATGCAGATTCTCACATTGAAGATAAAATGAAGTTGAGTTCCTCTTTTCATTAATAAAATCCATGCTAAGACACCATCTTTTATTTCTTCCTTTAGAGCTTACTTTCTTACATAATTATAATTAACCTTTTCTTACTCTGAGTTCTATTGGCAGAGTTCCTTTCAGTTCGAGATTATTCTGGAAGTGAGGAATTGAATATTGTGTGCGGGAATGACAAGCGTTTGAAATTTGGAGCTGAGGAAGTTTGTTATTAGCATCTCCATTCAATAAAATTTCACGTATTACATTTTGTGTGTTCATTTAATCCTAACTTTATTTTCGAGATGGCATTCTGTTTTCTGTAGCCGCTGATCCTTTGACGGTTGATTCTATTTCCGAAAAGGTCAATATAACGACCTTTCACTTACAGCCAGGAGAGTCTCTTCATGTTCTGAGAACAAATCTGATACCGTCACATACGGTTAGGAAGTCCTGCTATATTTAGAAAAACCTGCCAAGTTATTTTAATCAGAAAATGCAAGTAAATATTCCGACCCGAGGATATTGAGCGCAAATTTCGCAGGTCCATGTTGCTTACTCAATGATTTGGTTGGCATTTCGACGCCTCGTATGAATGTAAAGTACAAATATTTAATTTACCACCATTTGAAAAATTTGCATATTAACTACTGTTAATTGTACTGAACTGATGAAGAGTATGGTTATCTTCTACTATTTTGTTTGCATTATAAGTTCATTAATAGCGAAAAAGTAATTCCTGAAGTAAATCTTACTATTTTAAATGGAATATCGAGACCACATTAGAGCAAAAAATGGCGGAATTATGCAATATACGTCCAGACATTGGGAGCGCGAAAAAAACTAGCAGTGCTACTGAGAAAAATTACCATTTTCTGATTACCTAAAATGTCAAACGTAGTAGGATTTTCTGCAACTGTTAACGTACTAATGCCAGAAGTAAAAAGAACAATTAAGAGAATAATCTTTGTTTGAGTCAAAATGCTCAAATGTGTGATAAAATATGGCGTTCTTAGATGATAACACGTGTTGGGAAAGACGTAATAAGTAATTATCAAAATTACAAAATGAATTGCGGGAGATTTTTGCAGGAAAGAGAAGTCATTCACTTTTGTCTGTCACTTGCCATTTTTTGTAAAAATTTGTATTTTAATAATTTTTTGCACTGTTTGATTAGTTGATGCGTTTTTTAACAAACGTTGTAGTACAATCATTAAAATATTTTAAAATCCATGGAAATAATGCTTTTCTACCGTCATTGTTCATTATTTCGTTGTGCAAGTCGCAATCAATCTTTTGAAAGTAACCGACATTTCGTCGTCTAGAACATCAGTGTGAGTGATAAGGGAGAGACAATAAACGAGTTTTTAAGTTCGAAGAGATTGTAAATGTTAATGTTAGTGAATAAACACTCGTGTAGACCCAATGTCTAACAATCATGTGACACACGTAGTACTTAACAAAAAATATTTTGCAGTTATGATTATATGTGATGTATTCCGTGACTAAGATAAGGTAGACAGCAGGATTTTTTCTAAAGTTCACTACAACATAAATATTCAGATTTTTTAAAATATAAAACAATTCAATTACATTTTCAGGAGCATGTTTAACTCTATGTTTACAGTGAATAGTGATTGCATTGTTGCAGAATGTGTAAACCTCCGTCATTTAACTGGTTTTCGAGAATACGGTCCGAACGACACGAAACAATATTTTTGGTGTTTTCGATTTTCCGACCGGGCAGGGGTTGTACTTTTCTGTCGGGTTTTTCCGAAATATTGTGCGATGTGATACCAATGGATCACCTGTATTAATTATGCATTTACTTAATGCTATGATCTGATTAAGAACGAGACATAATCAGATCACAGTATCCCCGAAACCATTCATTCTCTCTACTCCACTGCAATCCCTAGTACTCCGAAGTCCTTCATTTCCTGCGCGAGCGTGTCTTTGCTCGCCCCTCCCCCTTCTCCCACCCGCTCGTGGCACGTAGCAGCTGCCGGTGTTGACTTTACTCCGCAAACTTGGCGCAGCCGCCGCCACCGCCGCCCGGCGCGCCGCGGCGCTTGCTTACACGCAGGTCTCCGGCTAAGTTACTGTTAGACCAGGAGCCACGCGTTTCACGTGCTCCTCTGCAGACCCACGCTGTCTAGCCTCGGTGAGTTCCCTCTTGGTCGGTAACGCAGCGTTTTGCTCCAGTACAGTGGGACGTTGATGATCGCAACTAATTGGGACTAGGTATAGTTCGGAAATTCGATAATTCGGGTAACAGAACATAATGTCTATGAAGGCTACCGTTGCTCTAAAACACGGTGGGTTTTCTGCCAACAATGAACATTCCGAGTGACAACTAAGCATTTATGATTGATTGTTTGACAATGTGCCGTTAGTTCTCTGGCACTTAAAGGTGGTGAAAAACTCTTTCCTGCTAATAATAAACATTTCGAGTTGTTAAGCATTATTGTAGGATTTGTCAAAGTTCACTGAAGTCAGATGATTGACTACAGTACAAATATCTGGTTAATATTTTATCACTGTCAATCATATCAGGAAACATTCTCAATATTCAGTATTACAAAAGAAAATGAATTAGTATAGTATACGGTACCTAACTTAAAATTTCAGAGAAAATATGAGTTCGGATATTTGACGTTTCGGATTATTGACGTTCGGATAATCGACGCCCCATTGTATTTCTTTTTCTTTTTTTTTTGGACACGACATCTACTTTCGTCGTGTCCATGCCCCGTGAGAGTAGAGCTGGAAGTTATCGCCGGAAGGCAGCGGTGAGTGTGATTCGGCGCCGACCTACACGTCTACTTGCAAGGTTTCCCATCCCCTCAATCACCTCCCCATTCTAACCTCCCGACATGTGTGATAGTGTAGAACATGTGTAAGGGCAAGAGTGTGAGAAAGAGGTGAGGAGAGGACGAAGATGAGAAATAAACGATCGTGCCCCTTTCGTTAAGGTACTGCTCCAGCATTTTCCTGGTCATGATAGGAGAAACTACGGTTGGAACAGCCAGCCGCTAAATTTCTCTTCGCGACTCTCTTCTTTGTGCTAAATTTCTCTTCTTTGTGCACGTCTTCTGAATTTCAGTGGGAAATATAGTTATTCAAATTATCGTTTTCCATATTATCGCGGCAAAAAGTATTATTCTTTCATGAGGAACATGAGGGTTCAGGGCAGGAATTTATAGCTAATTTACCTTTGAAAATATATTGTATTATATAGGAGCGAATATTTTGCCAACAAAACTCGAAAAAAACTCTCTTTTCTGTATTCAAAATTCGACTAGAATACGGTTTAGGATAGAGATCACACAATTATGAAAACGTGCACAAAATTCACTTCTCCCCATAGCTCGTCACACACAGTTTTTAACTGTTTTTGACGTAAATAAATTAATAGACAGTAAAGCGGCTGAAATCTAGATCTAGCTATCTATCTAGCTAGAGTCAAAAATCTTTCACCGTCGGGGCTCAAACCCAAGGACATCCCTGTCAGAGACGCTGCAGAAGAAAAAACGTTGCCAGTGAGTCATCTCAGCCAGTCAGTTCGCCGAAAACTACATCTGATTGCCAGTTGGAATCGCACAAACACTTCGAGTTTTTTGTAAATCACTGATTTTTTAATGTGAAAATAACTTCGTCTCGAATACCAACTTTAAACGGCCAGGTCCTCAACGCTGCGCAATTTTAGAATGTTTACCCATACTGCACCAGGCTTCATCATCACCCACTCCATCACCCGCTCCATCACCCGCTCCATCTCCATCACGAAGGGTTCTGTCAGCAGTGTCTTTCTTGATTCTTTCATTTCTCAGTCATATGCCTTCCTTTTCATTTTTATAGCCATTATTTACTCAGCAAACATGCTGAGAAGAAGCACAATGCAGATGAACCCAGAGGTACATGTTCATCCTGGCCGCTGCAGGTAAAATTTTTGGTTGTCACATCGGATTTCGGTTGATTTTCTCGGAATTTTGCGGGTTTTCCCATTTCCGCAGTAATGATCAATTAATTGTATGAAATACCCTCTTCTTTCGAATTAGACTTTCTACGAAAGCTTGTGAGTTGGTTAAATAATAATCTCTTCCTGGTAAATTACCTTTGAAGCTTGACTCCGAGAGATAAGTGTTCCAAGAAACAATTACGAAATTTTCAATTCTATCGCAATCTATATCAGATACTCCAACATTGTACACATTTTTTCACATGTTCTAGTAAACAGGAGAACTACGAATAATTCTAATGGCTCGCCGCACGGTAATAGCTTCTAAAAACCCACATCAGAGACTTTATAGGACTAATAACACAATCTCCGTCAATTTGCTTTTAAGGCAAACAAGCAAAACAAGAGGATATCAAAGCTGAATGCCACGGGTCATGATGTTGGTTGAGTTCTTGCCTGCGACAGAAACATAGGCGAAGATGTTGCACGGAACACAGTGCATTCCATACTGCAGGCACCTGTCGAAGTATCTCAGCATCTCTGATAGACCCGCCAGAAATTTATCAAAAAAAAAAAAACACAAAAACGACCGTCAGAACAGCTTGTCTCTAGATTTATAATCCCGCCACATTATTTAATTCTTATTTAATTTATTTTATTACATTTAGTTATTTTAATTTTATATACTTTTTTATTTATGCCATTTTAATTTTATTTTTACTTTATTTTATTTATTCACAATTTCGGGATAATCATTTTCCTAAATGAAATGTATACACTATTATTTTAATACTGATTTTTTAAATTGCGAAGAAAATAGTTTTAATGTATTCGTTTTGATAACTTGTTCTCCATATTTCAGTACTATTAGGGACTCCGTTCGGTCGTACATTGGGCCCCGTAAGGTAAACATCCGGCCCAGTACCTACCCTTTTATGCGGCGCCGAAAGGAAAGGGCATCTTCAGCACATAATCAGCCAGCAGCTTCATCCGTCCCAACACCGAAGCTTTGCGCTGGTCGCGACGTCGCTTACTCGGCTGAGCCCCGGACACGTCCTTTGAGCTGGATCGCCCAAAGACGACTGCGAGCTCGCCCGTGCGACGACATGCCACTGCCTTGGCGTTGCAAAATTCAACGCTGTTCCTGGAAGCGGCGGCGACCGCGTCCGGAGCGCAGTCTGTCAGCATCAAAGCGGCAGAGCTTCCGAGAAAGCTCGTGTATTAATTTTTCCACCAGAGGAGCCCACACGATGTTGCGACTGCCTGTTCGCGATGGTCAAGCTTCGATCGGACGTCATTCCCAGAATGCTCTGGCAAAAAATTAGAACGGCTCAATGAAAACTGACAGCGCAGGGAAGTGGCTGATGGCCGTCCTACGTACTGGGAGCTTCCCACAAGCTAACACATTTTGGTGGACGGAAATGAAAAAGTGATTCACTCAGAATACTTTATTGCTCTCCTAGAGTATTTTACTTGAAGCGTCCACGTATTTTTGCCTGATTTCAAGTCACGACTGCAAAGCATCAACGAGTGCATGAAAGACAGGAAGTTGAAGCTGATAAAAACTGAGGATTTAACGAAATGCGGTCTATGATCACGAAATCTTTGTCGGTTAAACTCCTACGTCATCCTCTCCTGTCTTATCTTCTGAGATTCTAGAGTGGTTAATAAGTACGTCAGTTACAAAACTGTTTAATAATGCTTTACGAATGGGTTGAGATTCATATGTATGTTCTGTACGCTTGTCTCGCGGTAAGTAAGGTGCATCACCAGTATACTGCGATCATAGTTAAAAACATTTTCGTAGTTATTTTAAAATCCATGGGCTACAGTACTAAATTTGAAAAGTGAAACTTGACGGATGATTAGCATATCTCTTTTTGATTAGATCCCTTGCCTAAAAATGGCCGATTTTAAATCCTTTTTATATTACGAGTAAGTTTTTATTAAACATTCATCATTAAGCAAATATTAATTCGCTTTATTTTTAATGGCTGAATTCTATTAGGCTTCTGTTTAATGTGTAAGTTTTATTTTCATATCTATGAACCCTGCGGTTCCGCGGAACACAGTTTGGGAAACGATAACCTTGAAAACAAAGAAGAAAAGAAAGAAGAGGGAGAAAAGGAAGAGGGAGAAGAAGAAAAGGAAAAAGAAGAATCGGAAGAAGAAGAGAGAGAGCGTTAAGAAAAAGAGGGAGAATAAGAAGGAGAGAGAGAAGAAGAGGGAGAATAAGAAGGAGAGAGAAGAAGAGGGAGAATAAGAAGAAAACACATACTGAGATCTTCCAATTGTGCACTATAAATGTGCCTGACTCATCTTATTGAGGCAGGAAAAATTGTTTCCATCACTTTCCGATGATCCTTGAAAACATCCATTTCCCCTGCCTTGACATCCGAGGTCTTGTCATTGCTTTCCAGCTGTGGAACATCCGCGAGCCCTCGCCGCGACTCAGTTCCGGCAGCTTCAATGCCCCGGATCTCGGCAAGGGCTGATTGAGCAAGAGGGCTACTCGCGTAAGGGTCGTCTAAGGGCCAAGGCGCGGAGGCTTTGCGGCTGATCCCGCTGAGCGCAACCGCACCCCTACGCAAAAAGGGCGCGCCCTTCGAGACGTGGCGGCAGGGGAGAGCCGGGGAAGGGCAAAGGTCGCGTTCGCGTAACCGCGGTGCGTCTCGTGTGCGGGGAGGACACGGCCAGCTGGTGAAATGGGCGACAAAACAGAACAGACTGGTGCGCCATTTTGATTGACACAGAATTTGACAAAAGTTATCAATTCTAGTTTCTTGACTTTGGTTTATCTCTTCCTCGGTTGTAGGTCGTTGATAAAATCAAAGATATATGATCATGCCTTGCTTCTGATGATGGAGTTTAATATTCATCAAAATTATACGAATAATATACCTCCATTCCATTTATAACATACTCATAATCTTCAAATATAACTAATGTGTACTAGCTTGAACATAAAAATCTTTTATATTGACAACGCCCTGCTATTGAGAATCAATGATGTACTACACATCGATGGTGTACTTAATAACAGCACAATCGATGGCATACTTAATAATTGCTTCTACAATGACTTTTCAGCTAAAGCCGTTTATTGCCTGTTATATAACGCACCCCCCATTTCCTAGTTAACAAATTTTGTTAAAACTCAAAGATGGTTTCTCAAACTCAAAGTTAAGTTGTTAAAACTCAAAGATACAGTTTCAGAAACCACAACAATTTAAAAAAAATGTATTTACTCAAAAAATACGGCAAATATTGAAAGTACGCTACTCTAATGGATTTATGAGGTGTAATAATGGTGAACAAAATAACAAAAAGATTAAAATTTGTAGATTCGTTTTGAACAAATGCCCCGCAGTTACGCTTTCTTTGCCAATGACAGTACTTATTGACTAACGTTCCCATCTAATCTAACAACGCCACGAGCACTGCATCGCGAAAGCTACGAGATCCGTTCAACTAGAGCGGAAAATTCGCAAAGCTCAGTCCCGCGCATATGTTCCACAGCGCGGCACCGCCCAACTGCCGATGTATGTCGTCACGTCCGCCCACCATCCCCATACCACCCCTCCCCGTTCCAACTCACCTTCCCGCGATCTTCAACGCAACCGTCAACGCGTCGCCCGCGTAGGCAATCGCCCGTGAGCGCTACTGCCCATCGCCCATCGCCCATCGCCCATTGACCGTCGCCCGCCCGCGCGCTCGCTCGCTTGCTCGCCCGCCCATTACTAACGCCGGCGCGTCCCGCGTCGGTTCGACACTGAACGCTGACGCGCCCGCTGCCAGCTTCTCTCCCCGACCCACCCCACCCGGAAGTGGGCCGACCCCCTCCCCTCCCCTCCCCTCTCCTGTCCGAAGAGGAGGGGAGACGCAACGGGAGGGGCAGCTCGGTGCAATCCATTAAGCGCGGTCAGATACGGTAATGCAGTTATTCCGCTCCATAATGCTGGACGGCGGCGGCGGTGACAGGGGTGGATGGGGAGGGGGGGATGGTGGACGGGGACGAGGGACGAGGCCGAGGGTGGAAGGGGGAGGGACAAGGGGACCAACGCTCCAGCGAGAGTGTGGGGCTCTGGGAACTCTGGCAACTGCAGCAGGCGTTGGACTTGACGGAACTGGAACGGAGACGAAAATCCACTTCCTACGTGCGATGTTTTCGATGGGCGATTAAGAATAAGAATAATTCGGGATGATTATACCTAATCCGTCCTTATCGTTAATTTGATATTTTAATTTTTAAATGATTTGTAAGATGCTTTTTCTAGGGTTCTTATTTCTTAACTTCCATTTCTGCCTTGACGAGGCAGCTGCGAGAACGAATATTAGCTTTATTTAACCCGAGAGAGGTGGCGCGGGGTCCCTTGTGACCCACGTATGTTTTGCTTAGCTGCAGTTGCCTAATTTTGCGAGTCAGAAACTTTACCTTCCACATACCTTTCACCACATTCTTCAGCTTTTGTTTGAAAGATATAAGCACTTCGCGACAGCGCAACGGGTACCTTGAAGAGCGATACCAGTCGATGGATCGTGCAAAATGATCGAACCCCGCGCCACCACTTCCATCGGCACTGCGAAGAGCTTGCAGCAGTACTTCAGTCGTGCTGGTGCATTGATAGAATGTGTCAGCGTGAAGTGTATTGTTTATATATTTAACATTATGAATAATTTGAGGAAAACTAAACTTTTGTGCTAAATGCAGAAAACATGTTTGTAAAGATCATTGCGATGTTTTGTGTAAACAATATAGTTCAGTGAGAAGAGTAATTAATTGTGGACTTGCAACATGTTCCTTTCCAAATTTTAGATGCAATAATTAATTTATAAATATTTGTGACACCAATACAAATATCTTAAATTTCGTACTTTTTCTAAGTTGTGTTGTTTGACTTGGAACCATTTTAAATTAATTGTTTACTTTTTTTGGTGTGAGACAATGTTAGAAAATGAAACTTATTGAATATTTTGATACCTTTGCCATTGAAATATTCAGGAAAATGTAAAAGGAAAACGTAAATAAAATTAAAGATAAATGATAATTTTGTCCTTTTATTTTTTTCAATTCCTCATTTGTAAGATTGTTTAAAATAGAGCATTTTGTTAATACTACTTTATAAATTATTAATCTTTATTAAAATAACTAGTTTTACATTTATTTGTTGCTAAATATAATATTATAAAGAGATAACTTAAAGGGGTCAGAAAGGACCCCGCGCCACCTCTTACGTAACTCCGGCAACCGCCACCTCTCCAGGGTTAATAATATTCAAAGATTTTCGTAGGGCATTTGGAAATTGTTCACTAGACTAGTACTTCAAATATTATTTGTTCCTAAAGCCCATTGTAACTGGCGTTTTTAATTTTGTAATATTCTAGCATATACTTTTCCCACTTTACTTGCTATTTATTTATTTGATGATTTTTTTCTATTGCTTTGACGTCTCATTTAATATTACTATAATTGTAAAATACAGCATTTTCAGATTTTTCAAAATACCATTTTTTCAGTAAGCTCGTTGAAAGAAAATTAAACGGTAGTAGTCAAAATAATTGTTTTAATATCTCCCGAGTCTTTACAATTTAACACAATTTTAAACAAGTCAATAATTTACTAGTTTCAATTCAAGTTCCAAATTTATTTTGAAATTCATTGGACTTGTTTGCGTGAAAATAATAGAAAAGATAGAGATAATATTTTGCTGTTCAGAGGACTGGACTTCCTGTAAACAGAAAGGGTATCTCCTGATTATAGCTGTCATACGAATCACTATTTTTTCTGAGTTAAAGTTCATCTCTGAGATATGAAAGAGGCATTAAGGAACAATTAGTATAATTTAGAATGTTAGTATGTTTTAGTTGTTATAACAATAAACTTCATTAAGAGCAAAATTTTAAAAGGTAGAGTATTTATGTAACATCTCAGAAACTAACATCTCTATAAACGTTCGAAAAACGCACGTATTTTCAAACGTAATTTGTAATTTTTGCGAATTTCAAAAATTCAGAGTTCAACGAAAATGAGATTCACTACATTATTTTAAGCTTCCTTTCTTCTGTCATTGGGAAACAATTGAAGAGAAAATATGGGGACCTTTTTGAGAAAATGCATTTTTTAAATATTTTTTCTTAATCTGATAGGGAGTTCCTGTGGTTCGATTCTCGAAGCTGGAAGGATTATCGACACTAGCTAGACAGGTAGGTCGAATTCAGCCGCTGTCTGGAGGAGAATTCTAGGTTCCTGCTCTGATCGCCAATTTTCTGTGGTATCTCCTATAAACGCTCGGCGCATACTGAGCAGTACCCTAAAAACGGACCACGGATCGTACAGAATATTTCCTTCCTTTCCTTGTCCTATTCTCACTGTCACACTAACAAGTAACCTAAACTATTAAGCCAAATTTCATGCAAATATTTTTCTAGAGAAAATTATGTTTACAAACATTCGAAAGACTTATATTTCCCACGCACAGAAATTGAAAGAAAACTACACATTCTCCTATCATGTGGGAGGCATCTCTCCGCTCCCTTGGATATTTAAAAACTAAAGAAAAACCTATATTAGTAATTTCAAACTCACTGACTGAGAGAAAAATATCAACTTCCGGCAATGTATGATGTGTTTAAGTTTTCGTTAGATACCCAGAAGCACATGAAAAATACTAAAAGAGTTAAACTATTTCGATTTTGGCTGAATAATGCATTATTTTATTTTATTTCACCTATTCTCATGCTGCGCCTACCGCTTGAATTGTCCTACTAGGACACTGCTCACCATACAGCTGACATTGCGACTACAAATCTCTAACGAAGAGACAGCCCACCATTAAATATTTGCTATTCACTTGCTGCGTTCAGCAGCAGTAAAATTTTTTATATTCTTGATATGTAACTGTATTATGTGTATTTTATATACAGGACACTATTTTATTGCAAGGTTTTTTACCTTAATAAAACAGACTCAGTAGTATGTTTTAAAACATATTTATTTTTTTCACGTTTCAACTATTTGGGATCATTCTCAAAAATATATTGTCCAGATTTATTGAAACCACATCATAAACAGACAGCATTTTGATAAAAATGTTGTCAATGGAGTAAGAATCCAAGTTGTTAACACTATTGCAATAAAATAAGCAAGATAACAGACGTAAATATATTCATTAATAGAGTACACTATGTTATTGCAATAATCGTTAAGATTTTTTGTTACAATATTTAACTTATTGCAATGATATGCGAGAGAGAGTGTTTTATTTATTCTTACGCAATTCTCAAGCTACGTTTTGAGATGCCCTTTTTTGTGGTTTGGTTCAGAACTATTGTAGCTGTTGCGGGCAAGCAACTAGTGAATTATTAAAAGTCGTCCCAAAATTCTATTAGAAACCAATAAGCACCGTGAACACAATCATAAATCAAGAACTCTATTATTCCCAGTGGCACAATAGACGTGACACATTCATGGCATTTCATTACGAAAGCGTTGCATTATGTAGCTGTGTATCCACCAAATCCGTCACCCCTACTCAGCTCATGTCCCCCAGGTCCATTGGCGAGCAGGGGGCAACCCTGGTGCTAACAGAGGACTTAGAGGGTCTAATAGGATTTGACGGGTTCTGGTTTAGTTATCCCGGGAATTCGCTTGTAACCCACCCATTACGGCATATCCACTGCCAAATGAGGAATATTTAAACATTTTTATGACACCATACGTGATACGCAATGAACTAAAAGAAGAGATATACCTGTATTGTAACCGCCAATACTCTCATTGACAAAGGGAGTTGTCGAACATGATCAAGATTATTGCATTAAGTTTTATAATTATTTTATATTTCAATTCAAAGATAATCACTAATCACTCTGGATTTAGTTTTCATCTATGGGAATGAAGTAGCATCTAAACTGAATGTATAGAATTTTAAATTGTACGAAAGCAAATTTTAAAACACTTTAAACGTGTAGAAATGAAGGAATGATAGATTATCTTAAGTTTTGTGATAAAGCTCAACTATTAGTGCATTTATCAAATCAAACCTTCGGTAATTCGAAACATCAACAGAATAATAAAACCTTCTCTCCCACTACCTTTGATTGATTGATTGATGTTTCTAGGCACAGCAACTGCCTTCGCCGTTAGCCTCGTCAGTGTAATGAACGGGTTAATCTCGGGAGGTGGCGGGTTTCCTCCTCTGCTGAGATGGTGAATCTGGCCTACATGTCGGGATTTCCCTCTCGCCTCAAGGCGGCTCCACACATTCGTTATTCGTCGAGCAGCGAGAAACCATTCGCCGAATCCCGAGTATAAAAACATAGTGTATGAGTTGCTTGCTATTTGCCAAGTGACGAACTTTCGGCGCTCGCCCTACCCACCGCGTGTCGGTCTTTTGGACACATCAAAGGGAGCGATCGCCGAACACATCAGCTGGTCGGGATCGGGCGAGTAGTAGCTCACTGCTTGGCGAATGCCGAATGTGTGAAGCCGCTTTCAGAGTACCTCCTCCAAGCAGGGCACCGCCTCAGCCGGGACTACCTATAATGATCTCGACTGGTCTCCTTACATGTCTGGTGCTGCAGTGCACGTAACTGTACATGTAAGCGGTAAGGATAAGATAAGGAAGAGGAAGGAAAAATAGTCCGAGGTTCTGGACCCATCTTTAGAACACTACTGTGACTTTCACAACATGGAGATTGATCGGAGAAAACACGGAAAACTACCGATCATAGCAGCCAACAGACTACGTCCGAATTCGATCTACAAGTAGTTACAGTGTCGAAAATCCCCCATATCGTCCGGCCTCAAACCTTAGGACCTTCCGGTCAGACTTGCTGCAGAGACAAGGGCAATGCTGACTAGGCTAAAATCAGCCGATCCCATCGTCGAAGAACGTAGTAGTGTACATGAGTGTACAGTGTACTACACAAATAGCTGGTATAATCAGGAATAAATAGTACCACTTACATATGGATTTTATGCCAAATTTATTATACTTACAATGCCAAACAGTTTTCCAACTTATCTAACCTTTGGGTCAAAATTTCAGTCAATAAATTCTCAAAAAAATAGTGTTGCAGTTTCGCCGCGACAGAGTAGATTAGTGCAACCATGCGAATATTTATGACTCGATTGTGTTATTGCATGAACCAAAACCTTGCCACATCATATTTTCGATATTCTGTAATTTTATATCTCCAAAATGCAGTGCCTCTGACTGGGAGGTTCTAGGTTCGAGTCCCGACGGCGACACTAGCCTGTCAGCTAGGTAGAATACAGTCGCTGCCTGGAGAAGAATTCCTGCGGCCGGCTGCTCTGATCGGCAGTTTTCCGTAGTTTCTCCGATCCAAACCAGGTGAATGCCGGAGCAGTACTCTAAAAATGGGGCCACGGACCGCGCGCGATCTTTCCTTCCTCTTCCTTGTTCTATCCTCATCTCCTTACTTACACATACTTATACTAACATTCACTAGATTACCATACATGCCAGGAGATCGGTCGGGAGCTTAGAGCTTGTCCTGAGTGGGGTGGTGCCCCGCTGAGGGAAGATACCTGGTTGAGGAAAACCCGCTAGACAACGGTAGGTCAGTGCCGGATCTCGCCATCCAGCGGGGGAAGATCACCGCCATTTCACGATCAAGAAAAATGCATTACTTTTACAGCACTAATGACCTCGGAAGTCGACGCACCCGAAATCACTATCAATCAATCAAAAATACAACCTGTCAGAAAAATTAAAAAACACCGGAAGGAGTCTAATATAGATTTCCCGATTTATTGGCTCTCGCCTGTTAAGAAGAAGTGTTGTGGCAAAAGATGACGTTTGTGTATTTGTATTCCGAACAAAGGCATATCTTATTTCCACGAATTTGAAGTACTGAACATCACGTGGACTGTAAGACTTGCAATTGACTCGTTATTTATAAACCACGGCGATATCAGAGGTTTACAAACTGCAATCGCGAAATTATTAGCTTTATGTTGATCTAATGACTTAATCACAATTACAGGAAAAATTAATGACACATTTAATGCTGCAGGCGAGAAAACTACAAAGGCAGTCTCCTCCTATTTTATTATTTAGCCATAAAAACAGCATGGAAATACCCGCATTCTCATTTTATTCGTGCGTAAAACCTGGTTTGGGAGATATAGCACGAGAATGTAAACAGGCATATAATACATGCAAATTAAAAATCATAATATTTGAGTCAAGGGAAGAAATATGAATAGTAAAAAGTAATTTTTACTAGTACGCATTCCATAATTTTTGCTCACAAGACAGCCAATTTATAGAGAATGGTTCAAAACAAATATTACAAACTTTCAAAACATGAAGGAAATCAATTTTTTTAAAATTCTGGCCCTCAAGAAAATGTGCGCAGATAAATCTCATTCCCCACACGTCATATACAATTTTTACTGTTTTTTGACAAATAAATAATGCTATAAAGTTGATTACTTTTGCCAATGCAAATGTGACAGAGATCTCATAAAACGAAATTACACATGTTATGTCCCTGATTAGTAAGCAAGTTCCGGCGTCGTTAACCGAACTGCTTAACTACTCTCCGTGAAGTCATGGAAGTCAAATAATTGGAGACACCGCGGTCTAGGTGACAAAACCACCTGGTCGAGCACCTGATCTAGGGGATAAAAGACATCAAGCAATTGCGAGACAAATGATAAATATAACTTAATGCAAATTCGCTCAAATCAGGATGTCCAGTGACAAAGAAATCAACATCAATAGTAGAAATATGTGGCAAAAAATTCACTCAGATTCAAACTGCTCGCTATGGAATATGAATACTGACGAAAACCTGAAACATATTTTATGTGAGTGCCCAATATATAGAGGACTTAGAGGACCATACCGAAATGATGTATTATTCTTTCCAAATTGTCACATTAACCTAAACTCTGTAAGGTCTAAAATTCTGTACAATGTTATTTCATCAATTCTGAAATTACGAGCATTTATTATAAATGAATACTTCAAGCTCAATTCTACAGGTTACCTCACTTGATTCAGGTTGTTCTGTAAATATTTTTATGTTCTGTAGTCTCAATTCTTTTGTATCTGATATTAATGTAATATTTTGTTATTGTGTTACTGTATTAATTGCATTTGTTGTGTTATTTATATTGTATCTTGGATAACTACCTAATCTATCAAAAGTTATTTGTAATGAAATTGTTTATGATAGAGCCGTGAATATACATAGCAATTTGTAATACGATAATACTGCAAACAAATTACTAATAAAATTGAATTGAATTGAATTAATGCATGATCGCTCAAGGCCCAAAGAGGGCCAAAGAGATCTGTTGCGTAAAAGCAGCAACGATTTAAGGAAAAAATCATTCTGCACTGGTTTAAGGCGATACGCGAACTCCCAAGAACTAATCTGCACACTAGCAATGACAATACTGATTTTTATCTTCATTATTTTGCTCTTTGTACAGCAGAATGTGCCTCACCGTTACCACGTTCAAATTTCATGGTAGTAACTTCGAGAAATTTTTGTAATATATGCTGAACAATAAAGACAAAACACTCAATGTTGGCACTATCAGTGGGCAAGTCGTTCCTAGAGAGTTTGTGTACCACAGCTGAATGTGTTACCAATCCCTGAAATCGTGTATACAATTGATCGGCCAGAAATTATTTTTGAATCACATAAACGCCCATAAAACGAGTAACATTCATAGAACCACCTACTGAGAACTACGTTTGATCCTTGGCCGCTAAATACACGTCTGCGCATTTCGCACAAACTTTTTCCACGTGTCGTATAAAGAACGCATAAAGCAATGGCGTATGTCTCATTTTCGTGGAAATCTCTGAATTTTCGCGACTTGCAAAAGTTCAAACTTTATTCAGATTTTTCTTACAAACACAATTGTGAAAATAGAGAATCTTTCCCCATTTTATAGATCTTATACATTCTATATAACAGATTTGGAAATGCTATGTACAAGTTTTCGAAAATTTGACTTGTTTTTACATATTTTGCGTGAAACATTAAACAATTTTAAATAATTATTTCTCAAAAATTGCTCCAAATGCTTTAAATTTTATCCTCGTATGTATTAAAGCAACGTAAAAAGTGGTGAAGGCCAATTTTTCAGTAAACTTTTTGTATTTTCGAAAACTGAAACAAAAATCTTTGCAAAAGTACAATATTGAAGATAGATATTTTGCTCTTAAATGAAATCTGTTCTTTAAAATCATATCTTGATATACTGTAAACGAACTTCTCTCAATTTCTGAAAATTCCAAATGCAAATTTTCAACATTTTTCGTCAGGAAGGTAGAGTTTTGTTGTGAGGCTAATGACGTAAGAGAAACAAAACTGTCTTGTTAACTTTAAGGACCTGAGATGGAATTTCAGCGCAGAGAAAAATAAAATAATGATTGGAAACATTTTCGCGGGCTCATCTATTATAACATTGGGTAGCTGTAACAAATAACGGGAGAAAGCACGTGCTGAGTAGAAGCAAAAGTTTCAAAATTATTCCACTTTTTTTCCATGAACCGCCTACATAACATGGCGAAAGTTCACATTGATTCGGCCACCGGGGCGAGCGGGGCAGCGCGAAGCGGAGCGGAGCATTGCGGCTCGCAGCGCAATCCGCCAGGCAATTTGGCCGAGCAGCTTACGCAGCGTGCAGGTGTGCGCGATTAGAGCTTCAACATCCGATGCGATGCGGCCACGCCCACTGCGCGCCGCCGATAGAGGGCGGGTGGGCGCGCGCGCGGCGGACGGCCCATCGAGACCCAATTGGATGCTGGGATTGCGCGCCGCGGTGGCTGCGAGAAATCCCTAAAGAAACACTCTGAATATGCAGTTGGATTGTTGGAGTTAATACGTAATTCTAGGAAGACGCATTATGCCCTCACAAGTGGTTGTATTTATTTTTTTAATAATTAATAATATAATTTATAATTATTAATATTTAATTAATATTTATGGTAATATGTAATTAATATGTAATTAACTGTTAATGAGTAAGCAAATATTAGTTAATAATTAATACATTAATCATTAATTAATTTTTATTATTTGTTATTATTAGTAATTTATTTAGGTGTTTATTTATTTAGGTATTATTTGTTTATTTATTTCTTGAAGCATTTATTTATTTATGGAGGAATTTATTTGTCAGCTGGTCATCTTGTGAGTTTACGCGTGGAGTTACACTTTATAGTAAGATGGAATTATACTGAAATTTGCTTAGATAGAATTAGACTTAATTGCAACTTGGCCTTACCTCCTTCGGTGAAAAGACAGTTTTAGTATCCTGTCTATAAAGCAGGCAGGGGTGCAAGAAATATATTAAGTAGTTGCTTCCAGATTCATCGTACAGCATTGTCACGTATGACATATTCAGCTCCTATTGTAGCTTGTCATCTATTGACTTGTTTCTAATTCCCCACTGCAAGTTCTCCAGTTACAAAGAGAGAATTGTAGGTCTGAGTCAAGGTGTTTGAAAGATTAAATTAAAGAAACAACTAATATTTGTGCTTGGACTACAGTAAGTTTTATACAATTACATAGTGTGGGTAGCATAAGGAAATTAGCATACAGAGAAGTTTACGAGTAAGTGCAGATGTCAACACGTACTGTTAGATCATCTAGTTAACCCTTTTGCAGTGACTTTAGGAGTCGGAATTCAACATTGACACAAGAAATAAATAAATAAATGTGTATTTTACTTACATATTTCAAAACAAACTATATTGAAATAAATTAGATTCTGATCGAAAGTTAAATACCTAAATGAATATATTTGCTGTATTTCACGACCATCTGTAGTAGAACTCATCATATTGTTTATGAGAGTTGGTCCGTAAATTAAAACATTATTATCTCAATTTGCCAGTTAAATGAATATATAAAATAATTATCGATTTCTTTTTTCATTTAACGTTTGTTCCATTAGTATCGTGCGCGAGTTTTTGCAGGTACAGGCCTACGTATATTTTTTTAGGCTGAAAATATTCAATGTAATGTTCAGTGTAACAGTTTGGAAAATGTATATCTATAGAGATGAGTGTTTAAAAAATAACCATTAAAACGTTGAGTGATTCTGTGAATAATCAGTCTGGTCGTTACTTTGAATCTTGCATGATGCCATATACGTACGTTGGAATTTTTCCGGAACTCTCGGAAAACGTATATTTTTGTACAGACAGATTATCTTGTAACTTTCAATTAAAAACATAATTTATTTTTTGGAGCTTCAATATATTTTGGTATTCATAATTATTTATAGTAGTTTCATGTCTACATAATCTTGCCCATTATATACGTTCTTTCATCGTTGCAATCAGACATTAAATAATATATCTCCTGACTAATTTTAATCCTTTGATCTATTTCATTTTATTCTGTAGTTAATTTAAGTTGTTGGGCATACATTTTTAAGTCTTTCCTTTTTTGGTGCAATTTCTTACTGATTTTATGATTCGTGTTTCAACATTTGTCACAATTCAATCTACGATTGGATTATTGAGCGTGTATATGTATATTCGTAAATGCTTCATTCCACACATGAATACAAAAATTACGGATTGCTTGGCGTTCTATAGTACAAAATCCTCAAAAGGAATTAGTTGAAGTTGAATGAGGTTGTCCTCTTCTTCGTTAAATTTTATTTAAAAAAGAGTCCGACTGTGCCAGGGAGTTTCGAGGACTAAGTAAGTGAAGTGCGCCTGGCGTGCCCGCTAACTTGCTACGAATTATTCGCGCGAAAATATAGTATAATTTATTCTTTTGCTGGTAGCACGAGTCTACCGGAGAGATGTTAAGCAGAGAAAACTTTGTTGAATAATCCCCTTTTCTATTAAATCTTATGTATTTATGCACTGAATTAGAAGCATTTCATCAAATGGGTTTTGTTCTATTTTTGTAGAAAACCATACATTGCACTCAGATTTTATGCAGAAGTGTACTTGCATGTTTGTGACGTGCTCATTTTTATTAATGCGGAAAGTTTGCGAGGACATCCTTCAGATTGTTTGCAACAGTAAATTCGTCTTCCATTTTTATATTCGTCGTACAAAGAATATATATTACTTTCAAATAATTTAAGGTATCCAAAGCCTTTACGTAGTAGTTATCCAACGCTATGCATTAAACATTGTCCGTAGTTTTATATGCGTCGAGTTTTGAATGAATAAAATGTACTGAAATTGTACTGAAATCAGTTCGAAGTTTTTTGGACATAATTTTTGACACATTTGTTATGCACTCGTACTTTGGTATAAAACTTCATCTACAGAATTTTCAGTAATATTTTTTAAAATTTTCGTTACATTTTTATTGAAACGTTTAAAGAAGTTACTTGTTACTATTAATAATTTAGTACCGTAACATTTTTCATACAAGCTGCATATACTTTTAATAAACAATAAACCTACATTTATTTCATTTTATCCAGAAACTATTCTTTTGTTTTGTGTTTTAAAAGGAAGAAAAGTTATGTTAAAAATAAATTCCAGCTTCGATCGTCGCGAACGAAAATTATATTTTGATTCACGTATCTGTGTGCCCTTTCTAGATTCCATAAAATATGTATTATTGTAATAAACTTTGTGTATAAACAAAACAATACACACGTGCATTTCATTTTCACCTCTGTTAGTGCTAATAAGCCAGAAAAGAAAATTTCACAAGATAATGAAATAAAAGTGGGTAGCTACAATTTTATGATGCTGAAGATGTAGTTCGTGCTCAGAAATAGCATTTGTTTGAAAGATTTTATTGGTGGATCATTTTGCTGTTTCTTTTGAGCTAGGTCAGGAGAGCAATGGAAACGGTCCTTGGTACCATGACCGTTTACGCTGAAGTTCTATCGCACTTCAGGACAGTAATGGAACACATTTATGTACAAATCAAAGAATAACAAGCGTGCTCTGCACAGCACTTGTTTTGATATTAAATTTCCCGTCTACCACCTTCGTGGCGGTGTCAAATAGGGGCATGTCCATTCTATTCACTAACTCATGTGTATGCGGTGACCCTGCCACATGGTAACCGTATCAAACGGGTACATGGTTCAAACGGTAAGTTACCCCGATCAGAAATCGAACCTGTACTCCTCTAACTACATCCCGTTTCTAATGGCTTAGTGTTGGATTCTGGATGAGGGGGGTGGGGTGGACACGAAGGCTTTGCCACTTCTAACGACATTTTTCACTATTTTATTAAATTTATTAAGAAAAATTATTACCACATACAGTACTCTCATAACAACAAAAGGAGTTTTCCCCCTTATGATTAACCCATTAATGCCCAGCGTACCATATAAGAAACACTAGTTTCTGGTCAACTCAATTTTGCTTCTTTTGCAATACTTTGTGAATTTTAGTTCTTCAGTAAACGTAGACATCCTAAAAACATACAAGCAAGGTTTTTCATTATTGAATGCAAGATGTTGGTTTAGCCGTGATCGATAAGTCATTATACATTCCTGGCCAGGGTGTACACATGACTTGGGTCGGTTCGAATCTTCATCTAAAACGGTGCTTAGCTGCTATAAGCCTGTGGTTAAGTCGGAGGGAGAGGCCGATGTAAAACAAACGGTGGTTGGTCCGTATCGAAGTTGACGGGGATGCAACAAAGTATCAATGGTTTTGCTTCTTCTTATAGAAAAAAATACTCAATAACCACCGTTTGGCACTTTAGGAGCGCTCTAGTAGTATAATTTAGCAACATAACAATTGAATAGCACTAAAAGAGGCAAAAACATGCTACCAGAGGTTTGCAACGGTTCCTGTGCGAGCACGAACGCGACAATGCACGAGCGCTATGCGAACGGAATCATTCTGGGCAGTAAAAGGTTAAACATATTTTATTTCAAGCTATCAATTAAAAATTTTATTTGAAAAATGGGAATGGGTGCCGGAACAGAAATTGGCTCACTCTTGAAATCCTTTCCAGATATCTGTTCCAGTCGTGACTACAGTAATTCAGTTCTTAATAACTAACACCTTTCAACCTCTATTCCAATACATTGAATCACAAATTTCTTTTTAACCGAACGAACTAGCCAGGAATCTGGGTATCTATTATTTCCGAGGCAGCTTCTTCGGTTCTCGGCACGTTGCATAGAGCGCAGCTCCTCCTCCGTGGTGAGATACCTCCTCCTCCATTGTCTCCCCGCCCCGCCGCACCCCTTCCCTACACCGCCCCGCTTCGCCCCGCCCCATCCGGCCCCTCCCCACCCCGCCCGGCCCTGTCTCCGGCCCCGCCCCACCCTGCCGTGCCCCGGCCCAACCCCGCCCCGCCGTGCCCCGCCCCACTGTCCCGCCCCACTGTCCCGCCCCACTGTCCCGCCCCACTGTCCCGCCCCACTGTCCCGCCCCACTGTCCCGCCCCACTGTCCCGCCCCACTGTCCCGCCCCACTCTGTCCCGCTTCGCCTCGCGCCGCCCCGGCCCGCCCTGCCCTGCCCTGCCCCACTCGCCCACCGCCCTCTCGATACCATCTTGATGAAGTTACGTGCGCCGCAAGGCTAAGGACGCACGCCGGGCCTTTATTGGCGCAATATGGGGAGAAATATTTCCGAGACGTCGCTGCGCGAAGCGGTGGCGCGAGGGCGAGGCGAGGCGAGGCGTGGCGAGGCGTGGCGAGGCGTGGCGTGGCGTGGCGTGGCGTGGCGTGGCGTGGCGGGGCGTGGCGTGGCGAGGCGTGGCGTGGCGGGGCGTGACGGGCGGGGCGGGGCGGTTTCGAAAGCGGGCGTGCCTGCGCGCGCACGCCTGTGTCGCCGACCCCACGCACCCACACGTCATGTGAACAGCCTCGGAGCGGCACTCTCGAACGAATTGTTGAAAAGCGGTCCCAACGCTGGCAGATTTTTGCCACTAGCTAGATAGCAAGGTCGGATTTAGTCACTTACCTGGAGGAGAATTCTAGCGGTTGGCTGCCGTGATCGGTAGTGTTCCGGAGTTGCTCAAGGCAACAATTATGTTGTTTTTTGATTTATTACGTTGCAAAATGATGGTACTCAATTCATGTGACGTTCATCACATTAATACGTTGGACGAAATTTGAAAAGTGGTCACTAAAGTTATTCGATAATATCTGAATTGTAATACCTAAGCAATGCTTTTGGAAATTTTTAAAATTTGTACTTTATCAATAGTTTTCGCGTCTTCATTTTTGTCGAGATACTACCTCATTAAACTATTTTATTTAACGGAACTTACTTTCGTATGAAGAACTTTTTGCATGAAATGACCTTCTACGTCCTCCTACAAACGAGTATTGAATCGAATATCAACAGTTTATTACTAAGAACAGAAAATTATTACAGATAAATTGATCATTACTGTTGTAATTATTATTATCAAATATTTACAGTTAAGCTACTCATTAATTCTGAATTGTTATAAATTGATCATGCAGTTGCAAAAATTATGTTGCTACCCTAACACTCATTTTCATTACAATTTAAAAAACAAATTGAGAATAAGAACTGGCAATAAAAAACTATGTGTCGTGAGGGCTATAGCCAATTTTACTTGTTTGAAAAATGGCTGGAAAATAAAGTGAGTCCCCAAAACCTGATTTAAAGTAATGAGCAGTCAAAGTGACTCGTAAAAAAATGCATTCCCTGAACAATCTCCGGAAAGATGACTAATTAAAAGCGAACGAACCCAATTGAGAGAGTAAATTCATTGCGTCAAATAACACTTTTGGAGGTTCCATCCACACTCTTTAATAAGAAAATTGGAAAATAACATTCATTAGCAATTCATGTTTCATCTAACACAGGGATGAACTTTTGTTAAATTCTTCATTAAATTTTAATATTCAGGAGTGTGCGTAAATAAAACACTATCTAACAGAGATTCATTAACAACACAGAGTAGGCGTTGAAGCTCGTATCATGAACACATCCAGCTATACAGGAAATTAAGTCTCGAAAAGCTAAATAACATTGACAGCGAAGATTAATCTACCAACGCCATCTTAATGAAAGGACACAGACGTGGAGGCGTTTGGATGTGCTTTGGGTCATTTTGTTTAACGCCGTTAGCGAAGCAGGGAGCTCTTGGGCCAAAGGCAGCATCCGCTTTTTCGAATCGTATCAATCATTTGCAAAACTAACGCACAAATTCGCGTAGCGTGCGAAATTTAGGTTTCGCTTACAAATGTTTCGAGTTGCGCAATGTAATGAAGTTGTGTGATTAATCATCGCGGCGTGTCCATTGTTTTTAAACGGCCTCTAGTTCCTTCGGGCGAGACGAACACTCATCCATCATATATTCATTTATTTTCATTACGGATTTCTCTCCGTTTCTACGTTGCTAAGCTATGGATCTTGTTTGGGGCGTCCTTATTAAAATGTCAGTGAGGATTTGCGTCGTGAAGACTTGAGAAGGCGATCGTGTTGTTTTGCTTATTGCATTTACTGATATGATGTTTGCTTTGTTTTATGGCTCAGTGTTTATTTTCCAGCGAGAAGAGTCCGAATATATTTCTGTTCGTACTTTATTAGGAGATTAACGATTTTTTATTTCGTGTTTTCTGTGGATTGAGATCATTAGTTTGGAATTTACATTGAGGTGATATGTTAGCAGGAAGCAATTTATTTCGAACAAATCGAAGTGAGAAATAGATCATCATGCCGCCAACTTGTATATCTTTTTGGATATTCTGTAAGAGAAATTAAACATCTGTAAGTACTGTAGGCAATAATATAGAATATGCCTTTCATTTTACATTCTTCCTCATCTTAGTAATGAAAGTACGTTATACTAATGACTTATTGGTAGTGATCATTCAACTTTACCTAAAATTGAGTTTAAATTTCTTTTCTTCATTTATTACCTTAGTATTTTTAAGGTTTGAAAAGTAAAATAACATTTTTATTATTAGGAAGCAATCAATAATATTAAGGGTCGCTTAGGATTGCTAATTATACTCGGGGGACGTGATCGTTGCTAATTTTCTGTCTCTTGCTAAGACACTATCAAATTTCAGCCATAAATCGTATGACTTTTCTTCTTCGAGTTTCTGTAATGGGCGCACTCCTTGTGACGGAAGAAGAGTTTTAAGTCCATGATGTCCAAAAGCCAATTCTGTGGGAGGCTGCACGTATTTGTAGCCCGAAGGCTGGCGTGATTTTGCCGAAAACGCCGACCAAGGGAGGGATCGCTTCGCAGGTGCGGTAAATTCCTCTGCTAACAAAAAGATAACTCTTTGATGTTTTTTTACAAAAAGTTCCTGAAATTTTTTGACACCAGTTATACTTCTCAGATCATAAATACGCTTCTAAAGAGAAGGGGATGTTTTAGAATATCCCACGCTATAGCCACAACATTGACGAATAAAAGTTAGAGAATAATAAAGAAAGAGAACCGCCACATAATTTTCTTGAAACTAATTATTTCAATGCAATTTCTTTCTTGGTTTCAATGTTAAGTAAGATCATGAATCATTAACCACAAATTAATTATTTTCTTACTGCAAATTAATGAGTTTTTTTCTCGAAACTACTTCCGTTTCCGTTGTAACGTTGTAATTACTGTAGCATGTATAACGGACGCACATCGCTAGCTCAGTAACAAAAACAACACAAAAAATTAATGACATCTCCTCAGATATTCTGTGCACTCTTTATTCTCGATCCGCAGTCATCCACCGATCGGATAAATGCTCCCGTCCCTTCGAAAATCTAGTTGTTTGTTCACAAAATTCCCCACGTCCTCCACCGTGCCGCATACCTGCGATTCTAAATTATTATCGAGAACGATGTTTCGTGAAAAATATCGGACTGAAAAAAGGGGAAGACTTACCTATATTTCACTAAACAAGTTTCGCCGGGTCGGTGTTTGTTGGAGGTTTTGTTACGCGAATATCGACTAAAAAAAATTCTGAAAGAGGAGAAGAAAAATGTAAAAGGCTGGCATGGCGAGGATGATCTGGCGGGAAGCCAACAACCGGGACGCAGAGATGGGGCCGCTCGGGACGGTCTCTAGCGGCGGGTAGGCAAAAAGGACGAGGCCACTCTCTAGAATTTGTAATTGATTTTAAGAACTTTCCCTAATTGCGGATATATATTCTGGGTGGGCGATGCTGTACTGTTTTTAGCGTTGTTTTTAAACGCTTCCGAATCCCCAAGCGCGGGCCCTGCGAGGTGAGGGCGAGGGGGAAGGAGAGACAGAAGACAAAGCGAAACACTGGGGGCAATGCAAAACTTTGCTAAAGCGCGTTGGAAGTTGGATCTGAAACAACTTAGGGAATAACTGAAAAAGAAGATACGAGAACGCGTTTTGTAACGCAAGCAATTAATCAAAATTAGTATATCGAAAATTCACATCTCTAAACGCTAATATACGCAATTATCATTTAGTTAAGGTAGTTTATAGGGACTATCCATTATGAAGAGATCGTAAATTGTTTGCTTACAAGCGCAAGAACCATTTACAACGATATTATTTCGTGGTAGTATCAGAGAAATGGAACCAATTAATATTTGTTAGTCTTTGAATAAATCACTGTAATTACGTATTACTTACACTTGTAATAACTATCCAAAGATATTTCTCATGTAGATTAATATACAGCTGTATTTTAACACACAAGCAACAATGATGCGTGAGAATTATAAGGGAGGGAATATTTTTAAGTATATGCAATCATTCTTTACTCCTTTTCATTTGATTAGAATAAAATCAAGCACGACTATATCAGAACAAAAGTTGTTTGTTTTACCGCACGACATTTTCAGTTATACACCAGAAAGGGACGAAAAACCTACCACATGAATACGTTTACTGTGCCTCCATTGTTCACAAAGACTTGCAGCTCTTTCTGATGGGATTTTTAATCTCAGTCTTTGTGTTCGTGTCTCGCTAGAGTTCTATAAATATTGATGCAAACCTGAACAAAGACATTTAAGTGGATATGGCATATTCAGTTCCTACAATCTATCAAAGTTTCATGTCAAAATAGAGAAGTTTGAAACCCATACGCAAAGCAGTGATGCCAAATTCAGAAAGCGAAGCCTCGCAGTTCTACTCTACAGATAATCTCTTGTAAGTTGTATTTTGCATTTTGTATTTGTAAATATAGATTTTGTAAAAAATTATCTACATCTAATCAAATTGAAATAATGTTCTGTATTATTATTATTATTATTATTATATGTTTTTACTAGACCCTGATGAGGAAGGCCAATGACCTTCGAAACGTTGGAAAGATTGTACAATAAAAAAATATAAATGTTGAGTCTGCCTGAAAATTATTGGACCTATATAAGAATTATACTCATTGCATTAGTTGAAATGCTTGGTTCGGATGCAATAAGGGAATGTTACGTAGTGGAGCAAATGAAGTGAAGTTGCGGATGTAGAGAGAAAGTATAGCGACAAAAATTGCCGAAAAGAACGTGTCTGAAACAATACCAATGTACAATTTAACAATACCGATGTACAGTTTAACAATTTAAAAATAAAACTACTTACCTACCTAGAAAATCTACTACTTACTAATAAATAACACTCACACTCACTTACTTAAAATAAAACTCGAACCCTGGACGGTCAGAGATGCTCCACCAACGAACATAGTCACCGATACATCTCACCTAATAAGTAACGAGGGAACGAAATGTAGGAGAATCGAAAGGATCATAGAAAGACAGTGACGTATTTCCAAGGTCCACAAGCGAAATCCCAAGCGCTTCGAATTTATCCGCAGTATCCAGAAGTGGAAACATCACCCCCCTGGCCGCTGAGCTACTTCCCGCAAACACATCGAGGAGGCCGCCCCTCCCCCGTCAACTAGGACGCTCTTCCACCTCTAGGAGTTCATCTCCCCCCCACACACGCACTCCCGCTCGGGTGAAAGGCGCCCTCTTCCGGTAACTTCCTTAATTAAAGGCGCCCTCGCCGCTGCGTCGTGCGGTTGCTTGGAATTCGGAATTACCAATATGCCCCTCCCGCCTTCTCCCATCAACATATCGCGCACATACCTCTCACTCAGCTTCGCGAGCGCGAGCGCAAGGCGGAAAGCACTGATGAAAGTGCTCCGAGCTTGTTGGGGAGCGGAACTGGAGAACGGAAGAGTGGACGTGACGCGAAGGGAATGTGTAGGGGAGGGGATAGATGAAGGAGGGAACAGGGATGGGATGGGATGGGCAAAGGGTAAAGTGGAGGAGGGAGTGGGCAGAGGGGACAGGAGGAGAGGACAGGTGGAAGAGGGCAAGGTGGAAGAGGGCAGGTGGAAGAGGGCAGGTGGAAGAGCGGGAGGATGGAGAAAGCGACAGGTTGGGGAGAGACGGGAGGGGGAGACGAGTGGAAGACGGAATAGGTGGAGGAGGGGCAGATGGAGGAGAGGGCAGGTGAAGCAGGGGACAGGTGGAGGAGTGGGTAGGTGGAGGGAGGGATCAGGTGGAGAAAAGAACGGATGGTGAAGTGACGGGAGGATTGATAATTTCGTATTTCCATGCCCGTCAACTGCTATGATCATTATTCCCGTAAATGTAATACATGTTTTATAATGAGAGATGGTGGTGTTCTTCGCCCACTGGATGATTGGATTTGGCGCTGAACGACTTATCCCTTGCAGGGTTTTCCGCACATTCCACATCGGGCCACCGCCCCAGCCAGTACAAGTTCTAAGCTCCCGATTGGTCTCCCGATATATATGGTAGTGTAGTGTAGTGTGACATGTAAGTGTAAGTCATATATCTGTGACAAACATTTGTGTAAGTAATGGGCGAGGATAGGACAAGGAAGAGGAAGGGAAGATCGCGTGCGGTCCGTGGACTGTTTGTTAGGGTACTGCTCTGACATTTGCCATGTATTGAAAGCAGGATCTACGTAATATTATCTATCAGAAAAGCCGCCCGCTGTAATTCTCCTCTTAACAGCGGCTGCATTCGACCTTGTTATGGATCTATTCGAAAATGCTGCCACCGTCGGGACTCGAAATCAGGAACTCCCGGTCGGAGGCTCTGTTGTGACATCAGTTGACGTCCTGAGCCATCTCACCCGGGGACGGCAGGTGAAGGAGGGAGTGAGTTGAGAAGGGAATGAGATTGGGAAACGACACGTAAAAAAAGAGAAGTAAAGAGCAAAGACAATGAAGTGTTGAGGAAGGGAAGATTACGGTGAGAGAAGGTGGATGTGCCGGGAGAAGACGTTGGGAGGAAGGCACTGTGTGAGAAGGCGCGGTGAGAGGAGGGGAGGACGGGAGGAGAGAATAGAGGGGACCCCCGGGGGAGGGGAGGAAGAGTCTTTACGCTGAAAGGTCGCAGAAGGGACTTTCATTTCGAGAGCAGGTGAAGTGAGGCGTGACGAGACGAGGTACGGCTTAGTGGTGAAGGCGGCGGACAAGTCAAGAGGAAGGGAGAAAAGCGGATGAAAAGAGTCCTGGACGATGGTGTGATAAAGGAAACGCGACTAAGAAAATGTTGGAGGAATATATGCGGAATAACGGCAGGAGAAGGCAAGAGAAGAGACGACAACAGAACGAATCGAATACTTGCTTGACAGTGTGTCAAGATTTCAAAATGATTTCAGCATTCTGAGTGAACTCTGCACTTGTCTAGATTAGAATGAAAGTGGCTTTCAGTAGAATCGATTTCGCTGTGTGAGGATGGGTTGTAAAAGGGAGGAAGAAATGGGAAGTGAGAATGATTTCTATAACAACGTTCTAGGAGAGAATGAGCGAAACAACAGGTAAGAGTGCAATCGAAAGTGGGTAAGAGTGTAGCAAAAGAGAATTTATCAAATATTTTGGCCATACATGATCACATTTTTTATATTCGAAATCCAAGGACAGTGCATTTCATAAAAAAATAGTGTAAATTCTACATCATTATTTTGCGTACTCAGAACAAATAAATCTGTGATAACTTTCGTAAGCCTCAGAGTAACATTGAGTATGTAACATTTTTGTCTCTTATTTTTAATGCTTCCCAAATATCACTAAAAACACTATAGAATGCAAATTGTTTACATTCGAAGAAAACCTCCATTACATTCATTATCCCTCACTACATTTCTACGTTAATTCACCGTTGCATTAAAGAAATATTACGTGTCTCAGTTTGTGTCATTTCGAGCATCACGATTAGGTTCAAAACACCTTCCTGGAATTCGTTTTACTTTTAAAGCAGTTCATGTCACCTTGGGAGGGTCTTCGAAGATTTTGCAGCTGCGCCCGGAGAATTTGTATCCTCAATCCTCTTAACAGTGCTGGGCTGAGTGGGTCAGGAGGTGAAGTCAGGTGGTGGAGGCCAAGAAGAATCAATAAAAGGGTCGCGCAACGGAGAGGAAGAGAATGGTGTGAGGGACGGAAAGGCGTGGCGGGTTACACCCAAAGTGGAGGTGAATCAATGGTTACTTCGGAAAATGCTTCATTATCCCTAATTACCAACAACAATTATATGTAAAATGTTAAGTTATTTTCCTTAATTTCATTTCACATTTTACACAGGGGAAATAATTAATTCAGAAACGTAACTTTATACGGGTTGTCATGGTCGTCTTATAAAATAGGTTAGCAGAGGAGAAAATCAAGAGAATGGTTGTTGAATTCGGAAAACTAATACAGATCAATACAAGAAGTTGTACTGAAATGTACTTTGGTGATTATGAATAAATAAAATGTTTGACTTTGATTGTGAAGAATTAGTTAATGATTGAACACCAATAGAGAGCAGTGAACATTCCTTAGAAAGATAGTACTTGTTAATTGTACATTTGCAGACAGCAAAATTACTAACTACTGTTGTTTTGAAAGTGGTGGCCCGAACAAACATCCGAGAATGCACGAAAAGTGCGTAACAACATCCGGCCAAATGCGACGTCAGCTGAGACAGCTGGGAAAAAGTGCTTGTTTTGTTTTTGTAGTTTCTGTGACGTCTTCGGAAAAATCAATTCCCCTCCGGCATGCGAGAGTGGGTTCTGACAGTAAATTAATTACAAATAATGTAGCGAATTATTGCCGCGAGGAAAAGAAAAAGGGATTACTAATACAATTAGAAATACCTACGGCCAGAGCGGCAGTACAATGCACTTTGTCATCGACATTACATCTTATTCACAAAAGGCACAGAAACTATTTTTATTTCTCCTTTGCACATATTATACAATAGGTATGTTCTTGCCCTTTTCTACATTGCCGTATCCTGCAATGAGCCCGACTGCATCCCGCTCACCGCCCTCTATATCATATCTAATCAACGAGTATCTACTGTAGACGTGCAATTCTCATTCAGTCGGCGGTGACCTCGTGTAAAGAGATCGCAGCGCTCCGTCTGCAAATGTAAAGTGAATGAGTGATATGTTTGTAACTTCACCTCACAGCTGAGGAAAGGAACGGGTGGCCTGGGCGCCCCGCGGCCGTGGCAGGGGAGGGGGGTGAGAAGGCGGGGGCGGCGCGGCGTCGATGACGCGCTGACGGACGACGGGGTCCTGGGATCGCGCCCCGTTGCCGCCCCCGTCTCCGCCAACGCCGCCTCCGGGTGTCGCTTGGTGCCTCGGGGCGCATTTGTCACGGCGGCGGGGCCGCGGGCGGGGATGGGGGAAGTGGGGAGGGGGAGGGGGAGGGGCGGGGGCGGCGGCGCCCTGTCGAGAGCACGCGGCGCTGCCGGGAGCGTGTCACGCCTCCACCGCCCGAGGAGCGGTTGTGACGTCATCGTGCGCCTCGCCTCGGCGCCTACGTTGCACGGGAGGCCTGCTTGCCGAAGCTCTAAGCTACGAAGCTTCACAACCTGGTACGAAAGGGCCAAAAACCTGGACGAAATTAGAAATATCGTTCGTGGTTGGGAAATGAGGTGTTCAGATGAATGAGTTTGATGTTTCACCTCTATTGAAATGCATCATTCTTGCATTCATACTTCTGCCATTTTTTGGTGTAATACTGTGCAGTAAGATATGCAGCTATGGCTGCTGGAAGGTAAACCAATCTACAATTCTGTAGAGTACATTAACTTAAAATTTCCATTTTTTGTTCTACCAGCGGTCCACGAGCGATATGAGAAATGTTTGAGGGGGAGAATTCAAATACTGTAATCAAATTTTCAAATTCAAAATGGCTCATTGATGTTCCAAAAAGGCATGAGTAAATATTTCTACTTTAAGAGATTACCCAGTCACGCTCTGGCCATGTACCTGGTCGATTAGTCGGATTATGATGGCGGAGACTTCCCCTAACTATAAGCTCGAAGCTTAACACAATAAACTAGCCGTACACAATAAACCGCACGTAGTTCCTCTCATTTTGCAATAGTTATGTAATACTATTTATCCCACAATTTCTTTCCGAATAAACTCATCTTAGTTATCAGTTTTTGTAAAATTCATTGCAAATTGTAGAACATTTGGTGCAAAAAATTAATATTTTCCAACAAATATCAATGCACATTTGACTGCTTTTTATACAGGTAAATCATGTCTCAACAATAAGACGTAATTCACAGAAATTATCATCCAAGTCCATTTTGCATTCCAATCTGATATTCCCAGAAGAGAAGCAATTTTTATTTAATATATTTCCAATAGGTTTTAAATACTTTTTAAAAGACTTATTTGTAAATGTATAACAAAATCTCAAATGTATTCAAAGGAAAAAAATAAATATAAAACAACACACAAATTCTACCTTACGAAGCATCCAAATACCTGAAATTACGTTCACGAAGCGCAGTAAATTCGGAACGGGTGACCATGTTTGTCGCCAAATTACACAAAAAGTAATCATCTTTTCAAGACATTAACATGACCTTGTTTGAAGATCTGCTTCTGATGAACATATTTTAATAAGAAACTAGTAATGCTACAGAATGGCACAGATTTTCTGGTAGACATGCGTGTAGGGGAAGTGTGAATTCCTATGCTGAACTTGTAAAATACCGAGCTTTCAGCAAATCCGAGCTTTCAGCTGTTAACGTCCGAAGTTCTTAAACTCTAAGTAGAAAATATTAAATAACACAGAGAAAAGTTAAGGGCACAGAAAGAAAACCCTTTTTGAAATAAAAAATCAATAAAGATATTAGTCAAATATTAATAAAAATAATATTAATAACATTCTCATAATATGTATGAGAAAATTAGCAAAAATGCTATAGCATCGTAACATGAACAAGAACAGAACTTTCACTGATATGGAAGTGGTGAAAAACTTTTAAAGCGTAAAGATGTCGTGCGGTGAATTTGTTTTTATGAGCATTGTATTTGTCATGATAATCTAGTTGAGCTAAGTAATCTGTTTTTGTAACTATAACTTGTTGGTGAGAAGTCAAGAGATGAATTTGAGAAGAGAAACCAGAAACAAGATAGAATTGAGGAACCACTTCTATAGGTTAAGAAAGAGACTTGTCAGCCGACGTAGTGCAAGTGGCAGCGGATGCAACGGCATTGCACTAAGGAAGTGGGTTCGTATCGCGAATGACGCTCCTTACTCATTAGCAATTTCATCCTGTGATGTGGTAAAGGACGAGACAAAACACTATATTTCATTATGTATAATTACAAGATAAAGCTCAGAGGAGTAAGGATTTACTTCGGATCAGCACATTGAAGACCTCTGGTCGAAAAAATACAAAAAATTAGATTTCTATGGGAAGAAAACTTCAAAGGTGAAAAATATAGTTTCTGAATCTAAGCCCGCCCGCCCGTTCGTTCGTTCGTTCGCCCACTCGCCCGTTCCTCCGCACGCCCGCCCGTTCGTTCGTCCGCCCGCTCGCCCGCTCGCCCGCTCGCTCGCTCGCCCGTTCGTCCGCACGCCCGCCCACCCGCCCGCCCGTTCGTCCGCCCGCCCGCTCGCCGCCCGCCCGCTCGCCGCCCGTTCGTCCGCCCACCCGTCCGTTCGTTCGTCCGCCCACCCTCCCGCCCGCCCGCCCGCCCGTTCGTCCGTCCGCTCGCCCACCCGTCCGTTCGTGCGCCCTCTCACAGACCCGCCTGCCCGTCGGCCGCCAGCGCCCTTGCCCATCATTTGTTCTCCTCCTCGCTTACTTGCCCTTCCTCTCACTTATTTGCCTACCCCCTCACCCTCCTCCTGGCTCGACCACTCCCTTTTTCGCGCGGTGCTTGCCAGCGTACCCACGAGTGGAACCACGCAAAGGCAGCGAGGTTCAACTGGAAGTCAGTGAAGCAATGTTGGTCAACCTCGAGGTCCTGTCCACTCTTCAAGAGAGTCAGAGACGCAGAAGCTGTTCAACCTCTCAGATCCTCCGGTCATCCCAGTAAAGCGGCGTCCGCCTACCGAGCTTGCGACAGAGAAACGATTCCCAACTGGATCTAAAATTTCAGGAATTGGATTGGACCGTGTCGAAAATTGATACTAATGAATTTTGGATGTAAAAATTGATCATAGAGACACGTTTCACTTGACCAAAGTTTCAGTTTGGAAAATCGTTACTAATGCTTACTCACCAGCTTCCACTGCAAACAAGTAATCTGTTTTTAAATTCTTCTAAGTAGAGCTTTTCTAAACGTCTCCTCTTTGCAACTCCTCAAAGTACTGAGTTGTTGCTCCAAACACACTTCCCTTTGCTAATCAACGTAAATTATTTGATATTTGCGTAGCTAAACCAAGTACTCTAAACTCTGATATTTGGACCTTAACTCTCAACTCGGAATTTGTCTTTTCCTGCGCTGCAAGGTTGCACGTTACGTTGAACAGCAAACACGCCCTAGGAATAGCAGAAAATGCAGAGAAAATATTTAGCTAGTGGTCTGTGTTTAGAAACTGAGAAAAAATAAAACATGAGAAACACCTATCTCATTGAATCTCTGCAACAGATTGCACTAGGAGGCTTATTTTTTGAAAATCTAAGACATTTTTATTCTGTTTCATGTGAGTATTGCGATTATCAATTTGGTTTGGGGCACTTTTTACCCACTTATTCGGCCATTCTCTTTCAATATGTGTAGGTTCTACTTATTTCAGTACTTTGAAAGCAAGACTCCACCCGAGATGTTACAGAACTACCAACCATCATCATCATCATCATCATCATCATCATTATCAGCAGCAGCAGCAATACTTAGTTTACAGCTGTGGCTGAAAATAGGCGTAAGAAACATTACGATTCTCTAGAATGAGTACTCTTTGAAATTAGTATAAACACAGTTAAGAAGTTATTTTTCTCGCGAGTCGGAACACATTTGTGAAATTCACATTGTCAAGATACAGTCACGAGAATGTTAGCGTTTGAAAAGTTTCCCATCTCTTGTAACAGATTGGAGTAACCTAACTACCTACATACGTCAACCCTACGAGAATTCTAGCAGCTGGATACTCTGAACGCTAGTTTTCCGTGGTTCCTTGGATTAACACTGGCGAATTCCGGAACAGTACCCTAACAAACGGGCCACGGACCGAGCAGAATTTTTCCTTTCTCTTTTTTTGTCATTTCCTCTCCTTACTTACATTTTACACTTACATGCACTACACTACCACACATGCCGCGAGGCTAGTCGGGAGCTTAGAGCTTTTCCAGGCTGGGGCGGTCCCCGGTGGGAATTCTTGATTAGGGAAAACCCCGCAAGTATGTCGCCGGTTATGTCGGCACCGGATCTTGCTATCCAGCGGGGAAAGATCACAACTATCTTTCGCGATAAAAGCATGCACCACACTTACGGGACTAATGAACATAAATTCACGCGCCCGAAATCACTGATCAATCGATCAGTAATTACGGTTACTGATAATGTAACTTAAAAATCTTCTTTTTTATCTCTTATAGAGACACGTGTTTTCACTAAAGAAACCTGAAATTTAATAAAATGAGTTGATTTTCATAAAATAATTAGATGAATTATTTTTTTATACTCTCATTCAACTCTTCTACATTTCCTAGATTTAAACAAATCTTCAACTTCACTTCATATTAATTTTTGTGAATACCTTTATGAAAAAATATTTACTAAATATAGGTTCGCTTCTTATATCAAACTACTTTTAATACATTTTTGGCCAGCCCACGACGTTACGTCGAATTCATTACAAAAATATACGCTTACTTCTTTACAGATTAAGAAAAGACAGAGTGTACAAAATTAAATCGTATCATCAACGTTAAAATCAATTAACACAGTGCACAACACGTCAGGCAATCTGGACCTCGTCGCTCAAAATAGCGTCGCCGCCTAACACGAAGCCACAGCTCCGTCCCCTGCCTTTCGAACAACCCCTGGCTGCCTGCGTGTGCGGGGCGCGCGTACGCACAAGGGCAGGTGAGAACAATGGCGCCCGGCGCGGGCGAGCGAGTTCGCGCAGGCGCGGCCGACACGTGTGATCCCTAATCTCCCCGGCGCGCGGCGGCCGCGGGGCGTCCTAATCCTGGCCCCAAGCGGCGCCCCGCCGCGCCCCGCCGCGCCGCGCCACGCCCCGCCACGGCGCCCGCTGCTGCATTGGGGGCGGGCCGGTCGCGGATCCAAAGGCCGCCACGCAGGTCATGCACCCTCACCAAGCAGTCAACTTCTTCAATTCCACTGATTTTAAACGCGCGCAGAAATTTAAAGGAAACAAGCGGCCTCCGGTCAAGTGGGAAATATCTATGGTTTTGTTAGTTAATTAGGAATTCGGGAAAAATAAAAGAAGGAATGAAAACTTTCCGATTTTGTCTGAAAAAATCGATTAATTGTGTTATTTCTATTCCCATAATGCGCGCAATCAATAAATTATGAGAGTTTGTCACTGCTTATGACACAGAAAACGTCATGCAACATTAATGCACGCCGCACCACCCCTCCCGCTGCACAGGGGGCGGACCGGTTGCGGATCCAAAGGCCGCCACGCAGGTCATGCACCCTCACCAAGCAGTCAACTTCTTCAATTCCACTGATTTTAAACGCGCGCAGAAATTTAAATAAAACATGCAGCATCCAGTCAAGTGGGAAATGTCTATCATTTTCTTAGTTAGTCAGGAATTCAGGAAAAATAAAAAAGGAATGAAACCTAATTGATTTTGTCTGAAAAAAATTGTTATTTCTATTCCCATAATGCGCGCAATAAACAAATTAGAAGAGTCCGCCATTGCTTACGACACAGAAAACGTCATTAGTTTCGTCAGTTACTCAGGAATTTGGGAAAAATACGAAAGTAATGAAACACTTTTGATTTTCTTTGAAATATGGAATTTTTAATTTTCTTATTCCTGTGATTCCCATAATGCATGTAATCATTAAATTATGAGAGTGCGTCGCTGCTTACAACACAGAAAACGTCGTGCAACATTAAAGCTCCAAGGAAGAGGCTTCTCGCTATTAAATATTTGCTATTAACCTGCGTTACAGAACAACGTCTGTTGACAACGCCCTATAACCAATATTTGATATTCTTGGTCTGCAAAGAATTGTTGTTCTCTATAATATTCTGTTTTTTCGGTGCTTGTGAAGACCATTCGTGTTAAAAGAATGTTGTACGACAGTACATTATTTGTTGTTCTTGAACAGTGTGCTTGTTACTTACTGGAAAAGCATCTGTATGATTGTGTTTAGCAGACTTTTTGTTGCTGTCGGATACTATTTTTTGTAATATCACTAAAGTTATTCAAGACAATATACCACCTAAAATATAACAATATACGCGCCAGATCTTTCCTTCCTTCTTTGTCCTATGCTCACCCCTAACGTACACACAGTTACGCATACAGGCTCTACTCTACCACAGGTGTCGCATGACTAGTTGGGAGCTTAGAGCTTGGCCTGACTGGGGCGTACTCCACTGGTAGAAGATACCTGGATGGGAAAAACATCGCACGTCGACATGCAGGTTGACGAAAAATCCAATCATCCTGCCGTGGAAGAATACCTCTACATCCAGTGATAAAACAAGCATTTCACATACGGGCCTAGTGACCATAATAGTTTACACGCCCGAAAAAATGAAACAATAAAACAACGAACATTCAAAAGGCAATTTTCAAATGATCGTGAAAAACTCCATTCTGCCTCAGAGGTTAGAATAAACGAATCCTGTAAATATTTGGTGTTACCCCTTTAGCCTAATAAACACTATATATCTCAACAGTAACTCAGGGATAGATGAAGATTCATGCAAGAAATTTAGGTACGTCGGATATAGCTACAAGTCATTGTACCTAATTTTATCTTTCAACAATAGGACAGATCACGAATGAAATGTTCAGATACACGTTTCAAATGTCACAATGTATACTTGTTATGAATTTTGAACAACTGTGCCACGTAAGAGATCACAATATAAGAAATATCAGTGATCAATCTGTTAATTCATTAAATAAAAAGATGAAAAACCAATATACAAAAGTGATCGCGTACGTAGCTTCAATGATTGAATCGATTTAGTGAGTTTACTGCGTGGGATCAACTTTCAGAGAAATGACCCGTGAGAAGTTACTCACACGGCGAAGCTGGAGGAATTTGGTGCCATCCACTTCGTTCGCAGTATCTGTAGTGGGACACTTATTCGCAGTGGTAGTGGCTCAGATAGGACTCAGTCGTAGACGCTCAATCAGGACTTAGATGCACTCACTCAGACAGAACTCAGTTGCAGTCGCTCCGTCAGTAATCAGATGCAGTATGGCGCATCAACTTACGTGACACATGTTTCATTTCAATCACGAAAATAGTTTCTATGATAACGCCATAGCCTACTTCACTTCGATATATATCACAAATGTTTGAATAGGGCTTTGAGAAGTGCATTTCCCAAAAGGCTGAGCACTGTAGGGAATGCTGATGGAATATTTCAAAATGCACAGAGCCGAGCTTCGGAATGCGTTAATATTGAATGTGACGTAAATGGGAGGGGAAAATATTTTATGTTTTTTTCCCATTGCGATGATGCTTTATTTCATTCGCATATGTGTCAGTAAATATTTTGATTCGACGCACCTCTGATTCTCATGGTCGCTGGATAAAAAATTCAAATATTTCGTTTTCACTGCCGTTCGCCTGAATATATTTTTTCATGGTCTCTGTTGAGTCAGGCGTGCAACATTGTTCGCTTCGATGGCCTTATCTACCGCGTTATCCGTAGGCTGGTCAATGGACTGCGCTATTTGTAATTGAAAGCATACGTATATATGAAAATAAAAATGAGACTGTTTAAACTAGCTGATCACTTGAACCAGCTCAAATCGGCTGAGATAGCTCAGAACATCAACTGATGCTTCTGAAGTACCTCTGAACTGGAGGTCTTAGGGTTCGAAGCCCGACTACGGCAGAATTTTCGACAAAAGGCAAATATGTTCTCGATGTCTTCCGGGCTGATGGGCCGTGGTCCAATTGGCTTGGAACTGCCAAACGTTTCGCCCACGACTGCGGTGGGCATCTTCAGTGGCGAGGTCTCGGGCGAAGTGTCCGGGACAGCGGCTTACTGGCGACTTCCGTACTCTAACAATGGGACACAGACCGCGCGCGATCTTTCCTTCATCTTCCTTGACATATCCTCACTCCGTACATACATACACACACACACACACACACACACTTTCATTCACTACACTACTACACGTGTCAGGAGACCCTCCGGCTTACTGGCGACTTACTGCCGACCGCCAGTAAGCCGCTGTCCCGGACACTTCGCCCGAGACCTCGCCACTGAAGATGCCCACCGCAGTCGTGGGCGAAACGTTTGGCAGTTCCAAGCCAATTGGACCACGGCCCATCAGCCCGGAAGACATCGAGAACATTGACTCCGGCCGTGAAAGCCTTCAATGCTATATAAAAGGCAAATAGTTGGATCGAATTCAGCCGCTGTTTGGAGGAGAATTCTAGAGGTCGGCTGCTATGACCAGCAGTTTTTCGTGGTTTCTCACCAACACCAGGCGAATCCTAGAGAAGTACTCTAACAATGGGACACAGATCGCGCGCGATCTTTCCTTCATCTTCCTTGACATATCCTCACTCCGTACATACACACACACACTTTCATTCACTACACTACTACACGTGTCAGGAGACCCTTAGTGCTTGTCCCTGCTGGTGGTCCCGGCTGGTGTCCCCACAGGTGGGAAATACCTGGTTGGGGAAAACCCCGCTAGCCGACGAGTGGGTCTGCGCAAGACCTCACCACCCAGTGAGGGAAGATCACAGCTGCCTCGAGGAAAAGTGTGCACTACTGTTAAGGGACTAATGGCCTTAGCCGTTGACGCACCAGGAAACATGCAATAGTAAATCAATTGAACCAGCTCAAAAGTTTCCTCGAAAAAATGTCTTGTGAAATGTACTGAAAGAACAAATACATGTGAAACAACGTTTTTTAACATTAATATTTTAAAATGTTGAATTTCAATATTTCTGTCGTTTCGAAGTTGAACTTTCATATTTAGGAACAATATACACATTTTTGAGCTGGAATATGAAATAAAAATCCC